>BJFM01000126.1:178446-193983 GCA_016586285.1 Arothron firmamentum
CCCCCCCCCCCCACAGACAGTGTGTGCAGCTACGAAGGGGGTGACATTTCAACCCCATCAGAAAACCAATGAAGCCATTTTGTGGACTTTTATAGAATTCAGTATTAGTAGTGCTCATACACTGCTGGAGCAACCGAGATTGCTTCCCCCGGCGGTTCTTCTCATCTTATTTTTGGAACATTTGAAACGTTAATTTCCTTTGATGATCTAATCCTGAAATTCTGCCTGGTTACTCGCCGTTGGAGGGTTTAATGGTAAACTGTAGTAACGGATGATGATGCGCGGTGACACCTACAGTAATCAACCAAAATAACTCTTACGTAACAGAAATATGTGGACAGCGTTTTTAATCTGAGGAAACAAGATTCTGCGACTGCTGTCGTCTCCAGATTGCTGTTTCCAATAAACTCCAGTTCAGGCCCAGTAAAGCCCATGCAGTGGTGAGTGGTTCTTGTTGGTTTTGAGTGAAGATAAGTGGATTTAGGAAAAAAATAAATGAATCACAGCCTTACTGGGCTTGATGACGGCAGAATCCAGTTAAACTGTTCAGTCTTAATGTTTGATGACAGATTGGTTGATTTGTAAGTGAGGTCAACGAGCGATGGATGCATTTAAGGGCCTTGGTTACATCTAAACATTAAAAAAACAACTACTTTCTCATCTTGATTTCAACCCAGGACACCCTGCACACATTCAGGTTTCCTTCCTGTTTTTTTCATGTTGCAACACAGATTTCTTTTTGGGTTTGCCACTTAGGAAAGTTCCGCTTCTTCTGCTTCCAGAAGCGCTGGAGAGGATTGATTCAGAATCAGTAATACATCAGACGGCGGTGTTATCCTGCCATCAACAAGTGGCCCTGCAGTTTTTACAGTTATCTCAGAGAAAAAAGCTAAACAGACAACATAATCAGCCCAGAAATCCGGGCCATATTGCCATATATTGAAAGCAGATTGGAGCTGGCAGCTGCTGCCATCTTTTGCCAGCTTTGTTTTCCACCGAATGTCCTTACGATCAGCAGCTACAGTCGCAGGTTAACCGTGTTAAATTCTATGCAGAGATGGTCGGAGAAAGCAAAGGTTAATAAAAAATCCGGCTCGCAGCCATGTCGCAAACACGGAGGAGAAGGGCACAGAAGTTTGACCTGACCTATTATCTGCGGAGCCAGAAAACCGTCTGTGCAAATACCATGGCAACCATCCTCTGCAGCCTATCCTTGGATTAATAACCCCCAAAAAAGTCATTCATGAGATGAGCCACGGTAATTGCCAGCATGTCCTAGGAAGCACTGTAAATATTCCGCACCAAACCCGCTTAAAATAACCGGAAATTCAAAAAGTCATTTGTCAGCAACAGAAACGAAAGCCCATTAAAACAGAACTGGTGACCTTCCCTGAATGGCAAAGCTCCACCCTTCAGTTTCATTAGACATGATCCATTAAACAGCCTTTTTCCTGTTTTTTTTTTGTTTGTTTTTTTGTTTCAAGCTGTCGTTCAAAGACAATATGTGAAGTAGCAGCGTATGACGGAACCACGCTGGTATGACGCTTAGGATACATTCAGCAGCTAAAACTGCCTTCGAAGGGAGTCCCGGTTCCATACTCTCCCAAATACAGGATTCATCTACAGTCTGGCGCCACCTACTGGCGGGAGACTGAGCGTTAACATGTTAGCCAGTTAGGTTGTCTGTTGTTGGTCAGAGCATCCACTAGTTCTGGCAAACTTTGAAAACTTTTCTGATTGCGCAGCCAAAACTTGTGGAAGTGTGTTTTCAGCACGCAAATAACGCCAGGGTGGATTTAGAACTCACCCATTCTTCAGAACACTTGAACCTGGCCAAAAGCAAGGTCAGTAGTAACCGAGATCTTACAGCGTACAGCTGATTTCTTAGCTTTGTGGAGGACCACTCTGCTGTACAAAATGTGAGGCGGCCCAGTCAGACACATCAAAGGGGTTCAGGACGATTCGCGCTTCTGCAAATAAATGTGGAAAAGCACTTTGTAGAGAAGCGTTGTGCGTCTGAAGGTGCTTGGAGCAGCAGGGGAGGGTGTGCGCAGCATTCAGACGGGAGCGGTGTCATGAATGATCACAGGAGGGAGAGTGCGAGCCTCTCAGATTGTCCAGACATCGGAATTACCTTTGTTTTAATCTGATAGAGCGACTGGTCTGATACTGATCAGCTGGTGGCGAGCAGGAAGCTGGCGTCTTGTCGGAGTCAACACGACGCTCCTTTTCACTGCAGTTTATGTGTCAGCTTTCATTAGGATGATTGTTATTTTATCAAAGAGCATCAAAATGAGGACCTCCACTGCTTGGATATATATATATTAAAAAAAAAAAAAAATCACCTCCAATCAAACTTTTGGGAGCTGTACAACCTTGTCCACCTGAACACTTTCTCTTCCATAAGCTTACTACTACTGAAGCAAATAGCTCTCTCCACCCCCCACCCCCCCACCCCCCCGTTCATCCAGCCGACCTCACAGCAGCAGCGTAAGAGTCCAGGAACCTCTCAGCGCTTTTGTGCATGCTAATAACTTCAGCAGGACACGGAGCATCCATTCCAGGAGGTCTCGGGGCTCTCTCTCCAGGCTAGCTCACGCGTCGTCAGTGCAGCAGGCCCATCTGTCAGGGGGCACTTCTCTCCGAAGGTGGCACTTGTCTTAAGGCGACGTTAAATTTTCAGCAGGCGTTTGAGGCAGCGAGGACGGCCCTGCGAAGTAAACTGTGTCTGTTTACTGAAGCGAATTCGCGAGTTCAGAAATCTCTCAGCATGAGGGAATAAACCAGTTTCACTCATGTTCCTGGACGTCTGCAGGCAAAACCGAAGTCGGTGTTCCGCCTCTTTTCTGAATGACCAACGCACGGCGACCAAAGAACTTGTAGAGGACTGCAGATGGATGAATAATTCACCCTGTCCAAAAGTCTCTTGAACGTGCATATCTAAGGCAGAGTTAAACCCGCGGTCTGCCTAAAGGGTCGCTGGTGACCCGGAGCGGACCCCTGTGATGTAGCCTGACATGCACTCCGCCACAAACGTGAATGAACAGGCTGCAGCAGTTGTGATTATTCGGCTTGGTTGCTAAATATATTCCCTCCCACACACTCAATTTCCTGCTACTTGTAACAAACAGGGTCCAGCTTGAGGAGAGACTGATCTAACACATCCAGAAATGTGAGCATTTGCACATATGGCACGCGTAGCCCTCCTTAGAAGCTTTAAGGAGTAAGAAGAAGCATTTCATTCAGACCTGACGAGTGTGTTTTACTCACATCCTAGCGCGTCTGGGCTACTCTTTTGTAGACTCTGCACCGCCTAAAACAATGTTTGCCGAAACTTCTGCCAGTCTGGCAGTCATTATACTGTCACAGAGGCGCACCAATACTTCTTGTTCTTCTTGATTTTTGTTTTCAGCACAGCCAAGATGTCACCCTTCCTCTGGTTTTTCTTTAGAGAAAATGGGCGCCGTGTCACAAAAGATTGAAAGGTGAACGCAGGTCAGCTTAGCACTTCTGAATATTTTAATTATTGATTGGCCTGGATATTGCTGGACGAACGAGGGCTGCCTCAATGCCCCGCTGGATACATACAGAGAGACGCATTAAAAGAGAAGCGGATAACGAAACTGTTGGTGTAATCAAATCAAATACAACTGCAAGCATCTGCACTCCGAAGGCTAAAATTAATCATGTTTAACTTTCCACTTCCCCTCACAATTCTCTCAAGCCAGCGGAGCTCAGTCATTTCAGCTCTTAACTCCCTTATGCATTAAATATTTTATTTTGGACTATTAAACATTAACATATTTAAGAAACAACAGCAGCAGACTTTGGACATTACAAATAGATCTAGAGGCCTCCTTGGTAGGAAAACCCGCTGCCAACAACAGGGATGAAACGTGGACTTAAAACAAACGGCAAGCTGAGACTGAGACTGGTGATTTGCAGCTAATTGCGGCTTCAGTTAGAAATGAAAAACATGAAATCCAAACCAACGGCACTAATAACGAAGGTGGGGCGTGTGACATCATTATGGTTTATTGGCCCTTTTCACACTTCAGTGCAGCCTCCGTGCGAGCGACGCGCTCGGTTCACGGTTCAGTGAGACAGAAGCAGGGCAAAGAATGAAGAGACAATGAAGCAACACACACACACACACAATACGTAACGCAAATGAACGTGGCCCCGGATGAAACCCAAGTCCTCAGAGGTCATTCGCAGACAGATGAAACTCTACTGATAGTGACAGAGGGTTGGCCGATCTCCAGATCACATGCTGATCGTGTGCAAATGCAAGTGACTCATTGGCTGCTCGGGCTAAAATCATGCCTACATGAATGAAGGGCTGAATGAGTTGATCGCAGCTGAAGCCGATGCTCCGGTTGTGATCCGGCAGGCTGCTTTGGTTGGGTTTTTATGAACTGAAGCAGGGCAGTTATCTCCATTATTGTTATTATTTATGATGAATTGCCCCTTGTTGCCTCGAATTACTGTATATTAGAGCCGGTTGAAGCTACACTTCTGCTTTCTGACCAGCCTTTCTGTCAACATCAGTAGGTAGATAATGAGTGCATTTTCATTTTTGGCTAAGCTTGGACTGAGGCTAACCAACTGTGACACTTTGAGATATAAGTGGATATAATGACTGATTCGCTATACAGATTAAAGGACATTCATTTCCTGCAGAATACTTCATTAACTGTTTATTACTGATGAGTTTATTGAGGTTTTTCTCCTATTCATGTTGTTATTTCTGAACTCTAATTATTAAAAAAAAGATTAATTAATAGGCATCTAGTTTTGGGGGTTTTTTTTGTAAGAGATAAAAATTGCATTTGCGCAAGTGTACTTTTTAATCTTTATTTGCCAGTTAAAGAGGCAGCGTGGTGCAGATTTAAGCGAGGGTATTATGGAACGAGCTGTAGCTTGACATTCAGAAAACATTTACCCAAACACGTCATCCCTGAACCTGGACCCGGAGCCTCCGCTTTGGCCTCGGTTAATGGTTCCCCCTGACCGATTCCTCTCCTTGCTGCTTCTTTAGTTTCAGTTTTGGCCTATGACAGAAGGCGCATGTCATGAAATTGGAATCACTGACTCCAAATTCATGTAAAGTGATTTAATGTCTTAATTTACACGATGACACAATAAGCTAAATCGGCATTGCCAGATAACAGCCGAACGCTGTCAGATATTCATTTGTAGCCCTTTAATTGTCATTTATGCATGATTTCATGATTCTAATATTGTCACATTATTGGTGATATGTTATGTATAGCGTGCCCGTGGCTTTTATTTCATGTCCGTTCCAGATGTCCTCCAAATGAAGGGAGAGTGATCTGTTTTGTCAGCTGGATGTGGGCTGTCACAGTCGCTAACGAATTAGCCAGACTCAGGCATTCCCGCTGACATGTTCATAACGCATCCACATCAGGCGCGAGCTGCGCATCCACAGTATTATTTGGCAGTCTCGGGAGCCGCGGCATACCGTCAGCTCTACAGTATGATGTAAACCGGTGTCACGGCTTTTTCAATGATCACATTCAAAGTAGGTTGCAGGAGGCTGTGGCCTGTGGCTACACTCTAGACTCTAGAGTTTCCTGTCAGCCCGAAATCCTGGGGTTCTTTCGAGTCTCTTTCAGGCTCGAGTCAAGAATAAAGCTGATTGCAGTTTTTTCTAGGGGGGCTTAGCATTGAATGTGCCTGCCTTAGGAACATAAGCTAGTTAATTCAATGTTATCCTGTAAATCTTCTTTTAAATTGCATGCCTCCAGACATGCTTTCATGTATTGTCTTCATCTCCGCAGTTGCCTTTTCCTTTCTTTTTTCCCCCTCCTAATTGTATATTAGATTGTCATGACGATGATGTGATCATCAGCATCCTGATTATTATTAGATTTTTTTTTGGCAGTATGATTGAGGCCTGGTGATCGTGCTAACGTGGCTAAGCTGCCATTTTATTTTCAAATTAGCTGCAGGCTTGAGGCAAAGCAGCTGTCAGACTGCTCTCAGACGGTGCGCTCAGCCCACAAGACGCCTATACACACACTAACAAAACTAGCATTTCACCTTGATCACCGCTAATGAGCGTGTCACCAGGCTGCGTGCTCGACTCGGCTGTATTTTGACACGTTCTCCCGCTCCCAACCAGCAAACACAAACAGATAAATAAAAAACATCAGTCCCCTCGAGGGAGCAGCATTCATCGGCACCAAATTCCTCGTGTCCCTCGCCAGTCGTTGTCGAGATAACCCAGCCTGTGTGTGTGCTGGCGAGGAGATAAAAGGCATTTGCATGTGATCCACAGGTGTTAAGGAGAAAGAACAGTGGCGACCAGCAGCTACATATTGATTTTCTGGTGGAGCAGCAACAGGAGACCCTTTGTCTCACATCTTCTATCTGCTCTGGCAGCCTGCTGCTTTATGATCCCTGCTGCTGCTTTAATAACCTGCGTTGATGCTTCATTAAGATGTCTGTAATTGACTTCTACGTGTTCGTTTACAAAGCATTTCCTAACTTGTGTTTTTGCATCCTCGATTATGAGTGTGAACGCCTGGTTGTGAAGGATGATTCTAATTGTTTTGGCCCGTGTCGGAGCCGTGATGCTGCTTTTGTTAGGATGTGACTGAAGAGAGTTTTGTTTACAGAATCAGTTCTCAGCCTTTATCAGCCCCCACAGTAGAGTCACGGGAATCCCCATGAATTTTTAAGTTCTCACCTTTCATTTTTGTCACGCGCATTCGCTGTAAATGCTGTAAAGATAGTAGAAGACAATGAAAACCTGGTTCAAACATCAATTTTGTAGTTTGATCAGACTGTCACTGAATAATTAAAATGTAGCGCTTTCTTCGCAGAGCAACGTCAGTGTATTTAAAAATAAACAGTCATCCAGTGAGTGCGCAGCAAGCCTGTTTAGCTCGTTTCACAGCGCGCTGATGGTTAATCACGGAGAACAGTGGGAAAGGCGGCTGTTTCATGCCAGATATTTAGGATTACGACCCACAAGTGAACTGATGCCCGATAAACGAGTGTTTTGAGGTTTTTGTTCACTGCACGGCAAGATTTTTCGTCAGAAGCAGAGCCACCGTAAATTGTCCGTGAGCACTAAACGGAGCGGGACAGAGCTGAGACACGCTGCGTTACTGTCAGCGCTAACGCCTGGAAACGTCATCTTCGCTTCTTCAGGCCAGGCTCTCGTCTACTGGCTGCCTGTATGTCTATATTAAAAAACATATATATGCAAAACCTGGTGTTATATATTCTCCTCAGGTTCCTGAGGATGGTGATTTAATGAATGCTGATTTGGCAGCAGTGATCTTATTGCAATAATCCCATCATACAGTTTTCGTTCGACTGATATAAAGTCCGTTTACGACTTTTGACAGTGTTTTTGAGGGTTTTTCACTGTTGGATGCTTGATCAATCATCTGGACAGTTTTGATGCTACCACCTCGAGTAAATTTAGAAACTGGGCTCTAAAATTAACCTTGCGGGAAGACGTTTCTGAGACCAAATGAATTGCATATGATTCTAATTGAGAAGATGAGGCGGAAACTTTCCTGCCAGGCATGTCGATTCAGATATTTTACAACCAAACAGACAGTATTTCCTAGCCTGTCCTATAATTCTAACTCGCAGTGCTCTCACCAGGAGCCGGACAGTTTTCAATCATATTCACTTCCTGCGTAACTCGGTAACATCCTGGCCAACGGTGGCGGCACGTATTTTAGTGAGTTCGAGCTCCAGATTTGAGAATTAGGCCTGTTGGCTGGGCCCACTAATGCCATCCAGCACATCTAATCCTAACTGACACTCTTCTGCTCGCCTCAAAACAAATTAGTTGCCTTTCCCATTCCACTAAAAACTCCAGGGGCCTCTAATCAGCCACTTAGATCAAAAGTGGTTAAAGGCATCTTCCCTAACTATCAGACATCTTTGCTCAGTACAGGTGGCCCCCTGTGGCCCCGACGTAGAAACTACACTGTGTGGTATCTGCATGATTTGATTTGAAGAACCTGCTACTTAAAGAAATTGGAAGGCGCTTGTTGACACCTCAGCCCGACTTCGGTTTGAACACAGTAGATGTGATCAATTACGAAAGACACAGGACAGAAAAAACAGCGCTTTCAAAAAAAAAAAAAAAAATTTAAAATAACTTCCTTAATGACAGTAAAGAGCAGATGGCCCAGTTTAGTCAACACTCTTGTTCAGACTTGCTAAACTAAGAAGCTGACTAGCTGAGGAGAACAGCTGGCCAGCCAGTGTAATGCATGTAGTATTTACCTTAGGAGCTTAAAAAGAACGCAACGGAATTCCCAAAGGAAGCTTTTTCAACAATATCCTGCAACAATCAGGAAACGGTGTTCTGTTTTTCGTAGCGGACCCATAAAGGCGTCCCACCAGAAGGATATTACCTTCTCAATCAGCCTCAGCTGACAGGGCTGCCTATTAAACACACCAGGCAACGGCCTCGATCAGTCAGGTGATTTGTGTGTCCATTTACGCTGTTTTATGCGTGAAGATGCGCGCTCGGCGCCACTTCGCCTCACGGATGGTTGATGTTAACAGATGTTGGGGATATAAGCCCGACCGTTTGCAGGTCACGTGTGAGAGGGTGAGCAGAGCCCAGGTTGTGCTCGCTGTGGAGCATTCACGTGCAAGGCCTGATGCCTGATTGGATTTCACACGTGTGTGCACACTCATGCAACAACACTCTAGATAACAACCGCCAACAGGCTGCTAACAAACGCCTTGCGGACACCTTTACGCTATGCTAGCCAACATTGGCATCCTGCTGCGTTCATGCATGGCAATGTTGTGCATGCTGAATACGCTCCGACCTTGGCGTGCTGCTCTATGTTCCATCACATTTACTGACAGAACATAATCACGTACGGCTGTTTCACATTCAAAGTGCATATCTAAATAGTTTAAGGGAACTTAATTAGCACTGAGAGGTGATGAGTGTATGTCCACGGTTCTCCGTAACATGTCTGATGTGATGTTCCCCATGGTCTGAAAACCTGCTGACATCCAGCTTAATCCCACTGATAAACAAGTCCAGTGTTGATAATTCAATCCCTTTATAAAAGATCTTCTAATGCTAAGCTAAACTAGCCCTGTTTGTTCCTGATTTGATCCTAATAAATGCCTTTCCCTTCAGACTTTGAGTCTGCTGTAATGTTCCTTCTTTTGCTGTCATCTCTGGCTGGCTGGATAGTGCAGGACTGGGGGATGAAGCAGCGTTCAGCTAAGAGTTAACCCCACATAAAGCCTTTATCACACCTAAACGGCCGCGTCTCTCAAAGCCACAGTGAGATAAGAAGTGCCCATTCATCTGTAATGATGTGGAAGCGAGAAGCAAGTGTACTGAGGGGGGACAGGCAAGTGTAACTGACACAGGTTTGGTGACTTTACAGCTACAAGGCCAATCGACTCACAACCCTCAAAACCATGTAAACATCTTTTTTCTTTGATTGGCGGCAGCGCGTCTGAATTTTATTTTGCACAAGATCAAAATATCTGAAAATGTCACAACCACATATTGTAAATAACCAATCGTAATTTCAGGTTTTAAGTGGGTTGGATTTAAAAGGTTGAATCAGAGTTCCCCGCTGATGATGCAATCATAAAAACAGCGCACAAGTGCCATGTTCACACACACACACACACACACAAAAAGCTCTTTTTGCAGATGATAAAATACAAAATATCACTTTTGGTGAAAACCTGTAATTGATGGTCTAGGTAGCATTATAAGAGAATACCACTCCTGATTAATGATGATTGATGATGCAGTCAATTGAACTCGTGTTATTAGCTCACAATGCTAATTCCAACGACACCATTGTTACCAGAGTGCTTAGTATACGAGGATTTCCAGAGTAAAGCTTCTGCTTAAGCTCATTTATTTTGCATGTATAACTCAGACTGTGACAGCAGGGACCAGACAGACTCAGAATATTCCTCACCTCACTTTTAAATGCAGAGGCAGGGTTAAACCGCTTTTCGTGTTTCAAAAGCAAGTGAATATCTGCATGATCTGTATCCCAGCAGTTGTATGTTGCCATCATTTGGGGGGGGGAATCAACTCACTGTTGTTGTCTCCGTATGCCTTTTTGCAGCTGTTAATAAGTAACACGCACGTCTGTGTCTTCTAGGTGCAATTTGCTGACTGCAGCTCTGGAACAATCAGGAGTTCTGCGGAGGAAGGTGGAAGCAACCATAGAGTCTACCTGATAATGTTACCTCTGCCTTGCGATGACCCCACAGGAAAACATTTAACTTGTCCCTATTCAAAAATCCTCCTTTTGCCTTTCTTTACCATCACCCTCTGAGTTTGTAATCCTTTCTCCAGGCCCTGATCAAGTCCTCTTGGTATGACTAAGATAGCTTTTATTTTGGACATGTTGTTTTTTCCTCTAAATGCTGCGAGCCTCCAAGGCTGCAGTGGGAAGCGTCATTCTCACATCGCTACCCGCTGTCTGCAGTTACTGTTGGGACTAGTGCTCCACCTCACCCTTTCCTCATGCCAACGGGTCGACCTGAAACACCCCATAGTCTCCACGGTCTACGGAAAGGTCCGCGGCATCAGGAGGGAGCTCAACAATGAGATCTTGGCCCCCGTGGAACAATATTTAGGAGTGCCGTATGCCACGGCGCCTATCGGAGAGCGCCGCTTCCAGCCCCCAGAGGCTCCGGGCTCGTGGCAAGAGATCCGCAACGCCACTCAGTTTGCACCAGTGTGTCCCCAAAATGTGCACGGGGTTTTGCCAGAAATCATGCTGCCTGTGTGGTTCACGGACAACCTGGACGCCGCAGCCACTTATGTTCAGAACCAGAGCGAGGACTGCCTTTATCTAAACATTTACGTGCCCACTGAAGACGGTGAGTGACTTCTCTGTCAGTCATTACTGCTTTTGGCATTTACAGTTTATATATTATCTCTAATAAAATGTTCGCATCATTAGCTTTTTATGTGTAAAAACTAGCCATTAAAATGGTAATAACTACTGCACTTCTATCATTTTTTTCCCAAAATCCGTGAAAGCAGTTTTTTATATATATGTATATATTTTTTTTTAAACTTATTTTCTTTTTATAATAGTTTTTCAGTGGTTCAGCCACAAAGAGTATTCAGCCACATAGTATTTGATTTCACTGATTGAGCAGGGAGGAAACAGAACAAATGTGCGCTAACCTTGCCCAGTGAAGGCAGCAGAAGCGTCTTGTGTTATTTGAAAGTCTTGTTGATCGGAAAAGTTTTCAGAATTTCGATGTGGCAAACCACAACCAAACTGTAGCTTCATTTAATCAGATCTGCCGGTGACGCGGTTTAGCTGCAGTCGTTCTTTGGTTGTGCATTGACCAGCTGCTGCGCTGAGGTTGCCGTAAAGTCTGCAGAAATCCTTCAATACCTTTAATGTTGCTGGTGTTAGTGAGCAGCCTAAAAACTCTGCCATGTGGTTTCCCGCCGAATTGAACCATCTGTGTTTCGCATGACTGTTTGATGGACAAAGGTTTCCCATGGCAGAACTATTCAGCATGGACAAAGGCAGAGGAGAAGACAGACAGTCAGACAAGGAAGAGTGAACAATCTCACCTCTGCCGTGGACCATATATGTCATGAGGTGCTGTGGGGACGATGTCGAGTGTCCCGCGTCCCAGGGGAGATGTGTGTAAATGAGTGAGACTGATTTTGCATGTCGGCCCGTTTGCTTGTCAGATTCTGTCACTTATCATCAGGGGTCAGTGCTTACACAAGGCTGATGCCGTCCCAAAGGATGTGTTTCGCCGTCTGTGTGAGACAGAGAAGCAGAGGCCGAGGCGCTGCAGCGTGCCCCTGAAATCAAACCCACTGCAGATGCTGCAAAGAATTTATTCGGCGTTGGAATTGGGCCTAGCTGAGGGGTGCAGGAGGAATTTTGCAGTCATACTTAGTTCAAATGAACACACATTTGTACTTCTATCTTTGTGAAGACTCTTATTAAAATAAGCCATTCCCCAAACATGTACGGCGGCATGCAAACGTCTGGGCACCCCTGGCCAGACCTTTTCATTTCACTCATTTCTTAATTACATTTCTGAGGGGAGTGGGACCTGAAAGCTCTTTGCCATGTTCTTAAAGCCTTCTCCTGCTTTGTGGGGTGCCCAAACCTTTGCACGCCGCTGCAGACGGCAAAGAGCTAAAAAATATGAGTCAAGTCAAGCAGGGAAACGGTGTTCCTCTGACATGTTAGCATTCTGAATACTGAATTCTGAGTCATGCAATCATGCCAATATTTGACAGCATTACTGCACATCCCATGCTTTCCAGATAAGCATGCAGCACCAATTTTATGGATAGCAGAATTCTATTCAGGGGAGGAATATGAATATAGTGATTCATCTTTTTCGTACGTCTAAACCACATAAAAGACATTGGTCTTGTACCAACACATAAGAGAGAACAGTCACGCAAACATGCAGTATTTATCAATAGGGAGTTCAACCAAGGACTCCGGTAAGGTGTCAGTCTCCAGAAACCACAGGCCAGTGTCAGTAGCCTCCATAAGTCAGGTTTCTGATCAAGCCAAAGAGTGCTTCGAGCGGCTCAGTCGCTGTTTGGGAACCAGTGGTCTGTCGGCCAACATGAAGAGATGAGAAGGAGTGACCTCAGGGAGTCGGATTAGCCCAGAATCTGATTAGATCACTGTCTTTCCATCTGGGATAAAAAGATTCCCGACTTCTTCAGCTATTGTCATTAAAGGAATGGAGGGCTGACGTGTAGCCGTGCCAGCACTTCAGTCTCGTCCTCGTACTTCTGCCAACTGATGTTACTGTTAAAGCAAAGAATAAACTCTCAAAGCTTCAACATATTGTCAGCAGAAATAGAAACAAAGATTTCTATTTAAACTTCATCTCACCCACTGCTAGTTAGAAGCATAAGATGAACGTCTGTTCGGGGCTGTTCTGTGGATTCTTATTACTTTTATTTACCTTTCATATTCTTTTTAATACTGCCTCCCTTGGTGTCCTGCTCCCTCTTTACTTAACATATTTCTCCTCACGGTACGTGAGTAGGAGACATATTTGCATTTAAATGTATTTTTTGAATCTGGCCACAGTGTGCCCCTAAGAACCTTCAGAGGTGCACTTGAAACCGTACCTTCATGTCATCAAGCACCCTACGACTGTAGTCTGATCGCAAAAGTGACATTGATTATTTAACTAGCAGGAGATTATGGCAGTGTACCAGCCCACAGTATGACCTTGACCTTGTTCAGCATTAGCGACTGGGGCTAGACAAAATCTAAACAACGGGAGGGATTTCATAAGTGCTGGAATTGCTAAAATAGACATCAACGATATGTCAGAGACACCTGCACCCCCATGGAAGATAATGAAGCATCTAGTCATGGGGTCAAGATGTTAATGGCATGTTTTGCTGTGCTTGGTGGTGTCCATGGCAGATGTAGGTAGTGCACATACCAAATAGTTGCCTGACAAGTTTGATCTGATTAAAACATTTGAACTCCTTTACTAAAGTTCCTTATCTTCTCCCTCAAACCAAGGCATTCTCTCTGACCTTGGCATTATTCCTTGGACGAAGGAAAAATCCCAGCTCTCTTTTCTTTTGCATCCATAGATTCTCCCCTGCTCTTGCCCTGAAAGCATCCCTTCCCCTTCTCTGCTCTCCTCCAATCTTTATTCAGATGGCAGAAGAAGCGGTCAATGTTCTGAATACAAAGGAGTTTTGTGTCCTTTCTCCCCAATCCGCCATGTAGCCCACTGCCTCTTCAAAATAAAGTCCGGAAAAAGGCAATCTAACACTTCTCTTGGCTGTGTGGTCAGACTTAAGCACAGTTTCACTGTGCTCCTGAGCCAAGAGTGTGAGATTGTTCAGGTTTATTGCTGTGAGAGCACCCATTTACTGCGCTCTTTATTAAAAACCATATTTCAGGAGGCAGGGCAGTGGAGGAAAGGATGCAGCAGTAAAAGAGTGAGACAGCAGAATAGAACCACATGTGTCGGGGGATGCTGCCTGGATGGAGAATGGTGAATCTAAGCTGTGTCTGACACCTTGTCAAGCAGACAAGCCACCGTAGACATGACATACTGCAGCTTCATCTTGTTTAATGCGCTGAGGAAATACAGAGGGACTGCAGACAGCTTGCTCCGCGCTCACTGGCTCACTGAACCGAAATGAAATGCTGTTGACTGAGAGATGGAGATGCTATAGGTCAGAGTGCTAGGACGATCCATGAAGAGCGCCCCTGCGTAGGCTACTGCGTTTCACTGACCACTGATCCATCACGTCATGTGACGCTCGCGTATGGCATTATTCACCGAGGCAGAGGAGAATTACGATTTTTGACCCTGAAAGTTTCTCTTAGGGGTTCTTTCCTCTGTAATCTTTGAATTTGTTTTTGTTGTTGTTGTTGTTGTTGTTGTTTTTGATGTTGGGCACATTAATAAGTAGAAAATCACTCGGAGCACACAGACCTCCACCGAGAGGGTAATTTTCCCACAAATTGTGACTTGTGACTACAAAAACTGTAGTATAAGATCAAAAGTCAAAGTCGCTTCCGAATCCAAAACATCACCAAAATTCAGTGAGCTGTTCCGTGGCCCATTGTCAACATTTACCGAAAATTTTATTGAAATCTGTTCATAACATTTTGAATTATTTTGTTAAAAGACAGACAGAAGCCAGCTGTCACACACTATCCTCCCTTGGCAGAGGTAATAATATTAATTTCTGGACAAACTGTCACTTTTCATATTGCATGTACATGTCTACACTGCAGGCAAACTGTGCACGCCGAAGATGGTTTTCCATTTGCTCCTCTTCAGTCAGAGCCTCTGAAGGTTGTTGTGGCCTTTAATTTTTCATCGTCACAGACTTGTTTCCTTTTACGATATATGTTCAGCTTAGTCATCCGTGCTGACTTGGTGAGGTACACTTGAGTGTTATGAGTCTCTGCCTCTAGCTGCTGCTGGATATTTCCACATAAAGATTTTACTTGTTAGTCCAACTGTCCTGAGTATTCTCACACAGTGCACATTCATTTTGAGTATATTTGACTAACTTGAAAATAAGTTTGTGATTTCCACTAAAATTCAGAGATGCAGTGATGAGGAGTAAGCATGTGTTCATGTACTGTGTGTGTGTGTGCCTATCAACAAATATCCGTTAGCTCTGTCTCCCAAAAAACGAATGAAATCATTAATTCTCCATTAAGCGTCAAGGTGTGGTTTCAGAGTGGTGCTAAGTACTGTGGAAGTGCTGACCAGACACAGGATTAATGCGCATTTTTCCATTACTGGCCAGTCTAATTGTTTGCTCTGTAGCCCAGTCCCAACCACTGTAGCGTCTCTATCCACAGCAGGAAGTGCTGTCTGGATCAGGCGCCTGAGATGGTACTCAGATGATGCACCAAAATACGTTCAGCATCGATCTTATTCCATTTCAACGATAAACATTTTATACAAGGAAGGAAGTTTCATACTTAAAGGGGGTGGAGTGTGTGTGTGTGTGTGTGTGTGGGGGGGGGGGGG
>BJFM01000126.1:193993-204624 GCA_016586285.1 Arothron firmamentum
GGGGGGGGGACTCTGGTGGCGTCCAGTGCTGCTCTGTCTCTCCTTTGCGGTCATTTAGTAATTAGATATATGAGTGTGTGTGATATAATTTTTTTTTTTCTGCCCTGCAGAATGATGAACATGTCAGCGTCATGCTGACAGCTTGATGAATCCCTTGGCAACCAAATGTAGAGGGTTTTTTTTTTTTCTGAGTTCTATATTTGTTTGCAGAAAGCGTTCAGCAGGGTGTCTATAAGGAGGATGACGACAGTTGAAAAGGGCATTGTTAGCATGCTCTGTGTAGCACACGGACGTGTAATGCATGAACGTGACTGCGTTTTAATGGCTTTCCGTGTGCATGAGCGTGCGTGTGGACAATGACTGAGAATGCCAGAAGACAGCTTGGTAATTGTGGATTGATGGAACGCTCCGATGATGGAAACCAGGGGGGAAAAAAATTAATGGATTCCCGATCAGATAATCCAGGTTACTGAGACCGGGCGGGCCCTGGCCCGTCGGTGATAAATGCTGGTTATTGGCTGTGTCTTAAAGAGAATTTAACAGCCCTTGCTGTTAAAGTTTATAGGTCGGCTCATCTGCAGCCTAGGTTGAACGAATACTGTCACCTCACCTCCACAAAGGAAGATGAGGATGGCTAACATGGTATTACTCTGAGGACACACTGCTTACCTGGATGAGGGTCTCTGTCCTCTCACTGCTTTATCTTTCTGCATGTTGGTCGACTGACAATTGCGACGCTTTTTCCTGACCGAAGAGCGTGATGGCTTGATCCTGCTGATTGATTTTTCTTTACAGAGCAGTGGTGCGTCAGGACTGATTGGGAGAGGGGTCGAGGAGAAGTGGCCCCTTGGGTCATTTATGTGGCTGTGCACCACTAAATTCTCAGCAGTTTAAACAGACATGTTTTTGGGCTGTGTGTGTGTGTGTGTGTGTGTGTGTGTGTGTGTGTGTGTGTGTGTGTGTGTGTGTGTGTGTGTGATCCTTGTAAATATTTACTGTACACAGCCACTGAATCAAAGACAAAGTCTCATCTTTTGCTGTTTCTCCCTCTTCTAATCTTTCTGTGTTCCCTACAAATGCAATCCAATTTGAATTTTGTCTTTTGTCTCTCCACTTCCCCCCCTCAGGTCCGCTGACAAAAAAACAAGAGTCTACAATGAACCGACCAAAGGATGAAGGTATTTTAATTGCAAACCATTTTTCCCCTGCTTGTGCTCTGCTCTACTTTTAAATTCTGTGGGGATTTGTGTTTATATCTGTGTGTGATAATCTACTAAGCTGCTTTCTGAACTCATTACATGTTAATAGCATCTTTCTTTTGAGCACAGACTGAAATTGTTCTTCCTGACTCTGCCTGTAGTTACATTAGGTTGTCAATCCCTCACTGATCAATGTTATACCGATTGTCTAACTCCATTTGTTCCATTTTTTGTCTGCACTTCTCTAACCTGTTCTATCTTTTTTAGTTTTTGTCAGTTTTTTTTCTATTTGTCACAATGCAATTCAGCATTTTGTTAAGCAGGGAAATAAGGGGAAAGTTCAGCCATGGTTGGACAGTTTTAAATGGAGATGTTGTCATTACTGGTTACTGACATAGCTCAAATCAGTGCTGTGGTGCATCAGATATGATCCCATGCACAGTTACTGTGTGTTCTAATGCATGTGCACGCCTGAGCCCAAATTTAGGTGTTAATTTGTGACTATGCGTGTGGCTTTTTTATTTTAGGCTGGGGGGCACTCTCTTCTATTTGTGTATCGAATTCTCTTTCCCTCGCTTTTCTAATTACCTTGGTTTAAAAAGAGACAGATGTAGCTAATCCAATTGTGTGGTTTCTTAACGATGAAGACAGGAGGAAGGATTCACGCAGGATTACCTGGAAGAGCAGCGGAATGATAGAATCGAGATGAAAGGAAAAGAAAAGCCGAGCGCTGTCAGAGCACAGGGGAGGGCAACGAGGGGGAAAAGTAGGGGAAAATAGTCCTAATGAAGACAAGTGCATGATGAAATGACATTTATAGAGATTTGATAGAGAGAGGGAGAGGTAGAAAAAAGCTTGAGAGGGTGGATGAGTAGGAGACTGATGGAGCCTGACATTTATGTGGACAGCTGATGGATCTGGATAGGATCGGCTGGGCTGAGTTTCTGACCTAATTGCCCAGGTATGGATCGGAGACTGCCCGTTCCCAGAGACTGTTACAAAATACTCCCATCAGCATCTTGATCCTCTGAGAATCCTTGGTGAGGAACCGTGAGATATTTCTCTGACTTCCATGTGCCCAAACATTGATCCTTCCAATCTGCTCATACAAGAGGCAGGTGCTGCACATTACTGTGAGAACAATACGAGGCTGGTTTCTGAAGGCAGGAGTGAATGAAGTGTTTGGGATGGGCTAGGGGTGACAACGAGCTCCTTGTTGATCCATTGGCCTCAGACATGGGCTGAGCGAGACGTGCACCCCTCAACCCTGCAGGCCTGTTCACCCCAGTGATTGTATTAACCTCATCCAGGCACTGGATGAAACCTACATTTTCTGTTGTGATTTTATTCCTTATTTGTACATTTTCAGATACCAGAGGTCTCTGCTCATATCTACAGTCGATGCTACATATTGTAAGGCATACAAATGTTCCTGTGAACTTAGATTGAAAGCGTCCTTCTTCACCTTTCATTAACGCCTTGGTATGCATGAGCTTTATATCTTTTAAAATCCAAAATTAACTACTTACCAATCTTTTTAGGGTTTGGTG
The DNA here is from genome assembly GCA_016586285.1 of Arothron firmamentum. Classification (NCBI taxonomy): domain Eukaryota; kingdom Metazoa; phylum Chordata; class Actinopteri; order Tetraodontiformes; family Tetraodontidae; genus Arothron; species Arothron firmamentum. The sequence continues at coordinate 196,743 of BJFM01000126.1, forward strand.
GCTCTAAATGTATGAGATAGAAAAAAAAATGGGTTCTGACATTGTATAACAGAGAAGTAATGTTTTGAAATCATAAATCACATAATAGCAAATACATAATGGACTTCTGTCCTTGTGAATTTTATATTTTGCCAAGGTTCTTATATAAAAACGGAGAGTCGTGCAAGCATGTACCGTAAGTTCTGTAAATGACCCAGTAAACTAAAGGAGCATTGTTTTTTTTAAAAAAGGTTCTTTAAAGTTTTATGTAACTAAAAAAAAGCCGCCTGGACACAGACGGAAGACCTGTTTGGTGACGTAGTTTCTGCTTAACTTGCAGATCAACTCAACTCTTGCAGTTGTCCTTTCCTTAGCTGTATCCCATCTTTTTAGTTCGCCACCGAAAATCATTGTATCACCTGCACCACTGAGCCACAAGACCAAAGAGAGTCCTAGCCTCAGGTTTAGAGGTGCTGGTCCTAAACTTGGCTGCGTGACATTTCACCACCTACTACACCAATATGAGATGAAGGCCACTGTTTAATAGGGCCCAGATATCAGAATGGACTCTTATGACCACTAAACTTGACAACAGAGCCCATAACCAAGGCAACCTTGGCAAACAACTAGTCTTCTAAACAACTAGTGTTCCACATCCAGGATGAAAACCTCACTCATCCTCTCGAATCTGAGGTTTGACTGACCAATGAACTCTCCTCCTCAGCTCACTGATGTAGGCCTGTGCAGGTAGGCGCCCTAATGGCCACATCCTAACAACCACCCCAGTCTGTGCCCCAGATGTGCTCACAATGTTGCAGAGAGATTGTTAGGGTCTGTCTCCTGTGTATGTTTGTCTTTATTGTTTTCTCAGTTTTGTTGGTGTTTGGTCCTGTCCTCCCTGCCTCTGCTCTACCTCCCCCGTTCTCCTCCTGTCTCCTCCCTACCCTCCTTATCCCTATTTACTGTCATGTGCCTCACCTGTATCTAATTGTCCCAGCAATCCTTGTGGATTTAGACTCGTCTTCCTTCGATCCTGTGCCACACTGTCTTTTGTGAAAATGTCCATCGTTGCCCCTCGTGGCCTGTTTTTCATGTTTTCATCACTATCACTTGGGTTATTTACCTGAATCTCTTCTTCTGCTGGACTGGATTTATTTGCTTGATCAGATTGTTTACTGGTACAATCTCTGTCGAGCCATCTCTGGAGTCTAGCCCTGCTTTGTAGGACTTTATCGGCTTAATGGTGGCCTTCATTAGCATTCCATGTCTCTGTCAGTACTGGGATGTGGCCAATTCTCTGTTGGACATAGGAGTTAAGGACCATCCTGACAGAGATCTCAGTGTTCATTTAGGCCTGTCAAGTTTATACAGCATCCTCCCCTGCCACCTGATCCAACTCCCTGTCCAGCACTTCTCACCATCCCAGCGTACACCACATATGGCAACTGCATAAGCTTATATAAATTTGACATTGATCCTGCACCTATAGTGGCCTGGTGCCTGGCCCAGCATTGGACACCCATGACTTCAAATACGGTGCAACTGTGGCTAGCACAGATGTCCTGTAACTGAGTTCCAGCTGGCCATGTCTGTGTCAGGGTGAGTGTTGAAGTCCTCAGGAGAGAACAGTGCAGTCAGGAGGATAAACTCCTAAGTTTAAACTCCTGATAAACTCAGGAATTTTTCCTCTTTCACAAGGATAAACTCCAACATGCAGGGAAAGAGAAAGCAAACTGTTAGTCAGCCCATATGAGCTCTGTGCTTTCCACCAGGTGCAATCAAGGTGATCCAGTACTCAATCTGTGAGTCGAGGCAAGATCGAGTTTATTGTATTTAGTCGGTATCTCGCAGCCTCCAGCACAAGCTCGGGTTGCTTCCCCACCACAGATGTGACCTTGAATAGTCTGATGTCTTGCTGCACATTTTCATAAAATACGATCCCCTCAGTAATCTGTACGGCAGTGAAACAGCCATTCAAATTAACAAAATCCTGTTTCGGCCCAGCAAATGGCAGCCATATGTTTGCCAAAGTGTCTTTTCTGTGAGGATTTTATTTGTGATCTGAATTTTTCTGCAACCGGAGCTGATCACAGCTTATTGATGTCACTCCTCTATTCTGTCCTAATAACTTCTTTACATATCCTTTAGGAAATCAGTTGTAGTTCAGATTACGCCAGAGAAGGACGGAAAGAAAAGCACGTCAGAGATGACATCTTATTAATATTTTTAGCCAGTCTGTGTTGTGTGTATGTGAGGAATGTGTGTGTCATTTATTTGTGTTCACTTTTGGGAGAGGCATGTGAGATTGTGAGTGACGCACCTAAGTGCATATATAACCTGAGATTCAGGTGGTGATGCAGACGGGTGTGCAAATACGTGACTGGAATTTGTTACCAAGGCAACAGGCATTCAGTGAATCGGTGCAATGGGATGGCTGGTGCAGTTCTATTAGCGAGAAGCAGTTTCCATAGCGACTCAACATCGCAGCTGCCTATGCAAGAGTTTCTCTGTGTGTGTGTGTGTGTGTGTGTGTGTGTGTGTGTGTGTGTGTGTGTGTGTGTGTGTGTGTGTGTGTGTGTGTGTGTGTGTGGTTGCGTGTGTGTGAATACGGTGTGAATTGGAGTGTTCATTAGTGTTCCTCACCATATATGCCCTGCTCTGTAGCATTTCACATTTCTTTATCTTTGCTATTGTATTTTGTGGTTTGAGTCCCATATGTGCTTCTCTGCCTCCCTTGGTTTCTTCACTGCACTATTTCCATGTCTTTCTCCTTATTCTTACCCCTTTATCTGCCCCCCCCCCCTCCCTCGCTCTTTTCTCCTATCTGGCTCTCTGTCTCTGAGTGCTGAAGCTCATCAGGGTAAACAGATGCCGTGGCTGTTATTTATGTTTCCACTTGGTCTGGCTTTCATACAAATTATCCACAGGCCCTGCACAGTGCAGAAGCTCGGTCTAAATGGGATACACTGGCAGCTCTCCCTGCTTTATCCTCGCTCACACACTTAGACCATACCACAGATGCTGCATGGGGAGGGGAAGCACAGAGACAGCAATAGCAGAGGGCATCAGAACTGGCTGCACCATTTGCTCTGCACACCGAGGTGAACAATTGGGGAAGGCACCACTGCGCTGATTTGGGGAGGGGAGCAACATCAGAGCCTGACAAAAAAAAAAAATGAAAAAGCTTTTTGCCTCTGAAGTATCTTTCAGTGGAATTTTCTGGATCTTTAAAGGCAGCCTGAGTCAAAATCTTAACTGGTTTCAATGGGGGTATGACACACGCTCAGAAAAGTTGCTGTAAAACTCTTGCTGTCTGATGGAATTTAGGAAAACTTGTACATTAAAAACTGACCATCTCTCGACATGATTTTCATTTAAATACAGTTTGGGTGATGGGTACTTTTACAGCTTTTCACTGTGAACTCAAACGTTGAACCATTGTGTGTGTGTGTGCCTTCCAGATATTCGGGATCGCCGCAAGAAACCAGTGATGCTTTTCATTCATGGAGGCTCTTACATGGAGGGCTCAGGGAACATGTTTGATGGGAGCATCCTTGCAGCCTATGGAAATGTCATCGTGGTCACCATGAACTATCGACTCGGTGTGCTCGGTAAGTTGGGTGCATTTCCTGCAAATGCATACGTAACTGCTTTCATACGTTAGTAGACACTGTTGTCGAGCTCAGACAACTGGAACAAAAGAGACAATATGCTTGTCCTTATTTGTCTTCCTCTGTCTGAAGCTGTGATGTCTAAACTATTATCACAGGGCATATGAATATTAAATTTACCTCCCGCTGTGGCAAATACTGTCAAAATGATCTTTGAGGTTCTGACAGACCACAGCCACTCATCTCAGGTGATTACAGTGACACTGACATCTTACACCAGAGAGAACATGTGAGGGGAAGAGTGCAGGTGGCAGGATCGGGACAGAGAGAGACAAATGGTGAGAATCTCAGAGGAAATGCTGACAAAGTCACACCATTGCTGAAAGGGAAACTTTTTCTTGTTTTTACATAAAGCACACAGTGACCTCACACATACAGCCCTCTGAAATCCTTAGGCTTAATTAACTGGAACTGGAAAAACTCAAACTTTATCTTTTTGTAATTTTTGATATCTGCGTAAATATTTTTAATGAGTTGTTTTCAGAGTTTCTGCATTTTTACCATCTAAAAATGCTGGAAATCCTGACCGTTCTTGTGAATATGATATCAGATCTGTTAGTCAGTCTCCAGCAACTTTCCACAGCTAAAACCATCAACCGTTGAAAGATAAAATGAATGAACATGTTGGCCCTCAGACAGTGAAAATGCAGGTCCTGTTGGTGCCCCGTCGACAAACACTTTCTGTGCCTCAGCATGTCGGTCCTCCAGGAGTCTGCATGCGACAGGATTCTGAACTCAAAAAGGCTCTTCAAATCTTTTTTTGCATCCTTTCTTGCGTCACCTTTCATTTCTCATAATGGCACGGACATGTGTACTTCTGCATATGCCCAAATAAAAAGCACAAAACAGCAATATGCGACGCACCGTACCTCTGATCCACCAAGGACCAGCCTGTGCTTTTGGCAGACACTCAGCCACTGAAAACTGAATTGTAATGGATGTGATTTCAGCGTATATTTGGTGTAAAGGGTATTCTGTTTGTCCATTCTGTTGGAGATCTGCAGTGTGTGCGCATGTGTGTGTACCCTTGTGCTGCTGGATAATGCTGGAGTCGCGTTATTTGCATTCGCCTTCATCTTTTTGGAGGTGTTTACACACAGATCTGTGGCTGTCATTGCAGTTGCCAGGTTGAGTAATCAGATCTTGTTTATTGCATCAAGCCTGTTTCAACATATCAGAATAATGATAAACAGAGAAATGGGAATAGTTTAGGATGGCATCCAAGAGCTGCAGTGAGTATTAGCAGAGGGTAACATGATCCAGACTGTTATTGACAGTGCCAATAGAGAGCTACAGGGACAAGGACAAACAGAGTGCTAGCTGGACCTGTAGCTTTGTCCTGCTCTATTTCTGCTGGTGTGTGGTCTTTTTTTTCACAGCTTCCAGACAAAGTGCATGACAAACCTGAGCCAGGCGTTTGAAGGGATTTTATAGAATTCTGTGTTAAATCACAAGATATTTTTAACGCCACTGCTGGAATCGCCGCTCCTTCACACCGGAGATGTTTTAAAGTGCACCCATGCGTGGCACATCGCCACCGTGAAACTCTCACATTTAGAAAATGCCTATAAGCTAAGGAAGAAAGCGATCTGGCTGAGTGATTATGAGAGTGACGCAGTGTCCTCAATTCCTTGAACAATGTTGGGAATTTTGACATGTGGGTGAGTGTACTGGCTCTCTGTCTGAATAGATTACGTGCACTAAACCATTAATCCTCCTGTGTTTGTATGTTTACGGAACATAAGCAAGCATACTGTCCAATGTACACATCGTCTTGTGGATGTGTCGGTGCGCTACTTGGTTGCGTGCCTTGAGTAAAATATATATATGAATAATGCACTAGCCATCTCAATTTTTAATAGAGCCCCTCTCCAACACTGAGTGTGAATCAGAGTGAAAAATGCAGACATACTATACTTTTATATTCTAATCTTTAATATTTTCTGGCAGCAACACGTACCAGCCTGGTTTTAGCCGATCACCTGCACCTTTAAGAGACTGATGGGTAGTCGATAATAAGGCAAAAGAGAGAGAGAGGTAGAGTAGGGAATAAAGACAGACGAGTCGGGGAGAATCGTACAAAGATATAGAGGGAGAAGGAAACAGAAGGGGGGAGATGGGAGCAGTCTAAAAATAAACCATCTGAAAAGCCTTTTTTTTTTTCTCTCTCGATCTGCACTGATGCAAAGTATTCATTCAAATAAGTGCTCCTGCAGTGTGACCACAGCGCCCTCGTGTCAGACCATATGGTTTTACACCTCCTGCTCTAACCCGCCTATGACACATGCATGTCATTTTCCAGAAAAACGGTCCGTTTTCTGTATGTTTCTCATTAATTTCTCATCTGCTATGTCACTTGGAGAGAGGTGGTTCAGAGGTTTGGTGACATTCGAGATTTCATCATGACACCGTGCTCACCTTCTCCTTCCTCCTGCTCCAGGCCCAGTGAGCCTTCTGACTTGTATTGCACAGCCATCTGTTCAGACTAATTAACTAATTAACTAATTAATGAACTCAGAGGAAAGATCCCACCATCTATCTTTGAGACCCAGAACATTTTCCATCGCAGATGAAATGCTGCGATTTGCAACTTTTCTCCTCCTTCCACTGAAATGTCCTTTCTGCTGCTGTAATAACAACAGTGCAGCTTTGACATTGAATTAGTCTGTGGAAGGAAACGTGAATAAATAAATAAATAAATAAATAAAAAATTCCTCACGATCATTTTCAACCGAGCCACATCAGATGGAATTCGGTTGGCAATGGTCGTCATTTAATAATGAAGACAACAACTCCCATCAGCCTATGCTGCTTGCATCTTTTATTTTGTTTTGATTGAGGACGCCTTGGTGACAGAAATTACAAACCGTGTATTTAACACAGCTCGGGCACTTTTGGCTCATGAGACCTCAAATTTTTCAACAGTTCAAAGCAAACGTATTTTGCTGGAGCAGTTAGTGCTATTCTGGAATAGAGTCATGTGTATAGACCCAAATAAATCAATACTGCTGCTCTATTGTTAGCTCTGTTTTGTCTCTGTTCCTGCTAAATCCAGCGTGTTTCCAAGCTACTGGCTAACGAAAAGCCAAAGGGGAATAAATCTGAGCCTCGTCATCGAAAATGGGGCAATAAAAACGGTGTAATAGAACCGAAACACTGAATATGACTCCTACAACAACAGGAAGGCAAAGACACTCTGTAGATAAAGATAATTTATTCAAATCACCTGCAGCTTTTAAAGCCGAAAATGTGTGTGTGTGTGTGTGTGTGTGTGTGTGTGTGTGTGTGTGTGTGTGTGTGTGTGTGTGTGTGTGTGTGTGTGTGTGTCTGTGTGTGTGTGTCTGTGTGTGTGTGTCTGTGTGTGTGTGTGTGTGTTTTTATATATGCTCTTGGGAAATGTGTTGTTTGAAGCCAACCTACATATTGTTATACAGCTTCTCGGGTGAAAACAGAAGGTTGACATCAAATGAGGGGCCACATAGTGGTTTTACGAAGAAACTGAGCTCATTCACTTTGTCATATGTTGTGATCAGGTCTGCATTTTTCACTTTTCCAGCAATGTTATATATGTTTCCTAAAATAACAGTTGGGAAATAATGTTGTTCCTCCAAATCTGACATCTCACTGCTAAAGAAAGATAAAGAAAAGCCCCATCACCAGTGTGGTCGCATCTCACACCCCTCCATTGGCAGAGCCATAACGAGTGACTCTTTGGTTTGAGCGGACTATCCCTTTAAGATACTTCGTCACCTAGTAGTTGCAAGCAGCTCCAACAACAAGCAAGCCTTTGATGATGACATGCAGCCGAGCAATTAAAATTCCAGACAGGAAGTAAACAGGATCACGCCAATTTCATTTCCCCTTATCAAATTCGTGGATCATGTTTTGTCCTCAGCTTACAGCAGAATCGGTCTGAGCCGTTTACTTGGTTTTTGCATGTTTTCTGTCCTTCCTCTAGAAGCTCTCTTTCCTTCCGTCCTTTGTGTTGGTGTGAAGTTTGAGGAATTGCTTTTCAAATTAGGTAAACCGAGCTCCGAACCGGGCTTTTAGAGTTAAAGGTTGGTTGGATGAGTCGGCCCCACTGGAGGCCTGTGGGTCGCCATCAAAAATGACATTATTTCAGTGCCGAAAAGGGCAACTGCGATGTAATTTCATTTCTAGGTACTTGACGTAAAGACTGATGTGTCAGTGGACCAAAGCTGCCAGCAGAGAACTTGGAACACCCCCCCCCC
>BJFM01000128.1:29075-40975 GCA_016586285.1 Arothron firmamentum
CACACACACGCACGCACAGAGTCTTTCTCTGGAGCCTTGCAATTGGTTCCTGGACCCAACCTGTTTCCGTCTGAGGTCCTCGGAAATTTAGGGGCAATAAATTAACCTAATGCCCAATAGAAATACATTAAATTAAAACCACTTCTAAAGTAACAAATCTAAAACTTTGTTGTTGTTGTTGTTGTTGTTGCGCTCATGGACACCATAAAAATACCATCCTTTTTTGTATCTTTGGCTCTTTGGGGAGTCTTGATCCCATCAGTGGAAGTCCTCCACCATCAGGGAGGTCACAACTGTGCTGACACGTACTCACTTTTTTAACCTCCAGTGTCCACTTTCATTCCGAATTAACACATTTTATTTTCATCTTTGAAAAGCCTCCAATCTGTTAAAATCTGGAGGAAAGCAGGGTAAACCGCCCGGGTGAAGCTTTTTTTCCGAGGCTTTCCGCTAAATCGACAGCCTGACAAGTCATCAGAGCGGGCAGAACTCCTCTTTCCTCCAGCCGTCCGTCAGGTGTGCAGAGGGGCGAAACGCGAGGAGCAACCTGGGAGGATTAATACGGGCCAGGCTTGTCCTGGCGACGGCGACTAAGACTCCCGCGGCTTCGGTGGAGCTCCTGGTCGTGGCCGAGTTGTTCCTGTGAAAGGAGCGTAACCATCAGGTTCTGCTCAGCGCTGGTCGGGTCATAAATGTAAACCTGCATGCTTTGCAGGTTGCATCAGTATTCTGCCCAGCAGACGTTTTCGAGGTCGGCAGATCAGCCAGGAAATGCCTACATGCTCCATAAAGTTCTCTAATACCTGCAGATCAGAGCTGCTAAACGAGTTCCGCCGTGGGTCACGTCTGCGCTCCCGCTCACGTCTTTTCCACTGCGGATGTGCGATTACTGATTTCCTGCGGGGTCGCGGGTCAGGAAGCAGCATCTCTGTTCTGTCCTCACGTTGGGGACGGGCGGGTTACCGGCTGGCCAGCCTGCGCGCCTTCTAGCCCGTCCTGACGGACACAGTGTGTGATTTGCAGCGACAAGCGGAACAAATATTGGTAATGAGGTCACCTTGGGCTGCAGGTCCGCGTCGGACTTTCAAGGCCAACCTTTTGGGCGCGCGTGCACACACACACACACACACACACACACACACACACACACACACACACACACACACACACACACACACACACACACACACACACACATGAGTGCGTCAGTCAGATTACAGAGAGATCTGAATGAAAATGACGTTGAGATGGAGGAAAAAAGCATCATCAGACACGTTCTGGTGAGAGTTAAATATTTTCTTTCCGTCACTTTTTCATCTTCGCAAATTTCCTTTTTTAGTGTCAAGAAGTCGGTTTTAAGAGAGTTTTCTGCTAGTTTCTGTTTTGTATTAATATTCCCTTTTCTTGATGTTTCCATCTAAGTCTCGTGGCATTCCAGGCACTTCTGATTCAGAGAAAACAATAAATTCAATTGTGTGTGTGTGTGTGTGTGTGTGTGTGTGTGTGTGTCTGCGCCCGTCTCCGTGTCTGATCACACTGGATGACGTGTTGCTAAAGAGCAGATTATAAACAGAAGATTCTCAGAAAATAAAACCCAAACTGAGGAGTGAGAGGACGCCGCCGACAGTAGCCACCCTTCCTGTTCATTCACTCACTCATTCATTCATTCATTCGTGCGAGCGTGCTATGGTGACATCATTGGTGCCTGGCTCTTCAGTCTGTGCACGGTGGTGTGGAAGCCGGATGAGCTCGGGTCGACCGCTCCTCAGCACTGGCAGCAGCATCAGCAGCTTGTGTTTTGGTGGCATCGGCGTGCGTTTTCCGCCTCCCCTCAGAAAGCGCCGCAGACGTTGACCTCTTCATCCTCCACGTGTTGCTAACGCTCAGAAATGGTCTGGCCTGCAGGGGAAGGGCCCCGGACGCACCGGTGCCTCCAGAGAGCAGCACCGTCTCCCGCTTATCCTGCTGCATCTGTCTGGCAGATGTTGGATTGTGAGCAGAGGCTGGCAGCTGGAGTCCAGTTTGCCCAGCGGTCACTGCTGCGGCTTCTGCTAGCGCGGCCGTGCCTCCTATTTATTTATTTATCTTTCAGCCCGAGGCTCCCCTTTATTTACATCAAGATCGTATCGCTCGGACTCCGGAGAGGGACCGCCGCTTCCCACCCCTCCCTCCATCCCTTCATCTCCTTCATAGCTGAGGCAACCTTTTACTCTGACAATAACCAATATACAGATTCTTCAAATGCTGCACTTTTCCCCCTGAACCAACAGCAAAATAACACTTTTGTCAATCAATGGTAAATTACAGTCAATAATTGGGTCATTATATATATATTTTTTTAATGTTGGAAACTTAATGAGACCTAATAATCACAAATTAATCATCTATGACAGGTCACAACGGATCCCTAAAAGGTTAATTACAGTAATAAATGTGTAATACCTGCTTAGTGCTTTTAGTGAATTGTGTGGTTTCGCAGCTGCGCCCATGTGTTCCTTGTGTCGTGTGATGTTGAAAAAACGTTGATTAATGATTTGTGTTCAGTGATTTAATGGAGCTAACGTGGACTGATGGTCCAGCCCTCAGCTTCTCCTGCGAGGAGCCCGCTTGTCAGGTTCCAGGCAGCCCATCGCTGAATTCATCCCATTATGGGAGGTTGGACTTTGTCTGGACTTTAATTCAGAGCTTTGGGAGGACGCAGCAGATAATGTCTTCATGTGAAAGGTTGTCTTATTGCTAGATTTCCCCATCAGGCTGTGCTGAGGCGGTTTGTGTGTCGCAGGTGAACGCTGCGGCAGAAAATATCATTTCTGTCTTGACTTCCTTTTTTTGGGGGGGGGGTTCTACATTTACTCAGAAATAACAGTTTTCGCTCAAAAAGAGTCTTCTGACGCGGCGCCGACCTTCTGCTCATCCCTGTGAAGCCAAGCCAAGCGAGCGTTAATGCGTGTCATACGTACATTTTACCCGGGCTGGTTTTCGCTGCCGCGTTGAGGTCGGGCTCTTTTCTCTCCGGGATGCTGCTGTAAAGATGCCCACACGCTCCAGCAGGCAGGTGTCACTTTGAATGAAAGAGCCTCCAGACTGACGTGAGGACGCAGACGTTCCCCCCCCCCCCCCCCCGCGCTCCTCCTCTCCTCCTCTCTGGGTGTAAATCAAACAGGCCTGCTTTTCACTCTGCGTAAAGATGCTCTGCAGCCTTCTTTTTTTTTCTTTTAAACGCTTTTAATGACTCCAGCCTCCTCTCAGCGTCTGATCATGGACGTCTTTGCAGCTGAAGCCTATTTGCTTTGCGAGCAACACGTGTTGGGTGTGCGATTGTGCGCAGAAATGCTGCTGACAGCACCCGGAGGAGTTTCCGCTCCAGAGGTTCATCGTGGTTGACATATAGGGTATATTTCCAGCACCCTCCATGACCCCCATTAGCACTGAACCGGGCTCAGCGGGGTGGGGGGGGGTTGTTGTTGGCGTTCTTCACTTTTGTGACAAATGATTGCGTCAGCGTTGAAGCAGCGTAAGAAAGTCTTTTCAGTAACTTTCCAGCCGCTCCCGTGTTCTCTCGTATTGACCTCCCTGTGTCAGGGACAGCTGCGCTGCCTGTTTTATTAATATTTCCTACGTGCTTTTGATGTCAATACAGATCTCCGTAACGCGGCCACGCTGTGAATAAGCCAACCTCGGGCGCCGTGCGGATCGTTGTGCTGGCGGAGTGTGTAGGCGCCGAGAACGATTGAAGGCTCAAGGTTTTCTCCTGCAGCCGTTGGACTGTTTGTCCTCCCCCCCAGTGATGATGGAGACTGTTTCCCCGAAGTGGAATCGGCGAGTAGGAGAAGTCCGCGCGATTCCCCCAGTGAGAGGCGCCTGGCCTCGCTGCAGCGCTCAGCCGGCGGGCTGCAGACGGATAAAACGCGCTCTTTCATGTCTGGGAGCTTTTCTAAACGCCTAATAAACACTCCTCCAAAAAAGGAGAAAAAAAATAGATCCTTAAACGCTCATTTGTTGCCATCTGTAGATTCTAAAACCTTGTAAGTCGGTCGGAAATTGCAGCCATTTCTCTGCTTTTAACAGCAAAATTTACAGCAAATGGAGACGTCTTCGTCTGGGGCGCAAACAACAAAACGTGCCATCGTGGTCGGACGAGGAAACGGTAACCTCAGGTCCAGGATTCACGCTTGTTTGCTCTCCTGCTCCATACTTTACTATCAGAGCCGACGCATCGGCACCTGCTGAGGAGGAAGGCCGGAGGCTTCCTCTCTCACTCCCTGACTCATGTGCGCCGCAAAGGTCATCCATCAGTCGGAGGGAGATGGAGGGATGGCGACGGAGGAGGGAGGCGTTAAGTGTTGGCTTTCCACGTCAGTTCTTCTGTCAGGAGCTCTAAGTGGGGCTTTCGTCTTCTTCTCGCTGTTACTCAGCTCTGACGGCAAGATGATCTGAGTCAGGACCTTCATCAGCAGACGGGTGAAACAGCGTCTGGTCTCGAATGCGGCCTCGGTCAGGGTTAACGCCGATGGTGGGATGCCTGCAGTTGTCCAGGGTGAGGGGGTGGAGCCTGGCGCAACATTTAGTTGGTGATGGAAGATGACGCATTAGCTCCCTGCCCCTGCTCCACCCTGCTCCCCCGGTGCTCTGGGTGAAGCTAGGCTCCGCTGTGGGGGGGGGTGTTGGATCGATGGCCTCCCCGACGTTGACAGGCTTATCGGCGGCCCTGCCGGCGGATCGTCATCTGCCACTTATCAGCCCTCTAAACGCCGCCACCCACCCACCCACACGCCCGTGCAGAAACACTGCAGCAGAGCGAGGGAACTCGCACCCGGATGAAGGACTGGAAGGAGAGGAGAGAAGGTTGGAGAAAGAGGAGGAGGAGGTCAGAGGGGCGAGTGAAGAACAATAGAACACCAGTGTCACAATCGCTGCTTAACCCTGGACTTCTCCATGAAAGCTTCTGGATGGGTTATTCAGTTTCCAGGATCTGTGTGCTTGTTTGCTGCCGGCTGTCCTTCTTTGGGACGGTCGAACGCTTAAATACGGCTGAAGGGGCAGCTTCATCTGAGACTCGGGGCAGAATGTGCACAAACCCAGTTTGGTAGATGGTTTTATTCCATTCCCAACATCACATAGTTCAGGTCAGCTCCGTTTGTGAAGTATTGGACTTTATGACTCCGGCTTTCGTCTCTCAAAGGTCGGCCCCGCTTGGGTCATATTAGTTTTTATCTCGACCCCCCCCCCACACACACACACACACACACACACCCACCCCACTTAAAACCTTTTCTACGCCCAACGGCTCCAGCGGGAGAGCGGCTGGACGCGTGAATGCCGAGCATCCCAACAATCCGTTTTATTTGGGGTTGCATTATTTGGGATTGCGTCCTGTGTGGCTAGCGGCTGCGCGCTAATGAGCGCTTGTTTTTGGAACAGGCTCCCCGCCTCGGGGGCAGCGGGGCGGCGGCTGCTGCGCGGTCATTAGCTGTCGTGGGTGGCGGGCATATGTTCTCCTGCCGAGGTCCCCGGTGTCATATCAGCTTAATGAATTGTTTCTCTGAACTAATAGAGGTGTGCTTATACCTGGCTTTTAAAAAAGCGAATGAATCAGATGATGCGGAACAAACAGCTAAATGTCAGCACTTAAGCCTGAACAACAAGGAACACAAACGCATCAGGAACCAGGATGGCGCCGGCATCGGGCTGATGGCGTGCCAGGCTGGGACGGTAATGCTGCTGTTTGAAGTTAAACCTCTGCAGCAGATCGTCAACATCACTTGCAACCGATCTAAAAGGCGCCGGCGGTGGAGGACCTGCCGACGATCGGCACCGCCTCAACCACGCTGGAACAATGAGTCCCAAACCCCCGAACGCCAGGGAACAGCTGTTTGGAGCCCCTTTGAAAACGCTGAATTTTATACACGAGTGGAAGTCGGTGCAGCTCGGAGCGCCACCTGCTGCTCAGGAGGGATAACTGCTGTCATCAATCAGCACCAAGACCCAGAAAGCACAGGGAATAACAGTAACTTTAATTAAAAATGAGTCAAAACTAAAATTAGAGTCATGAGGGCGCACAGACATGGCTGGCTGATCACTCCTTAATTATTAAATTATTTGCCTAAATGAGTCACAGCCACAGCCCAGTTTCCATGACCAGCAGTCGTTTTTGTGCGTTTTGCAGCACTGTGTCATTCAACGGTGACGGAAACCCATCTTTTAAAGCCGAGCTTTCGCTCCCCATCCCCACAGAGAGCAGAATACTCTGTTTCACATGGACACAGAGTGAAAACAACTCTGATGAGCAAACACTTGATTGCTTTTTTCCGCGGTGAAAATGCACCTCTGGGATAATTGTTTTCCAGTTTTATGTTTATTCAGTTTGTTCCGCTGTTAACTCAGGTTAATAACAAAGGAAACGGGTTCCTTTTTACTTTTGCAGCGACGGATGTCTTAAATTGATCCCTCATTTTCCAAAAAGCCTTGCAGAGGAACGATATACTTGCTGATGATTAAAGAGAATGAAGCTTCTCCGTCTGGTTTTTCATAGATTGTGAAATATGCTGTAGATCTGCTTCACAACCAGAAGCGAAAGCTCGCGTCTGCAAACAGCTGCGTCGCTACACGCTTTCAGAGAAGCTGCTTCATCCCATTTTATCCTGCAAACGTAAAGCACAAGCGCGTGGCTGTGTTTTAATGCCTGCAAATTCAAAACTGTTGACTTGATTTCACATTAACTGCCTTATTACACTTTACAAAGATTTGATCAAATCCTTCTCACATCTCTTTATTTAGTTTGTGAGTTCTCATTTTCTCTCCCCATCTGTCAATCATGCTCTTTTCTTGTCCTCTCTCTCTCTCTCTCTCTCTCTCTCTCTCTCTCTCTCTCTCTGCCTCTGCTTCCTTAATGGTCTCTCAACCCCCAGGTGGCCTTAGATGGCATTTTGGCCCCCTGCTCTAGAATTTAATTACACATAGCTTTGTCTTCATCATCCTCTCTCTCTCTCTCTCTCTCTCTCTCTCTCTCTCTCTCTCTCTCTCTCTCTCTCTCTCTCTCTTTCTCTCTCTCTCTCTCACACACACACACATGATTAGGGCCCTGTGATGGGGCAAATAAGAGCAGATTGATGACAGTAAAGTTAATATGAGGAGTTAAATGAATGCTGGTGAGGGGCGGCGGTGCTGCTCTGACTGGCTGCCTGCTGCTTCCATGCTCTCTTCCTGGAGTTTTGCTATTAGCCACATTCCTCCTGTGGGTTTTCTCTCTCCAAGACACTTAGTCCTGTTTGTGAGGACCGGACCAGAGCTTCCACAGGCACAATGGGGGGAAAATGGGAGACAATATATTTGAATTTGCGTGGGGTCGCGGCCCCGGCGATGCTCTAACGTGATTAGGGCCCCGTACGGTGGCTGCAGCGACGGGCCGCGCTCCTCTCCCTGCCGTTGCTTTTGAGGGATGGCTGTTGTTTTCTTCTCATTATACACATCCTGAAATGGACCCAAGAGAGTGAGTGAGAGGTGTGGTGGTCGGTCTGGTGGGGGGTTGGCTAATGGCTGAAACAACGACCCCTCGGTGCTGCGAAGCCATCTATTCTGCCGGTTCAGGGCCGGGGAGCCGGCCGGGGCCTTTCCCTTTTGTCAGCGGTGAAAAATGAAGCATCTCTGAATCCGCGGCGCTCGCTGCGCTTCGCTCTGGGCGCCTCTGCTACGCTGAGTTAACATAAAGCAGAATTCAGGCAGGGGCAGCCTGGGTGACAGATGAAGGGCCCGCGTGTGTTTTGGAGGGAAAATAAAGGGGCCCCTTTTGTCAAAATGAGATTTGGTTCTCCTTGCTTCCTTCAGGCCTCTTTTTTTTTTCTTCTTTGCAATCCAAATGTATCTGAGAGGTACGAGGAAAGATGAAATAACGCAGAAATGGGAAAAAAGAGAATAATCTGAGTGTAGATCATTCTCTGTCAGCGTGCTCTCCGTCTATTTGTGCTTGGCGCCCATTTTGTCACATTACGGCTTATTTTCACACCGCCTGCCTGCCGGGCTAAAAGAAAAGTCGCCGCTCAGTCTGATCACGACAAACCGACCCATTGCTGCTCCTTAAAAATGATTCCAATTTGGGGTTTGGAGCGAGAGCTTGCTGGGGTGGAGATGAAGCCCCTCGGCTCGGGCGGTGCGCTCCCCGTCCTCGGGCTCATTTGCAGTCCGCAGGAGGAAGGACGGTCCGAACGGCTCTCCGCTCCGGTCTGGAGAGGCTTTGGCGTCGGGAGGCCCGAAGACGTGCCGGCCAATTAAAGCGAGCTGGGCGCCTGTGATGTTGCCACGCTTCCTGGCCGCGTGGCGAGACTCTGCAGGGGAGCCGGCGGGCGCCTGTGATCACCACCCAACGCACATCACGCTGAGAGCTTTCATGTTTGTTTGTATTTGCATACATCTGACTTGTTTCTCCTCTAGTTTTGTGTCGGGGATTAAATGTGTGAGTGTGTGCGTGTGTGAGTATGTATGTGTGTGTGTGTGTAGGCGTTTCCATGGACGTGAGAGCCTGTCAATTAGGCTTCCCAGCAGATGCAAGTCAAATAGGTTTTGCCTTACCAATTACCAAACGCACTTTAGGAAACGGTGTCTTCGCTCGGGCTTCCTCCAAGAGCTGCTCTCTGTTTACTGTCTCTGCCTCTGTTTCATTTGAACCCAATTAATCCTTTAAAAATCACTCGGACAAATCAATGCGGTGGCAGCGCCGCCGCCGCCCGGAATAAACGGCTGATGGGAGCAGACCGGAGGAAATGAAAACGTCCTCCGAAAAGTTGGAGCTGCGGTAATATCTTCTTTTGCTGGAGAGGTCAGAACGTTTGGCTCCTGAGGCTGCGAAACATGCTTGTAAACACACTGCGGCTCGCATCTTCCTGCTTATCACCACTAAAATGAAAGTCTGATTACCGCGATGCAATATCTGACACACAGTAATATCGGTGGGTCACAAAGCAATAAAAAAGAAAGTGCAGCTTTTTGGGAATGCGTGTCTGGACCAAACACATCGCAGTTAGAAGCAGAGCGCTGGACTGGATTTAAATCAGCCCCTGACGTAGGAGGAAAGCTCCAGTGAAGCGAGCGCGGCTGACACACATCCCTGCACATGCAGAACAGAACCGCCCTGAAAAATAACAGGCAGCTTTAATAACAGATAAAGTGTTGGAGTGATCCTCCACGCTTGACCAAATATTTAAGAAATGAGTCACCGTGGTTACGGTTATGCCGGATCTGACGTGATCCGCCGGGATACTGACCCACGTCGGAGCTTCCAGCGCTTTTCTGCGGATCCGCAGCCCGGCTGAGTGTGTTTTCTGACCTTTAAGAACGCCCACCGTCAGGTCCCGCCTGGACCAGGAAACGGACACACTTTACGGCCGCACTGGAAATGGGTATTTTTAGCAGACGGAGCGACGGCGGCCTCTCTCTTATCGGCGTGTTCCTGCGCCCGCATGGGCCATGGATGCGGTTTTGCAGATGGTGAAGAGCCACTCATGCAACTGTTTTGAGGTCGAGGTGTGTAGTTACACAACACTTGCGAACACTTGTGAATTGTTCTGGCAGATTTAAAAGACTGATTATAAAAGCCGTGGGTGAATATGGAGGACTACCAGAGAGTCAAACCTATTTGCATATTCTTCATCTACCAGGTGTGTCAACAAAGAGGCTCGCTCTTTGTCCTCAGCAGCACATTCAGATGCAAAGTAAAGCGAATGTAATTATGCGTCCCCTGTTTGCTTTTTTTTTTAAACATTTTGTTCTGGCTTTAATATGTCCTCTGTCTCAGTTGCTCGCCTTCATTTGTAGCTATTTAAGGCAGCAAAAAGAGCCCTGCGCTGGATTCTACTTGTGTAAATTTGTTGCCACTCTAAGAACATAATCTTCACACTTTCGGGTGTTCCAGTAATACCTCATGTGGTTCTGGAAGAGCAGACCTCATTGAGGCGCCTGTGGAGGTTTGGTCAGCATTTATTCACATTATAAATCCACCTTCTGAATCCAGATGTCCAAGTTAATTGGTGAAAGCCTCAGAGGTGTGTGTGTGTGTGTGTGTGTGTGTGTGTGTCTGGCACCAGCACAACCAGGGCTTAAATGTGCAATGTTGGATCGACCCCCAACGTGACTTAAGGAGTAGGAGGTCCAAGTAAAATCGGAATTCTCGACTCTTCGGCTCGGTTTGGGTTTGTTTCTACACTCACAAATCCTGAAGACTGTTTTCTGACATTTCTGTTTTGTGTTTTTTGGGTTTTTTTTGACTGCAGTTCAGAAGAAAGCAGCTTTGGAGAAGGAATCCAAGCTCAGCATCCTGGAGGCTGGAGTCGCTGACGTAAGTACATCGTTTTAGTTGCCTTCACCTTCCATTTTTATCCTGAAAGCTGGAATATTCGGACTCCTCAGCCGCAGGGGAGGCAAACGTGTGTGGACGTCCGTCAAAGATCAGCGTCTGAGGTTATGCCTTGGTTCCATCTCCAAAGTGCTCCACGGTGCTGTGGTCAGAGCTGTTCTGGGGTCAGTCCTGTGGCTCACGTGATTCTTCTGGCTTTGTGGAAACAAACCCAGTGTTGCTTTTTAACGCCGACCCCTTGGAGGTGATCCTGAGAGCTGTCCGGCCTCCTCACCGAGAAGAACCGACGAGATCTTTTGTCGGATCGATGAAACCTTGTGAAGAAGCAGGAAAGAGGCCACTTAATTAAGTTCTGGTGAACTGGATGACTGAGACTCACTCGCCCACGCACGCTTGCTCATATCTCCGCTCACTTCTTCACATTCCTTTTCTCCCGTCCCATTCAGCGTGGAGAAGAGCATCCACAGCCGCACGCTGAACCCAGAAATCCGAAAGCAACAAATAAGAAAAGTAAAAAGACTTTGAGAACAACAACAACATCTGAATATCATTCCTGATGCCTGCCGCCTCTTCCCCGTCTCAGCCTGACGCGCTCCTGGGTTCCATCTTATATCATTGCTATTCTCCACCATCTGTGCAGGAAATAGACTGCTGAGCATCTGCAAGGGGGTATTGATTCAAGAGTTAGTCTGCACCAATGACAGCAAACCATCCACCATGCTTATCAAACGTGGCACCCGCAAGATCCAGAGAGAAACGGCAGAATGGGGCGCGTGGGGGAGATTTGACGTAAGGAGAACGGGAGACGGCGGGGGAGGGTGGAATGAAGGCTCCGTCCAGGTGATCAATACCTACTTTCAACCAGGAGCCAATTATGGCCAATCGAATCCCCGCTGCAAGAGAGCGAGGGAGGGAGGGGGGGAGAAGCAGAGAAAATCTCTCCATCACAGGCTGCCTGAGAGAGGAATAAGAGAGGGAAAGTCTGCGAGCTGCAACTCGCAGCGCAACATCCATCATCAACCTATACGGTGTTTATCATCCGCCGTAAAAATAGAATATTAGCATACTACATCACAGCCGACAGATTTAAAAATACCAAAAGAAGTTGCCTGAATGGAAAGGCAAATCTCTTTTTTTCCCCTCTGTAATTAAATTTATTTTGCTTGCAGGTTTGCAGTTCTGTTTTACTTTCGCAGGCAGAGAAATGAATTCTCATTTTCTCATTGACGCCTGCATATATTTGACATCAAGATAACATGAGAGTTTATTGATCCCTATGGGGAAATTAGGTTGTTGCTGCAGAAAAGCTAATGGAAGGAAAAACTACGCGCAGTAAAACCAATAAAAACAGAACACCAGCGCAGTAAAACAACATCAATTATTGTGTCCTTGCACATGTTTAAGTGCCTGATGATCCAGCGTATGAAATGCAATTTAAATGCAATTTGTTTCTGCGTTTCTCTCTGCTGGGATCGATGTTTTATCCTGTCGTCCTTGCTTTGGTTAGCGCTGTCGCCTCACAGCTGGCGGCGGGGGGGGGGGGGGGGGGGGGGGG
>BJFM01000129.1:2451-16145 GCA_016586285.1 Arothron firmamentum
ACACACACACACACACACACACACACACACACACACACACACACACACACACACCTGACAGCAGAATGTTCCTCACGTTCTGATGATGGAAGCTTAATTAAAGCGTCCTCATTTGTGATGAGCAGTCAGTCGCTCATGGCCGCGAGGGGGCGCTGCTCACCATTTCACAATCAGGTACATGCAGGACAGCCTCACGTGTCAACTGCAGGACCTGGGGACATCGTCCCCCATCAAGGTTCCCATGAACGTTGCATGTCTTCCTGAGGGATTAAAGCTCTTTGACAGCCTGGTGGAGGAGAATGGCCGCTGGTGGCCTCCTCCTGGGTGGAGGAGCTTCTCTGCAGGGTCTGCTGGGAGCAGCCGTTTGTCGGGGGGGTCACAGTTTGCTCGGCCCGATCAATAGTTTCCCAGATCAAACAAACGAGAGCGAGCGCTGGCTTTTGTGAGCGGGCGGGGGCCCCGAATCAAACGTGACAGGTGATGAAGTCCCGGCGTCCCCAGAGGGGCTTTCCCAGGCCCCGTGAATCGGCCCTTATGTAACCAAGCCCGCGTAAACAGACATAAAAGCCCTCGGATGTGCCAATCACAAAGAAGCGCGGACACGCCCGACATCACAGCGAAACCAAAGAGGCTTTAAAGTAGGACGACCAGGGTTCACAACGCCGCCGCCGCCGCCGCGCACCTGAAAGGTGCGACGCCTCCGGGGCTGATTTAAGGAATCACTGTCGCTCCCAGAGCAGCCGATCATACACAGCCCAGTTCTGACACACACACGAACACACACACACACACACACACACACACACACACACACACACACATGCTTTTCATTATGCAGTAAATAGATTAAGTGCTGCTGGAGTCCTCTTATTATTCATGCTAATTGTCCAGATCAAAGCGTGAACGTTTCCGTCTTTGATGTCTGGGGAACAAAGATCAGTCCTCAGTTCTCTGTTTTCCTTCATTGTTGATTCTCTTTCGTTCACGTTTGAAGCAGATTCCAGCTCTAATGTGAAACAGATCTGATTCTTTCATGAAGGTATAAATCAGGTCTTTGGTTCTGGTTCTCCTGCGTTCTGGGTTTATTAGCAGCTGAGGGCTCCATGCACGGCAACACGGACACACACCTCATACACACATCAAGAAGAGACTAAAACAGACCAGAAAAGGGTCATTTGACACAAAAAATACCAACACTTTCTACAACTTTTTGTCTAATTACCTGCAAAGAGTAAATAATTGGTAGTTATTGTGTAAATAACAGCAGGTTTGAAGCTGCGTTTTGGTGAGTTTAGTCGTCTTTGCAGCCGCTGTAGAAGCTGAAGATGGTGTCGTCGATCCAGCGACGGTACCTGGACACGGCCGTGTACACCCCAGGAAAGCCCGGCTCAGCGCACCCGTTGCCCCAGGACACCAGCCCGTAGACGCGGCCCTCGCACACCAGCGGGCCCCCGGAGTCCCCCTGGAACACAGGTGCAGTCGAGAAGGTCAGGGAGGCCTCCACACGCCCGTCGGACGCCCCCGCCCGTCTCACCTTGCAGGCGTCCTTCCCGCCGGCGCTGTAACCGGCGCAGATCATGTTCTCGGTGATGGTGCCGTTAAAGGAGGCGCTGCTGTTGCACCTCTGCGCCGAGACGATGGGCAGCGTGACGGTGCGGAGGGTGGAGGGGATCCCCCCCGTGCTGGGGCTGGTGTAGCCCCACCCTGACACCCGGCACATTCTGCCCGCCGCCATGGAGGCGGCCTGACGGGGCAGCAGGGCGACGGAGACGAAGCTGTTCAGGTAGACGGGCGCCTTCAGCTGGAGACAGCGGAGGGCGTCATGGGTCAGCTGACGGAGCCGCGGCCACGCCCACCGGCCATACTCTACCTTTATGAGCATGATGTCGTTGTTGTTGGTGGTGGTGTTGTACTGTGGGTGGGGCACCAACATCTGGGGCAGTATTTCCTGTTCCGTGCCCTCGTAGATGGCGAGCGAGTAATCTCCCGCCACCACCATCATCTGGTTTAGCCTCAAAAGAAGAAGAAGAAGAAGAAGAAGTTTCACATAAACTCGCAGTCGCGGAAGCAAATAAACCTCCACCCTCCTTCTCGCTCCACGTGATGGAGCGCTATGGCGCCGTTTACAGCGCGGCGGCTCTCAGCGCGCCTTCGTCCATCCGTCCGGTTCCAATTCTCAGGTGGGAACCCCTCGAGGACACCCCAGGTACCCCTGAAAGTCTACTTCCAGGAGACTCCGCCTATTTCATCTGGGATCCTAGGTATCCCACAATGCATTTCACCCAGCAGCAGCAAAGGGATGAACACAGAGAAGTTCTGATTCTGAGAGCCGCTGAGGTCAGAGGTCGGGGGGTGGGTGTGTGGGTCCAGAGAGCGCTCGACGGCGCCGCGCTCACCCCACGTTGCAGTGAGCGGCGGTGACGACCCAGTACTTGTTGATCAAGGAGCCGCCGCAGATGTGCTGCCGCCGCGTCGTCTGGATGGACACGATGTACCGGATGGAATGAGGAACGGGGGCGTAACCTCCCACGATACGCTCCTGACCTGTGACACACACACACACACACACACACAGATGAAGGTGAGACGGATTTAAGACACTCGTAACTTGAGTCCTGCAGCTGCTGAGTCGGCGGGAACAATAAAATCGCTCCTGGCTCAGCAGATCAAAGCACATCGACGCCGTCGCCAACATCAACGGCACATCGCCGAGCGCGTCCGACCGCCGTTATCGATCTGGTTCTGAACCTGAGAGTTCCTCGTCTCTCTGTTTGACAGCAGCATCATGGCAGCCAGAATTTCCACGACATCAATGCAACAAAAGAGCCTGACTTCAAAGCAGCTTTCGAATCAAATGACACATTAAAATGCAGATTGTTTCCATGGAAACAAGATATGGCTCTGTTGGGAATTTTAATGCTGTAGATTTAAAATGTTCAGACAAACAGAATAAATGGACGGATATTTTTTGTTAACCAGCCCTTGTTTACGTTTATCTCAGTTATGTTCTCACATGACTTTGATGTTTCTTTGATCTTGCTTTGCTAGAATTAATCCAACACTTCTTTCTCCTTCCCGACCCTCCTTTTCTTAACCTCCTCTCTCAGAACTGGTGTGTAATTGGCTTTTCCAGGTACCGACGTCCCACATTGATCCCAGTGATCGATGCTGAGGCGGTTGCTAAGGAGACGAAGCAACAGCCGAGTTTAGCAGAACCAGCTAAATGTTGATCTGCACCTGAAGGACTTCAGACATCACCTGACGGCTGCTGCTGCTGCTGGGCTTGAGGGGTCACGTCCCAACCTGTCATCAAGAGCCGCCACATGTGGGACATAAAGCAGCGTGGCCCCGGTGCGACACATCAAAGACACAAACCCGTTAGCGATCAGCCAGCGATCAGCCAGCGATCAGCCAGCGATCAGCCAGCGATCAGCCAGCGATCAGCCGCAGATTGACGGCGTGAATCTCGCCGCTTCTGTCGGCCACGTTTACTTTCAGTTGTTTTGCTGTCTGAAGCTTCAAAGAGATAAAAAGAAAAATCCTGTCGTTTGACAATCCAGGTGTTTTCTTTCCATTTGTCGTGACCTTCAGAGAGAAACGAGACGCTAACGGATGATTTTCCGGTAACTCCGGCGGCGAGATTCCTCCCTGACAGGCGGATCAGACACCTGGCAGGTGAAAGGAGTGTGTGTGTGTGTGTGTGGCTGAACTTTAGCCGCTCTTCAAGCGTGTGTGAATGTAAACGTCTACTCACAGTTTCCGGCCAGAAGCTCCAGCAGAAGACAGAGGAAGACGGGGTGGACGTCCATGGCGGCTCTGCGCGGAGCGGTCGGCACACAAAGCCTTGTGTTCCACCTGCGCCCTTCTCCTCTCATTTTAACAGGAAGCTTTTACACCTGCTCAGGTTTCTTTTAGTTCCCATTTCTGTTGCCATGGACACCAGCTCGCCCTGGTCTGGCGTGACCCTTTGCTCTCCAAGATGTTGGGAATATTGGTGCTTTTTCTCCCACAGTGATGAAAACCTTTAACTGAAGTATCCATCTGCACTTTATTTCTCCTTTAATTCCTTAAATACCCTCACTGAGCTCCAGATAAGAAATGTTGTCAATCAGAATTAAATGTTATTTTACAGCCAATTCCAAAATCAGCTGATGATAAATCACATTGAATTAATTATCGTTATTATTTCATCCGCCATCATCTACCTCCAGGTCAGGAGCCGCCGCAGCTTCAACCGCCTCCTGACTCGGGTTCCACCAGGTCCGGCCCGGATCTGCCCTGCTGCCATTAAAAATGGAGGAGGTTCATGGGTCATTTCATCACTAATGACCCTCGCCGCTGACCTCAGGGTACGACTGAGCCCTCCTACTTCCTGTCACGTGACCGAGCGTGGGCGTTTTCGCTCAGAGGACCATCATGGCCGCCGGCTCTCAGCTTCCTGGGAGCCGAGCAGCAGAACATCTGATGTCTGTTTTAACGGGCCTCTGCTTTGACTGACTGAAACAGACAGTAAAACGTTATTATTTCACCTCCTGGGTGTTGATGAATATGTGATAAATACGTAAATATCCTTCCTGCTGTGGTTTTGACGTTGACGTCCAGAACGTTGAACTCAAACCCACCAACTGAATACGGGACCGTTTTCCTCGACGGCGTCCGTGAGCGCGTTCGACCAGCAGTTGGTTTTCTCCAGCTTTTTCTTTATTATTGAAATACCGCTCATCGCCTTGAGGGGCAGCAGAGAGTGTGGTCCTAAACGTGCAAACTCGTCCTTATTGGACAAATAAAACAAAAGACGTCTGGTGTTTAAGAGCTCATTTCTTACCGACTTGCATCATCTAACATCAGAGAGCAAACACAGGAGAGCGGGGGTGAAATACTGCCCCCTGGGGTCCAGAGCATGAATACCAATGACCTGCTTTCCTCTCGGCTCATATTTACATTGTCCCTGACCCTAATGTATGTCCATACATTTGCCATGACAATGTCCTCGTCCTAATTACCCATCATAACAAACAAAAGACACCAGAACCCTCATCTTTGTCCTGTTGTAGGTCAAGTTCATTGTCAAAGTCTGACATGGTTAAAAACCAGCTGAAAAGATTATTTCAACAAAGGCCGTGGACGAGGACACGGTAGCGCTATAAAAGGCGGCAGGAGAGCGGCTTTCACAGTTGGAGGCGCCCTGGAGGTCGACGTGGTTGGACTCAGGTATGGTGGTGCTGAACGGTCTTCTTCAGGTGTTTCTGAAGGTTTTTACTGATTGTTTCGTTGCAGTTTATCAACGCGATGAGTCGGCAGCAGACGTGTGGTGTGCTCGTCCTCCTGGCTCTCTTAGTAACAGGCAAGATCTTCCACCACAGCACAAAAAACGCTCAAAACACGACTAAAGTGTGTTTTTATCACAAACGTGACAGAGAACCTTCTCACTGTCTTCAGAGGGTTTCGCCGCCAGGATCATCGGCGGCCAGGAGGTCCCTCGCTTCTCCATCAAGTATCAGGTGTCCCTTCAGTCTTCTCGAGGACACTACTGTGGGGCGACATTAGTGCACCCTCAGTGGGTGGTTTCTGCTGCCCACTGCTGGATACCGTGAGTACTGCACCCGACTCTGGTGAAAGAAGAAAACAAGAAACCTGGAAAAGTCACAGAGAATCTTAACAATGTTGCTCATGCGTGCGTGAGGAACGCCGCCCTGAGCCGAAGCTCCTGGTTCTGGTCCTCAGGAGCAGTTTGATGAAGGTGGTGTTGAGCGAACACAACCTGGAGGTCACGGAGGGCTTCGAGCGGGTTTTCAACGTCTCGAAGATCTACGTCAACACGTTCAGCTACTGGACGTTCGACAACGACATCATGCTCATCAAGGTCAGTGCAAGGTCAAATAGTCCCCTGGTGTCCCTTTAAAAGGAGGAAAATAATGTTTGTGTTTCAGCTGAGCCAGCCGGCAGAGCTCAACGCCAACATCCAGCCGGCTGTCCTGCCGGACGCCGCCGGCCCGCCGCTGTCCTCTGACACGTGCACGGTGAGCGGCTGGGGCGTGACGCAGATCTACAGCTCCTACCTGTCGCCCGTGCTGCGCGCCGTGGACGTGCAGGTGGTCTCCAACTGCAGGCGGTACTACTACTGGGGGATGATCACCTCCAACATGCTGTGTGCCGGATCACGCTTGGGTGGAAAAGACTCCTGCCAGGTGCGGATGCTAGCGTGGTCACTGAACGCCTCATTCATGTACAGAAAACAGGGTTCCTAATGCGACCTCACACGTCACCACAGGGAGACTCTGGCGGGCCCCTGGTTTGCAACGGCCGCTTTGAGGGCATCGTGTCGTGGGGGATCGGATGTGCGCACCCGTACTTCCCTGGAGTCTACACCAAAGTCAGGAACTACGTCAGCTGGATCCATGACATCATCCAAAGCAACAGCGGTGATTCGGAGAAATGATCCCCACGTCTTCTCTGAGTGGGAGAGGACGATCACTGACTCGTACGTCTCCGGTAAATATCTTAAGGAGGCTGGTTGGGTCGGCTGATTTCACAGAATTAAACGTTAACTCACATATTGGTTAAATATTTAAGTGATAAAGAAACTTTGGGTCATGTTTTCTTCATTTTTAACTTGTGGTAATGATTTCCATAAATAATGAGTAGCAGGCTGTAAAATTGACCATATTTAAGTTGTTTGAATGCCATGTTGTCTGAAAACTATCCATATTATTGCAGATGGCTCTACCTCATCCTCCAAAGAGGAGTCAAAAAACAAACGAAGCTTTTCTTTTCTTTTGTAAAACATTTCTTATGCAGTAGATCTTAGGCGCCTCCTGTTGGTGGTAATACGACCTGTAACAACTGTAGTTTGTGGCTGCGTCTTGTAGGAATCATGTATTTCCCTTAAAAAGTAAAAAAAAAAAAAAAAAAAAAAAAAAAATTAAATCTAAAGTATATGCGACCTTTACTCACTTCAGTGCACCTCTGACAGAAAGAAATGTTCTACTTTACCTCTGACGCAGACCCTGCAGTCACACAGAACTACCTACCTAATAAAAGAAAGATGACTTTTTTCATCTTTTAAAGCAATAATACGCAGTATTCTTTAGTTACATCCAGCTGCATTCCATCACTGTTTGGATCGATAAATAATTGTATGATGTATTAAATAATATATTTCACCTATGACGATGTGTTACTGAGCTCTTATGATAACCCAACAAGCACCGAACCTTGTCAAACTGACCGAATCTCACCCAGAACTGAAATTATGGTTTAAACATCAAAGAATTGTGTTTTCAAGTAAACTACGTTTGAAATCGACAGTTGCGCTACTTGGCCAGAGGACGTTTCATCCTACAAAGGTCAAAAAGATTTGATTCAAAGCAACATACTATATTACAATTATGTTGTATTGTATTACAACTGCCCTCTATGTTACTGGATTAACTTCAACCCCAGTCAGAATGGGGTATATGAGAAAAGGTCGATTACATAACTGGACAAAATTGATTTATGTGGATTTATATAAAGCATTCAAGTCTGTAAATTGGCCTATTTATTTCAATTGAAAACTTCAGATGAAAGTTTCGTTTACAGTTCAAAACATTTAAGTTTTTTACTCACTTTTTGTCTCTGCAACGACATGCAAATTGGATTGTGACGTCACTAAGGAATTTTTAGGGCAGCCAATAGCGACGCTCGTTATTGAGGAGTGGGCATTGTTTACATGGCAGTGCTCGCTAACGGAGAGCTAGCAGTTTAAACCACTGTTCTCCTCAGGTAAAGCATGTCTCTCAAACATGCGGTGAGCCGGGGACTGGAGTGGGGCCGCTCGGTCTTTCAGCTCGGTCTCCTCAAGTCTGGTGGCCGACTTGTAGCCAAGTTTCGAGCTGATCGTTTCCGCGTAGGCCCGCAGGCCCACAGCGTCCAGCCTCGGGCTTTCCTGCCGTCGCGGTACCGCTATTACCGCACTTCTCTGAGGGGCCTGGCAGCACAGCTGCAGTCCGCCGCCTTCAGGAGAGGGTTCGGCGGAGGGGCAGCGCGGAACAGGGCCGTGTTTCTGGCCTTCGGTCTCGGTGTGGGGCTCATCGAACAGCAGCTTGAAGACGACAGGAAGAGCGATGCGGCCTTCCAGGAGATCCAGGTGAGGATTTTATGATGCCGAGAAGCTCTTAACGCTGAAAACGAGGCTGTAGTATTATCTCTGTGCTTCAAGATGATCTAAATACATGCTAGATAAATTTAAAGGTGATCACCGTAGTTCTTGGAAACGTCCATTTAAAAATGGACGTGATTAATCGTAATTTACCTGTTGTACTTCTGAATTTCTCACCTGTCCTCAGGTGAGCTCAACCACTGTCGGGTATTTTAAGGACTTTCATAAATTCCGCAGGCTGTTTTTAAGAAGAAACGCTTCCAGGCGCCACTCCGGCCCTTCACCTCCGGATACAAACTGGAGGATTATGTCATTGGGAACCAGATTGGGAAAGGATCCAATGCTGCTGTGTATGAGGCCGCGGCCCCGTTTGCCCCCCTGACGGCCAAGGCCAAGGCCGAGGCCTGCGTGGTTGAGCTGAGAGAAGACGAGGAGCAACCTGTCCGACCTCTGACCTGCTGCTCGCTAAGAAACTTCCCCCTGGCCGTCAAGATGATGTGGAACTTTGGGGTTGGTGTTTTTTTTCCTCCTGTTGCTATTGTTGTTATTGTTAGTTGTGTTCATTAATTAGCCAACTAATTCTCTCTATGGACTGAGGGTGGACTCGCATCAGTGTGACGCCTGTGCTGTTTTTATGTGCGTATGTGCAGGCAGGGTCGTCCAGCGAGGACATATTAAAGTCCATGTCACAGGAGCTGGTCCCCGCAGGTCGTGCAGCCTTGAACCGGCAAGACCAAGTTGTTCTGGATGGGTGCGTGACTCCTTCAGCGCCGTCGGGATTTCTGTCCAGTTCTGTTGTCGAGTGAGAACTTTGCGCTTACAGGCACTTTGGAGCGTCCCCGAAAGGGCTGGCAGGGCACCCAAACATCGTCAGAGTGTGTCGAGTGTTCACCGCCGAGGTCCCGTTACTCCCAGGAGCCCTGGAGGAGTATCCAGACATGCTCCCACCCAGACTCAACCCTGCTGGTCTGGGCAACAATCGCACCCTCTTCCTGGTCATGAAGAAGTAAGACAGTAAAAACCACAGAAAATTGCTGTCTTGATTTGTTTTCTCCTCAGGAATGCCATCAAAACACCAGCTCAGGCTGAAAACTTGTTTAGCATCTTTGGGTGTAGTTGTCGTTCTATTAAAAAAACGAGCAGCAGAAGGTGAAGACATCAGTTTGTCCCGTCTTCTCCGGTGTTCTAGTTATCCCTACACGCTGCAACAGTTCCTGGCAGAGTCCACGCCGAGCCGCCGGCAGCAGGCGCTGATGGTGCTGCAGCTCCTGGAGGGCGTCGACCATCTGTGCAGACAAGGCGTCGCCCACAGGGACCTGAAATCCGACAACGTGCTGCTGGAGCTTGATTCTGGTGCGGCCCGTTTCCAGGTCTTGAGTTTTCGCCTGACTTTGAGGAGGTTCTGACTGGGCTTCTCTGCAGCTGGCGACCCTCGTTTGGTGATCAGTGACTTTGGCTGCTGCCTGTCTCAGCGCGACCGCAGCCTGCAGCTGCCCTTCAGCAGCGCCTGCGTCAGCAGGGGAGGCAACGCGTCGCTCATGGCCCCCGAGGTTCTGCGTAGATTCCCAGTAGTCAGAGAGAAACGGGCCTGTGTCTGATCGTGGCGTCTTGTTTTCACCCACAGGTGATCACCGCAGTTCCTGGAAGCAGCGCGGTGATTGACTACAGCAAAGCGGACGCCTGGGCCGTGGGCGCCATCGCCTATGAGATATCTGGACGGCCCAATCCCTTCTACAGAGGGGTGGGCCTGGAGAGCAGGAGGTACCAGGAGAAGCAGCTTCCTCCTCTGCCCTCCTCTGTTCCTGGAGATGTGCAGTTAGTGATCCGTTTGCTCCTCAGGAGGAACCCGGAGAAGGTCCTAAAGCCTCAACGCTCCACGACCTGAATCTATGTAAGCGTGCACAAATGTGGTCTGATGCTGCCTCTGTTGCTCTGCAGCGTCCCAGTGCACGTGTGGCCGCCAACATGCTCCATCTCAGCCTGTGGGGACGGAAGGCCCTGGCCAATCAGGACGGTGTCGGTATGAGACAGCTCGTTGATTGGCTGCTGTGCCGGTCGGCCCTGGTCCTCCTGAAGGGACCGCGGGGAGACACGGTGGAGGCGGAGCTCCAGACGAGCTTCCTGTCTCAGCTGGAGCTGGAGGAGCTGCGCGCGGCCGTGGGCTTCCTGCTGTACGGACGGGAGCATCGTCAGGCCTGTGCTCTGGTTCCTCAGGACAGACTCGCTCCGTCAGACGGTGCTGGTGACGCTACAACAGACACAACCACGATTTGAGGTCCAACCAATATCCATAGATTCATAAAGCAATAAGCTGTCTTCTGTGTCTCAGTGGTGCTCTCTGTGTTTAGTTCCTGCACAGAATTCTTCCACTCATGGAAACTCTTCTTTGTTGTAGTTCCCAGGTGTAAACAGCAGGTGGCGCCACACCGGAGACTCTTTGTTTGCTAACCCTGACGCACTTTATTGACCTGAGCTAAATATCAGCACTTGGAGCTTCAGGTTTGGTTGAAACTCTCTTGTTTCACATCTAGTCTCAATGTCAATGTTGGTTTTTATGGTTTTAGGTGACAATTCTGCTACAATTACTGACTTGAACGTCTGCACGAGTGGGCAAGGTTGTTTTTTTTCGCTTTGCACTCTGCATGTTTGCACGCTCACCTGTGTTCGTAGAGAAAATTGAGTTTAGCTGTGCAATATTTTTTTTTTAGATTTTAGGTGTGAAATTAATTCTTCACATTTGAGATAGTGGGAAATATTTTTGAAATGTTCTGCTGGTTGGAGATTAAAAAAAAGAATATTCTCTGTTGGGCCTGGTTTTCTTCCATTGTGGAACAGGAAAACATAAAAGCACTCATTCTTTCCCCTCCTGGAGAGAATTAAATTTTGTAATTAAACTGCTGTCTGAAACTTAAAGATCAGAACTAGATTTTATTTGCTTATTTCTTGAGACTTTTGAGCATCACATCCGGGACATCCTTATTCTCAAAATTGTCCAGATCAAACGATCAATGGATAGTTTAAAAAGACCAAAACAATGATAAACGTACTAATTTATTCACTAACAATTGTTTAATAATTGGTCATTTAAAGTTTAAACTTTTGGGGCTCAGTCTGTTGAAGAACACTGCCCCCTGGTGGCCACCGCGAACCATCTCCTCCTCCGATGCTCTTGTCACCGGGCATCTGTCCATCAGGCTGGATCTGGACCGACGTGGACGGAGATGCACTCACGCTGGAGTTGAGACAAAGAGGATTTAGATTACAGCTGTTGAATTTGGCTCTTCCAAAACAAAACTTCCTAACTTTTAAAAACACAGAAAGGAGAGTTTAGCTAATTTTCCTCTAACAAACATTTTTAGATGTGCAACCTGCTCCAGCTAACACCTCATCCTCTGGTAAAACAGCCTCTGATTGCAGAGGTTTTTTAAATATTTTGCACTGAACATTTTCTGCTGCGACACAAGCACGCAGGATTACTGCAGGATTATGGGTCAGACATTTTGTCATGTGCTTTCACAGTCAAATTAACATGACTGTTACAGAGAGGAAATTTTATTTGTAATATTACAGCCTACAATTTATGCTCTATATTTTTTTTAATATAAATTATGTTTGAAACAGTATGAATTACAATTAGGAGGCTGGTTTGTGCCCAGAATGTAAGCAATGTTGCCTTTTAAAAAGTGATTTTTAAAGGTCGTGCGGAATTATATACACATATATGTGCTACAAACAAAACACAACTTCAGCGCAGCACCTGATGCTGAACCAAAACCTGCCACAGCAGAAACGGCAGCACAAATTTAAGGTGGTGAAGTCTTAGAGGCGTGACTACTTTTCCTAATTTCTTTGATTTTACTCTGATGGAGTGTTCGAGGCAGCTCTCGGTGCTGGTTTGTCGAGGTTCTGTTGACAGGCTGAGCGGCTTCTGCGTGTCCTGAACCAGACGGCAAAACGATGCCCTCTACAGGCGAACGCGTGAACTGCACCCTGTGTAACCTTCACGGACAACTGGACGATCCAGCACCGGGACGTTCATGGTGCAGTTTACGGCTAACTCGCAGAATTGAAGAGCCCCCCCCCCGCCTGGAGCTTACAGGCGCATCACAGCAGTGGTGGGAGCCCCCACGGATCGTTGGGTCAGTCTCAGGGTTTTTATTTTTATTTAAATTTATAAAAACCCGCCTTCCTGAATTCTGCACCGGGACGCCCTTAGCCTGGTTCCCGGCCTGTCAAACGTTGACCCAGCCCACGTCGAGCCCCGCCTGGAGGTCTGTGGGGCGGTGATAGCGCCACCCACAGACAGAACGGCAGAACGTAACGGTCCGACCAGCCACAGAGACCAGAATGTTTTCGCTCTGCAGGAACTTTTCCAGAGTTCGGAGGGTCTTTTCTCCGTCCCCCAGCCAAACTGCGGCTGGAATCTGCTCCCAGGACCTGGCTTTGACCCCCAGGGTGGCCCCCAGCCGGAAAGCTTCGGGGCAGCGCTACAATGTGCCTCCCAGCGCCGAGTTTGTCGCCCGGGTGTCGGGGATCCCCACCATGGCCCGGCTGCCCTACAGGGAGACCGCGGACGGACTCGATGCGGCGTTTGTGGGCGTCCCCATCGACACCGGGACCTCCAACCGCCCCGGGGCCAGGTCAGGTTACACAGCTGGCTCTGGCCGCTGCAGCTGTTGACAATGATCAAGAATTCTGACCTTTCACTTCCGCTCTTTCCTTCACGCACGACTTCCAAATAAATAAGTAAATCAATCAATAAATCCCGGAAGCCTGTTGGCTCACTGCGGGTTAATTATTGACACCTGTCAGCGGGCTGGACCCCTCCAGGGTCCCCCGGGTAATTCTGTGCTGTGCAGCAGAGTTGAGTTCGGGCCGTGGAGGTGAAGTGAGGCCCGTGGGCTCCTCAGGTTCTTCTGCAGGTTCACAACAGTAAGGTAGGGTGACCAGACGTCCCGGTTTACCCGGGACAGTCCCGGTTTGGAGCCTTGTTTTGTCCGTCCCAGGCGTCCTGTTTTTGTTTTCTCTCTCTCTCTCTCTCTCTCTCTCTCTTTTTTTTTTTTCTTTTATCAACAACACGCTACGCAGGTAGAAAGTCATCAAGGCTGCATTTCGGTTGGAAGTCCCCGTCTTTGGCCCAGGTGTATGTCAATCACACAGTTGTCATAGCGACCTGTAATCTGAACCAATTAAAAAGCTCCGCCGGGGCTGCGCACCTGGACAGCTGCTCGATACTCAGGTAACCTTCTGATAGTAGCTGAGTTCTCTGAAAGGATCCCTGAAGAACTCTGAGGGTCAGAAAGACCTCAGAGGGGCGTCACGCACTGATTTAGGTGGTGCTGCATGTTGACGTTCAAACCGGTTTAACGTTTAAATGTCAGGCAGTTTTGTTTGTTTTAGTGGCCACGTTCTCTTTGGCCAAACACTGGTGTTTTACATCCACTACAGAGATTTATTATTATTATTTTAAACAAGGAGAGAGCAAGTCAATGTTGACAAGTTGCATCGCCTCAGTTGAGTAAAATCTTATATTTGGTGAGAATTTGTATTTGTA
>BJFM01000130.1:0-10232 GCA_016586285.1 Arothron firmamentum
CTATCTATCTATCTATCTATCTATCTATCTATCTATCTATCTATCTATCTATCTCTATTTGCAGTATCTAACAATCAAACAATTTATAATAACTCCAATTGCAATTATTTTATTTTAAAAATGATTATTTTTAACTGTAATTTAACTATAGGTGTTTGCAAGTGGTTTTGTCCAAAGGGAAAAGCCAATTCTATGCCAAAGTCTTGTGCTGTTTATGGCTGTATCTACCGATCAATTAAGAAAAAACAAAAAGTTAATCTTGCATCCCAAAAGTAGTCACTCTCAAGAAAAAACAAACAAACAAACAAACAAAAACCACTCACCATAATGCTGCAGTAATTAAACTACTTTCAAAGATGGCTTAAACTGTCAAAAACAGACTAGTGTGTTATGATATTACCAATGATATGTGTTATGACACTTACAACTTCAGGTCCTTGTTCCAGGATGGCCACAGTAAACTGATGTTGACTATAGTTGTCTACAGGTTCTTGTACATCTTTATTTGTTGTGGAGCTGCATGTGTACCTGGTTCTGCTCATTAACTGTAACAGGTTCCCCCTAAAATTGTCCACTTTGTTATTCTTCTTGTATGAACTGTTGAGAAAAAAGAACAAATTAAAATGGAGAACCAAACAAAGAGGAATACAAATACAAATACCTGAGGGAGTCTTCCCAAGGGATTAATAAAGTTCATCCTTATCCTTAAATACCTCTTGCAACCTTCTAAAGTGTTAGTGCCTTATGACAGTCAAAACGGGGATAACAGTTTATGACAGATAATGGCTCATGTTTTGCGAGTGCAGAAGCAAAGCGAGCAGTCAAAAGGGGAGAGGAGTCCTGGGTCACAGGAAACTTCTGGCATGGTCCTAAGTGGATTCCCAGTTTCAAAGTAAAGATCACAGGGCCTGGCTCTTTCTAGGTCATCTTAGGAGATGGTAACATTGTGTGAAGACGTCATTCAGAAGCTGTCCGGACTGGAGGGAAGGGACTGCATCAAGACAGAGGTCACAGAACCATTTGGGCGATCTGCTGCACCCGCGGCAGTAACGGGAGCATTGGAGACTTCCACTCTGGAAGGAAACAGCACTGCTCCGGAGGAAAATACTAAAAAGGTTTAAAAGCCTGAACCAATCAAAGGGACCCCTTCTGTGTCTGGCTTTCCATCTCCAGGGGCTGCAATGTTGTCACAATCTGTGGTAGCAACCCTGCCATGGCCAGAAAGGGCTGTTTGCAAACCAACTTATTTGGAGGATTATGAGTGTTAAATTTTGATTTTGAAAAACAAACAAAAAAAAAAGTGCAACATGGTGATTATTGAGTGTTTCGGTACCTTTTGAGACATGATGAGTGTGAAGTTAATTGTTGTTCCAGTGTCAGAGTTGAGTGTGTGTAAGATGACACAGGGTTGTTGTGTTGCAAATAATTGAAGGGGGAGGAATGTAGATTGACAATGTTGTGTTATGTTAGAAGATGTCCGCTGGGTGGCGGTATAGCCTTGGCCAACAGGTGGTGCCTTGTTGTGACGTTTGATACATACCTGGAGTTGTAATCAACTACTGACACAATTTATATTATGTGTTAAAGCATTGAAACAACTCTCTCAAGTTGCTGATTGAGATTTGACATCCTTTTAGAAGATCAGATTTACGTTCTTTTTTCACCTGGGACAGCCTGCATCACACACACGCGCGCGCGCGCGCGCACACACACACACACACACAAATCTCCCAATAAAAAGCAAAGGTCTTTATTTCCTACCTTGTTGTGTTTCTCGGCCAATTTTAAGGGTAACTGTAGATTGACGATGCTATACTGAAAGATGTCCGCTAGGTGGCGGTATTGCCTTGGCCAAGATGGCGCACAGGTGGTACCTGGCCGCCTTGCTGCCTTATTCCTGTTGTTTCATTTCAACAGGATATTTCACCCTGTCACAAAGCAAATTAGATTACAATAGGTTTATATATGTATACTTTTCATACATCTGTTAAATGCAATTACCGGTGTACTTTACCCATCATGATGACATCCACTGCTGTGTTCTGTTGGGACTTTTTGTTGTTGTGTAGACAAAAGATTTGACCCTACAGTTGTAATCAAGTTCTGATACCTTTTTAAATACGCGTCGCATTTCATAATTCATCCTCCTCCACTGTGATAATGCACCTGGCCAACACACACACAGATCTCCCAATAAAAGGTAAAGCTCTTTATTTCATACCTCAAACACAAAGCAAACAAGCAGCAACCAGCAGTCCACCCTTTCACATGCTCCAAAGGAAAAGGAATGAATCTTACATCACATACATCACAGGATTACAGCTTTCCAAACAATATACAATCGATGTGCAACCTGGAAATAGAAGCAGCCCACGCAGGGTTTTTCTCCTGTGCCCAGCTGACGCGGCCTCCCTCCACTGTCGTCAGTGTTAACTCGAGCCACCGGGCCGGCCTGTGGTTGATGTTGAAGATGCTTGAATGCTTTGCTCACCTTAAACTGTGAAGTGTGATTGAGAGAAGGAAGGGTGGAGGCGTCACAATAAAAATAAACATGCTTAGAAACTGACTGCTTACAGCTGTGAAAAACAATAGTGTGTGTGTGTGTGTGTGTGTGTGTGGGGGGGGGTTATGTGTCAGGACTATAAGCACACTACCTTCACTGTCTGAACTGCTGTCCGAGTCGCTGCTGCTAGAATAAACACAAAGACCTGGTAAAACGCCAACACACACGGCTGCTGAGGGCAGGTGCAACGCTCCTGGGCTGGAGCGAAGGAGAGCCGAGAAGGTCCTAGTTGTCTGGCTGGCAGCTGTGGGTGGATCACCTCCTCCTCCATCCTGCTGTTCTGATCAGCACAGTTCAGTCATATTCAAAGTTTGTTAATGTACACATCCGTGTTTTGTTTTGTTTTTTATCAAAATTGAAGATAGCGATATTTAATTTCACCTGCAACAATGCAGAAAGATTCAAGTAAGATCATTAAAGAATAAAAACTAAAGAAAACATTTTGTAAAGCATAGAGAAAAAAAAAAATCTATTTGTGGTGTGACACCCTAACACGTATTCCCACTTAAAATGGCTGAAATCACACACAGGTGCACATGATTGGAAGATTGTTCCTCAGCATTCAGAAGGAGGCTTTCTTTTTAAACCTCGGACATTTAGTTTGGGGAGCTCCTGACCGCTGAAGTGGGAGTCCATGCTGTGGTGAGATCGAAAGAGCTGAGGTCATCAGAGAGAAGAATGTAGCTGCTTCTGAGTCTGGTTGGGTTTAAAAGATCCCAAAAGAAGCCGAAATCAGTTGTTCGCTCTCTGGAAAATGGTCTACAAGTGGAGGACGTTCAAAATAAACCATACCAGAGAACGTAGACCAAGACAAGGACTTCTGGAATAATGTTCTCTGGACAGATGAGTGTAAAAACAAATTATTTGCACACCCGTACAGAGGTGATGTTTGGCTTAAACTAACTACAGTATTCCTGGAGAGTAAGCATGGAGGTGGAATTATCAAGATGCTTTGATGCAAAAACCATCTTTGAAAAAAATGAAAGTGTGCTTAGATTCAGCACAATGACCCCAAATCTACCAGTAAATCAACCAAGGACCGGAGGGAAACACTGACTTGGAGAGTCCTGGAATGGAATTAGTGTCTGTGCAAGAAAGGCCTCAAACTTAAAGAGCTGAGAGAATTCTGTGTGGAGGAGAGTCAAACTGTCCTCAGATCGATGTCAGACTGTGGCAGAGGCGTCTCGCTGGAGTTCTATCAGCCAACAGGAGGTAAGAACAGGCTACGAGGGGCCAGGTGGCCAGACATTTTCCTAGAACTCCACACATCTGTTATCTTCTGCTCGACTAACATAATATCAAATGTTGTGGTTGACCTGCAACTACATCACTTTCTTTTCCAGAGATGAATAAAAACAGGACCAGCCATTGTTGTGTGCAAGATTTCTTTAAAAAAAAACCCCAAAACTGAATAATTGATGGAGAGTCCAATTTTCTTGCATGAGCGTTAAAAAGGTTGCTCCAGTATGCTGTAACCTACCGTGGCATTCTTCTCCTGGTGCATCCACATTTGCCGTTGTGTCTTCAGATGTTGTCACCTCCAGGATCTGTTTCTTACTACTCTCTGATGAGAGGGAGGAACTGGGGAAGAGAACAGCTGTTGTTTTTCTTTCTTTTCTTTCTTGAACAGCTGTTGTTTTTCAAAGATGTGCCATGTTAACGATGACGTTGTTCATGTTTTTTAACATGAACTTGTAAGCAAGATGGTGAGAAAATGAACCCCTGACTACAGTGGTGTGACAACAAATTTTAACATTGTTGCTTTTTTCATTATCTATTCATCCTGCCATGTGCTTTAAAAATAAAATATCAGCAGTGTGTTCATGGCACCCTGCTTGTAAATGGGAAGACTGTACCTGCGTCTCTTCACAGCTCCAGCCAATAAATGGGCCTGGGACCGGTGGCTCGTCTTCGGCTCCGCAGCTACATGTTTTGCTGCTGCTGCCTTCTTTTCAGGCTCTTTGTGGCTTTTGGCCGATGCCTGTTTCACTAAAGCGCTGTGAGGCACAGAGTTAGAGAAAATTG
Source organism: Arothron firmamentum (assembly GCA_016586285.1). Classification (NCBI taxonomy): domain Eukaryota; kingdom Metazoa; phylum Chordata; class Actinopteri; order Tetraodontiformes; family Tetraodontidae; genus Arothron; species Arothron firmamentum. The sequence goes on from BJFM01000130.1 coordinate 4,589, forward strand.
ACAATAATGTGGTTTGAGACAGAAAAAAAGGAGGCTGATGGGTACGATTCCAGACAGGACCTATTCCACCACAGCACTTTCAATAACTTAGCTATTCTTTCATTGCATTGGCTGGTCTCAGAAAGGCAACAAAGTAAAAAAAAAATGATAAAGAAAGAATATTTAAAGCAACTTTCTGGCTTATTAGGTCTGACATGCACTGTAAAGCCTCATTTCACCTTAAATTCAATAAATATTTCAGTAAATGTTATTAGTTTGATCTTCTTTGAACTGAATTCATTTGTAAGGCCACACGCAAGATGCTGATGTCCATTTCTGCTTATTTAAACCGACACAGTGATTGAATAAAATATATATTCTAAACCAACATGATGTAAAAGGATATTCTATATTCCAAGAGTTCCTGCATCTCTTCATCTCTGGTTTGCTTCTCCAACAGGTACTGTTGCCGGGAAACCTCGTCAAGGAAGTTAGTCTCATCCTGATCCAATCCCCTCACCATGTTCTCTGTTACCATGACGATCAAGATAAAAGCGTCGGTGGGATCACATTTTACAACAAACAATCTTCAGTGGTTAAATGTAATCAAATGAGATAAATGTTCTGTATCCAGACCTCTTTAAAGACTTCATAAACATTTTCAATATCAATTTTAACTACCAAAAGTATTCATGCAAATGTTTTTCTTTGGGAAGAGGGAAGTCTGCTGCCCCTGCGACCTGACCCCGGATAAGTGGAGAAAGGTGGATGGATGGTTTTTCTTTGGCAGTGGTAAGAATCCAGAGTAAATCCAGTCTTATTATATTCCTAAAAATCCGAGCTGCAGGATTATTACCAGCACTTTTACTTCCACCACCGCCTTGAATTTATGATTAAAAGTACTTAATTGACTTACCCATGTAAATAAAGTATTATTATTATTATTTTTAGCAGTAGTAGTAGTAGTAGTGGTAGTAGCATTAGTATTAATATATGTATGTGATGGACAGAGTTTTAATTAGGGCATAAGCTTTGTGTCAAATCTGACATAGAAACATACTAGGTCTAGGGTGATTGAACAAACAAAATTTGTTATTTTACAGTATAATCATAAAAATATATTGACTGTTCAGCCTTGTCAATGAGTAACAACTGTCAAAAGAATAAATATATAATTAAGCAACAAATAAATCCTCTTCCTGAAAGTGAAGGTTTTAACCCAGGAAAGAGCTCTTCAACCAAGACAAAGCAACTTACTGAATTTAAACTGCTCCTCAAACTCTTCTTGCTTCTTGTCTTTCTGCTCCTGTAGTCGCTCAAAGAGAGAACGAGGATCATACTCTTCTTCAGGAGCCTCTGACAATGACACAAATTTTGTGTGTCCATTAAACCATGAATGGTATTTTTTATTTTGTTTTAGCCACATTATATTTGTCAATACTGAGATTAAACATACACATGTCTATAAGATATATGTACATATAGGTATAAATATATATCTGTGTGTATTGACCATATATGATGGAATAATCAACTGAACAAAATTAATGCAGTTCTTACTCTCTGGGTCTTCGGGTTTCCGGACTTTCTCCCATTCCTCTTGTCTTTTTTGCCTCCTTTTATCAAGTTCAGCTTCGGAGACAAATTTCCTGCTCAGATCCACACCTGCTTCCCCTCCCCCCGCCATCAGGTTACTGACCTACACAGAAAAAAAACTTTATCGTTTTGTCTCAAATAGGTCACAGTGTTTTCTATTTCAAATAGGATTTCATTATACAAATGTAAAAGACATGATATATTTATTTACACCACTCGGAAAGGTGCAGTGAAGAACACTAAACATGTTTTCATCACTGGTATCTGGGATATGTATGAGACAAGAAATGAACATTTTTGTCTTCAAAGTTGTATTAGAAACAAAATAAATGACAATTGTGAGGATTTGAGAGTTTGGTGAGGGACAAATTGTGATGGCTATACGCAATTGTCCAAAACCGCAACTGTTAGGGATGTTATCCACAGGAAAGGTCAGAATCTGTCAAAGTGGCCTACATATTTATGAGAATGTCATGCCTGATGTGGTGCAGTATTTTCACCCAAAGAATCCAAAATGTAGACTGCAGGGTCAAATGAACCACCGCTGCAGTCTACATGTTGGAAGCTCCCTGGAGCAGAATGATCACTGGAGGCGGCCCTCTCAGAGCACCATCTGCCCGGTGTGCAACAGTGTAACGCCTCACTTTTCTGACACGGCACCTTTGCTTTTATTTAAGTCCGAGATTTAGATTTTTAAAATTTTTATGTGAACAATGATCTAGGCTAAACACTCATTTTAAGATAAATATAGTGCAAACATTTCACACTTTCCCTGAGTCTAAATACATGATGTGAAATCTGTAACTCTAGGCTGCTCAGACTATCGGATAATTAAGCATTAATGAATGAGTTTAAGGTTATTGAAAAATGGATTGCTATTTCTATTAAAGTCATCTAACGTGACTTTCTTCGGTAGTAGGGCCAATTGCTATTGAATGATAACGTTTACACTAGGAGAGCACCCTTTAATTTGTTCAACCACAAATTCAATCACAATTTGCAATCACTCAAAAGAAATATGAAGTTTCTTAATCAATAATGTTGTCCAATAAATATTGGAGCAGCAAAATTGTGGACACGAGGATGCGTTTACATGTTAGCAGAATTAGCATCCATAGCTTGTGGCACTAAAGTTAAAAACCAGCAAGTGACATTTTTCTTTTTTAGCTGCCGCTGTCAATCTCCGGTTATCCCTGCTTCTAATATACATCATATTTAATTTTCTGTCGCGTTGACTCACCAACCACAGCTATTGTTGCTAATGCCCTAAATCGATGAAGGTGGTGTCACTGTGAAAATACTCCCTTCCATTTGTTTACGGAGGACTTTGAGTTCCGACTCTTCTTCTTCTTCTCTTTTCTTCTTCTTCTTCTTCTTCTTCTTCTTCTTCTTCTTCTTCTTCTTCTTCTTCTTCTTCTTCTTCTTCTTCTTCTTCTTCTTCTTCTTCTTCTTCTTCTTCTTAGTTAGTGTCTGTTATCCAAATTTAACGTGATTACCGCCACCTACCAGGTGGATCCTTGGATTGATAGGAAAAAATATACATAACTAAATTCTCAATTCTCTGTCCATGTACATTCTCTATATTAAAAATTAATTTGTTACTCTGTGATACAGCATTCTTTTCTTTTCTCTACTTTTCATACCTCTTACGCTCCATAATCACCAGATAAACAGTTTCTGGATGTTCACAATTTTTACATTTGTCAGTAGGATGTTTTCTTATTCTGTGTACCATTTAGTTCAGCATTCCCTAATCTGAGACAGGTAATGACTCTTTCCTCCCTTTGGTTTCTGCCCAGCAACATTTTTTTCTGCTTTGGTTTCAATCTCAATATTCCCCCATTTCAAATAGTAATGCTGTAATTGGAGATATATTGAATGTATGTACGATATGTACCACTACAACTTGTCCCATTTTGCAGCCTTAATGTGTTGAATATTCATCTACTAAAGGAGCCAGGCCTTTACAGACTTAACGCTGCTATAAAACCTACACGGACTTTGGCTTGCCAGGGTTTAATTTGCTCCTATGGTTTATCTATGCAAAGTGCAAACAAAAAGGCAGGGCTAAGCTCTGCTGGGCTTTTTAATCAAGTGAGGGTTGGTCTCTTCGTTTCACTCTGATTCAGTCCATGATGGTTACTCCTGTTGTTCTGATATGCCTCGGCATTCTCATTCTTGTTCTTCTTTTCAAGTCTCAGAGGCCAAAGAACTTTCCACCGGGACCCCCAGCCCTGCCACTACTGGGGAATATTTTGGAACTGGCCTTGGAGAACCCTTTGCAGGACTTTGAAAGGGTAAGAAAAACTGTGGAATGAATGATTGCAGGAGATTTCAGAACTTTTATAATCCATGTAGCTGTGACTTCGACGCAGTATTTCACTAGTAAAATTGGTTTTGCGGAAATGCTGTTTTTAATATATTTCTGAGTTCAACACGTGTGTCAAATGTTCTGTGTTTGTTATGGTAAAAGTTACATGAGTGTTTTTTCATGAAGCAATTACATAACATGTGTGTATAGAGTTGACCATGTGTTTGACTGCGCACCAACCAGAAACTGCATCCATAGTCTGGACCGCCTGGTCAAAAGTTCTGTTGATGTGAACAGTTCAGCAAGAAGAAGACAAAATGATCTCCAACAGGTTTAAGATGAAATATTTTCAACAAGAGCAGTGCATTTTGTTTGTATTATTCAATTGTAAAATAAAAAGAGCAAAATCAGCCCACTGAGAAACACTGAGAACCTCCAGGAGATCTGAGCTTTCAGGTAATGGTGATATCAGCACTTAATTAATAATCAATAAGTCATCATTATCAAACACCAGGGGATGCAAAACAAAGGTTTATAAACACCCGGAATCCTCTAATCTTTTTTCAACAATTAGCAGCCATGGGTTACTCTAAGGAACAACCAGAATGCTCTGAAAATGAAAAGGATCCAGGAGACGATTGTGAGATTACAACAAAGTGGTTTCAGGTCCCCATTTCTTTAGCTCAAAGTTTAATTAAGAAATGACAGTTAACAGGAACAGTGGAAATTCAGATTAGGTCTGGAAGACCAAGAAAATGACCAGAGAAGTGCTCATAGGGATTGATAGAAAAGCAGGAACCCCTGTTTCACTGCAGAAGACCTTCAGGAAGATCTTTCAGACTCTGGAGTTGCTACACAAATATGACCTATACAGTACATATACTGTGCTGTATTTATGTCAAACAGCTTTTTTCTATTTTTTTCCAGCTGCGGAAGACATATGGCAACATCTACAGCTTTTACCTGGGTAGAAGACCAGCTGTAGTCATCTGTGGGTTGAAGACCATTAAAGAAGCTTTAGTCACCAAAGGAAGTGACTTTTCTGGGCGCCCTCAAGACATGTTTATTAATGACGCCACCAAGACACATGGTAAAACATGTTAAAGCTGTTGAGCAGAAAATGTTCTTTATTATCTGGTACTGGAAATTTTCCAAAGTTTGACATTCAGATTGACTTCCTTTATATTGCGTGAAGTGACCAAAGTACCCCAAAACATGAAGGCTTTCTAAACCAAGTTTGAGATTTATGCCATGCTGGTGGCTGCAGGTTTTGGCTGCTGCAACCATTATCTAGGTCTCAGGTCAACATCCAGATCATAAAAGCTGAGGTGAAGAAACCTTTTGAGTGAGAGGTGAAACATGTGAATGAAAGTTCAGTAATCTCTGAAGCACTGATGCTCTGAACATGTTTCCATTAAATATGTCACCAAAAACATATGTGCCATTCATAATCAGCGTTAAATGATTCATGTTAACCATTTTCTGGATGCCTCACCTGCTCCTGAATGACAGTGATTTAATTTGAAATGTGTCAGGCCCACTGAGCCATTAATAGTCACCATCAATCCCGAAAACATTTCTAAAAAGGTGTGTTTTTAATTTGATAGGAAATAAACCGATGAATTTGCTCAGCATACTAATCATCTAGACGACCTTTATCATTATTCAAACAGGCCATTTTCAGGACCAGAATGAAAGCAGGAAGAGTCAGAATGCAAACACATGCATATTCTGGATCATTTATGATCTGTCAGCTTT
>BJFM01000131.1:2681-22414 GCA_016586285.1 Arothron firmamentum
CACACACACACACACACACACACACACTGAGGTAGCGCTGTTTCATATGTGAAACCATGACCACATGTTAAACAATGTGGCAGGTAATTAGAAGGACTTAAATAATAAATTATGCAATATGATAATTTACATAGCAAATAAATATATTAAATAATCAGTGAATTTGAGTATCAATGGGTTTTCACTGCAGTGGATTTATTTATGTGTACATTTATAATGAACAGTAGTTAAACAAAATGTGTCTTTTGCACAGCCAATTCAGTCAGGAGGAATATTAATGATCCAGGAGGAAATACACACACGTACACACACACATCCTACAATTCTAGATTTGTGGAGACTTTCATAAACATAATACATTCACCCTAACCCTTACCGAAATCTAGTTCGAACCTCAACCTTGAAGTGTTAACCCTCAAACAGCCCTTTGAAATTGTGGAGCCCAGAAAAATGGTCCGACTTTGCTAGTAGAATGAGGAATTTGGTGCTCAGTATGTAGTAAATGTGAGGACACACACACACACACACACACACACACACACACACACACACACACACACACACACACTGTTCTGCACACATATCCAACCTGCTCAGTTACACCATGTTCAATGATGTGTCAGCCTGAGAAAATTGTGCGTGACCGCCGGGACTGTGGGAGTCTCTGCTGCCCCTTTTCGAGTCTGCAGGACCACTAGGTGTCCAAGCTGTGATTTCAAGATTCCATACCCATGTGAGACACTTCACTGCTATTGTATATCCATATTCTGTGCGAGTGGTGTAGCCTCAGGACACAAACAGCCAGAGCGGTGATGGGCAGAGGACAGAATACTGAAGAGAGACCACTCCAGAGTCTGTTTCTTTTTTCTCCTGGTCTCAAAGGGCATTATCGGATTGTGGACGGAGATCGCCTTACGCTGTCAGCACACGCCCTCTAGCCTTATTGAAGTCTTTCATCCGAGAGATTTACAAATGTCGCTCGTCTTCACTTTCTATGACTTCCTCTTTTGTGCAGGTGCCCTCCAGGCCACATTACCAGAGAGACCACACAAGGAAAGGTGTGCGTGTACACGCTGTGTGCCAGTCGGCCTTGTCGCCATGGAACCTGCGTGGCTCACTCCCCCTCCCGCTACTCGTGCCACTGCAGCGAGGGTTACCGTGGGCGCCACTGCGAGGTGACTCTGGCGATGTTCCATAATGAGGACAACAACAGCCTGAGCCTCAGCTCCATGTTCGCAATCAGCATCTGTGTGATGGCTTTTCTAGGTAGCTATGTGGACTATGTCCTTTTCTATCTGTGGTGACTGAATGGCATCAGTGTCTCTCATCCCGCCGATGTGCGCTTTCGCCTGCCTTGTTTTGCATCTTTATTTAATGGAGTCTCACTGTAACACGGTTGTTTTCCACTCTTGATATCCTCACTTGTAGCCGTATTGATCTCAGGAGTTGAACCAGAATGTGATTTCTCTATGGGAGGTGGGAGAGACATGAAACAAATATCCACTGATGCAGGCAGGGAGAGGAAATTCTACAGATTGTCTTAATCTGCAATTCACAGAAATGAAGTCTCGGGAGAATCTTGGAGATTCTTTATGTGATTTTCTGCGTTTCTTTCCATTGCTGCGTTCCCTGTCTGTTCTAATGTTACACTCTCAACTTCAGAAGTCAATTTCACTCTCAGCCTTACTTTCATCCTTATTTTATATCCCTCCGTACACTCATTTTTACTCCCTGATGTCTTTTCCTTGCCTTTCCTTTTGTACTTCTGCATGCATCTGTATTTTCCAATACGATCTGACTCATATTTTGCCATGTTCACTGTTCTGATCTATGATCAGAAGTCACTTACATCCAGAAAACCTGCCACCTAACAGTTACCGTATTTTTTGGACTATAAATCTCTCTGGAGTATAAGTCGCACGTCAAATCACTAAAATGCATTGAATTCTTCATCCTGTGTCACTTCTGAACAACTCCGCCAACTCTGGCGGCGGATGACGCACCGCTCCTCTTCTGCGTGGCTGTCTTCAGGCTCAACATCAGTTCCAGTTCCATTTAGAATCTTTATAAGTTACCGGTAATGTTAAAATTTTAAATTCTCAGTGGTACAGGAGTAGCGGACACTGGTACACAAACATAAAGTGCCCTTGCGCAGTTGTCAGTGTGAAAATAACAAATGTGAAATTACTGTATGTATTTTAATAATTTCACATAAGTCGCATCTGAGTATAAGTTGCACCCCGGTGAATCTATGAAAAAAAGTGTGACTTATAGTCTGGAAAATACACTAATCATGATCAGTTTCTTAGCAACCCTTTGCCAAAGTTAGCAAGGTAAAAACAATCATAAGCATGGACAATCAAAATGCATTCACTAAATATCACAGCTAAAATAGCAATTCAAGATTAAAGGGTTTGGTCCAACACGTCTGAAAGTGGGTAATCGCTTTTGCTGAACGTCAAACCCTTACTTTCAGGCAGCAGCGTGTGGAGGGAGCAGAGCCACTGGCCCTCTCAATTGGCTCAAGCACAAAGGAAGGACAAAGAGAATCATTTAAACATATGAAGTAATTCACACTCACTGCAGGGAGTAGTTTAATCAGCTCAAGTACCAGCTCAGCACCGAGCATGTGCTCGCCACTGGAAAAACATCTACTAGGCTAGGTTATTGTATTTTTCCCTTCCTGTCCTACAAAAATTAGTATATAAACATGGAGAAGCACAGCTACCCCGTGCAATTTAGCTACATGCATGCAGCTACATGTATTTTAATCATTTGGCAGCTCCAATTTACATCAGTATACCTTCAATTTATACTTTGGTCCTTTGAGATTGTCATAGCAATGCTACTTAGAAACACAGCAGGGGGCACAAAAACACTTTCTGAACAAATATTTGGCATTGAGCACCATGCCGCTAGGACCAGAGAGAATTTAGAGTATTTACTGAGTCCAGAATCAATTTTAATATTTACATTTTCCTGCTTTCAAAATCGTTCATTCTTGACACAGTATGACCACAAAAAAAGCCAATCATCAGCCTTTGGCAGAAGGCTAATCTCTTAAAAGTCTTATTTACCCTGTGCTTGTGTCCCAGGATAGCTGTCCAAAGATCTCACAGGTGGCCACAACTTATCCTTTATATTTTTATTTTCATGCATTGAATATAAAGCTTTCCTTCTTTCTTAACTTTCTTAAGAATGTATTTCAAAGAATTTGCATCAAACGTTAGTTAATGTGTGACAATGCACATTTGCTGACTGTTGTAACAGTCCCATCACTTCATTGTTAACGTCTGGGAAAGCAGGACCGAGATGAGTTAATTACATCCGTATTTTCTCTGCAGGGCAATCAGTCCACGTGTATACATGCATGAGAGTGGCTGTGCTGGTTGCACTGGGCACCCTCTGTAGCGCCATCTTCCCATCCCTGTTTACGAGTCTTTCTGACAGAGGCGTGCTTATAAAACGCTCAGCCAGTTCAATCCAGTATCCCTGCCTCCATAACCGGCTCAACATTCCCTCCGGTGCACGTGGCTGGTATTGGGTCATCAATTATTCTGACACTTGAGTGAAATGTATAAAGCAGTCTTCAATATTTGATAATAAATTCAAAGATGATAAAGCGTTGGCCTTGAAGTAGCCGGCCAGCCTTCATTGATGAGCCATCTTTATTCAGAGATCAGAACCACTCACCTTGTTTAAAAAGTTTCCCTGACTCTCCTCCAGAACCCTCAGGCTGGGGGGAAAGTGTCTCCGATTATGCTTTTTTTTTTAAACCACTAAAGGTTTAATTCTCTCTCCTGGAACGGAAATCATAATGAAGCAGCAGGCCTGTGATCAGCAGCCCTGAAAGGGAAAACAGAATTAATCTCGTGGTCAGCGGTTTAATTTACAGTTCTATAGTTTAATGATGACCCTTATGAACACAGTAATCGCAACCATAAATAAATGCAGTACTTGTACTTGCCAGCTAGGTGCTAAATTAAAGTGGGACTTGTGCTCTGCTCCAGTGCGCTATAAAACTTCAATGATGCTCCATTCAGGGCACCAGTCAGGTCAGGTTCTCTGTGATCAGAGCCTTTTTTTCACCAGGCCTCATAAATCATCCCATCCTACATTCTGTTTTAAACAGTTGCGCTCAGGTTCTGGATGCCAAGTGATCATGTAAAGTGCCTGTTCTTTTGTACTCCCCCTTGAACGCTGTATAAATAAATCATCCCCCCCCCTCCCACCCCACCCCCCCGTAATTCTTCCCCATCACTCTTTTTCACCTGTCTCATTTCCTTCTGCATGCTCTCGATGGATGTTGCGCCTTTGAGTCTCTGCCGACGCTTTATCTTTCTCATTGAGGACCTTTGTGTCGTGCTCGGGGTGTTTTCCATCCAGCTGTGCGGGTCGCCGTGTTGCTCCCGCATCAGCCTGCGTCCGGTCCGGGCTGGCGTCATTACGGCCTGTTCATAACAGCAGTTAGAGGAGACCGCAGCAGCTCGCATTAGCAAAGGACGGCAGTGTTTGGCCTCTGTCCTGAGTGCTATCGATCTGACTGGAATGTTCTGCGCGCACGCGCGCGCGCGCGCACACACAAACACAGCTGTGGTCAGAGAAAGCTGCAGGCACGAAGGCAGCGAGTCTGCCTTCGTGCCTGCAGCCAAACAGGCGAACGCGTGCTCATGTTTCTCTCTTTTTCATTACGCGTGCATGAGAGGTTGTGTGTTAACACCATTGCAGCGAGTATTGAGCTCTTCCCCCATAGACGCGCAGCGAGACTCCCGCATGTCAGATGCTGCTGGTGCAAGGTTGCGGACACCTCGGACCAGATCGTTCTGGAAGTGAAAGGGAGCTGTGGCGTCTGCTCGGCGCCCGGGCCTCATCCAAATTCGGCTGTTTTTTCCCGGCGTGCCGGGCCGTGCGCGCCCCAGGTCAAGTGGTCAATACGCCGCTTTCATATCTGATATGAGAGGGTCATAGAAATAGAAAGTCAGCGGTGCAGACGATCCGGGGGCTGAATAGGTGATAGATAGATGTCTTTTAATTGAGACAACGCTTTTGTGGCAGAGTTCCGCTTTTGGGAGTTGCTTTTCCGTCGCCGTTTATCAACACCTGCCTGTTGTTGCGACCCCGAAGAGCTGTCGGTGCATTATTCTCCTTCAAGCTATTACTTTAAAACCCCAGACTAATGTGATTACCTCGCATTTCTCCGGAGATTTTCAATTAAACCGATACTTAGAACGCGCTGCGTAAACCCATCTCGTCGGGATGGATTCCATCTACTGCGGGGCATAAAAGCCGAGCCTGGAGACGGCCCGGCGAATAAAGGAGCCACGGGGAGCGTAATGACAGAAAAGGAAGGAGAGGCGTGGAAAGTTTCGAGTGAGGAAAGACAATAAAGGCAGCAGGGAGATAAAGAATAGCGGGATAGTCGCAATAGTAACTACTGATACTTGGAGAGGGGAACCAGAAGGAGGGGCGGCAGATGGGAGAAAAATATTGGTTGAGATTAATGGACTTTAAAGGTCAGTCCTGCATGTTGTATAATTCAGCACACAATAGCCGTGATTGATGCGTGTGCTTTAGGACCTTTGCTGCTCGGCTCCGGCAGCATTCCTCTCAGTCGAGTCGCAGAGGCTGCGAGTTCAAGCCGAGAGCAGCGCAAATTAGGTTTTCAAGCAACGGCAATCCTTGATAATAATAAAAGTCAGAGTAATATCGGCTTCATACAGAGGCTTTCCAAACAAAGTGTCCTGGAATTACAGAAACAATAAAAGTATATGAGAGGACATAAAGCAAATCAAATGGCTCCAGTGGCTTTGATAAAACGGCATCAAAGAGAGGCAGATAAAAGTAAGACTTATGAAGAGATTTAAGAGGGAATAATGAGTTCACCTGAGATCAAATGGTTGGGGATTCCACAGCGGAGGAGCTCAGACAGGTAAATCCTCATCAGCTTCATTGAGACGTGGAGGTTAATCAGAGACAGACAGGAGGCCGACTGTTCCAAACAGTGAAAACATAAATTTGGTTTAAAAACCTAGGGTGCTGAAGGTCAGTGGGCGTGAGTCTGGCCTTGATTCTGCTCATTGCAGGAGTTGAAAGGCTTGGCTGCTGCGTTTCATGTCAGTTTATGCTGTGGGATGCATCAATTGCTGATGCCCAAAGACTGAGCGGTGCAGCGGCAGAGTCTGCAGGAGATAAAAGGGAGGACGACCTTTCCCGTATCTGGGGGAGAGGGACCCAGTCTAAATGTCTCGGTTCAGTGCGTCAGGACTGAATATCTCTAGCCTTGAGAGCACAGAAGCACAACTCGGTCAAAAGCAACACGGAGGCTGCAGCATTGGTGATGGAATCAGTTTGAATATTTTCCTTTAAGGCTGAAGTGATGCTCCCGCTCCATTTGGACCGAGTTTCTGTAAATTTGGAAATAAAGCGGTCAACATGTGGTTGAAGCACAGACTTTCAGTTTGTGTCTGCTTGCCGTTCAGCCATTAGCTCAGAAATTGATGGAACAATTGAGGGCAAAAAGATTTACTAGGAACGATTCTGATCGAGCTGCCAACTTCCTGAGCAATCAGATCTCTAATAACCAATCAGTTCTACCCCCAACACATCCAAATAAATCATTAAATTAACCATAAATGTGTCATTCTTGGCTGCAAGTTGAATATATATGCATCTATTTACCGGGACTAGATAATGTTATTAATCATTTATATGCGAGTTTAAAAGCAAATGCCAGCATTAATAGATAAGGAGCACACATATCAGCATTTACAATGACATCAGTCTGCATTGAGCCCGAATTACTGTGATGTCTGAGGCAGCAGGTTAAAGTTTGGCTTTCTCTTCCCATCCAAGTTAACGCCACGAAAGCGGTGCGTCGCAGATGAATAATGACCTTATTAATACTGCAAAAGCAACACAAGATGCTGTCAAAGCAAATAAATGGAAAATTGTTTAAATCAACTGAATATGGAACTGAAGGCAGGGAGACCTACAGCAGGGTTCTGTGGAGGACCAAACAAGGACAGGCAGGAATTCATCCAAATGCTCATAATTGTGCAAGTTTGTCCAATTATTCAGAGCTTCTGGAAACGTGCACATATGCTTAACTCACCATAATCCCTAAATCACTCACGCAGTATTTCTGTTATAGCCATTTAATTTCAGTTGTTTCGCTTCAATCACGCTGTGATTGCCTTATTTTAAATCGCTGGCGCACACACATGCAACATTTTAATCAACCTGAAACACTGCGCGGTGAAGAGACGCGGGGACGGGAGGCCGGGCCAGCACCGGTTCAGGTTTGATGAGGCTCTGCACAGAGCAACATGACAGGTGCTAACAGGTTATAAATGGGCATCATCAGCATTCAGCGTCACGACAAAAAAAACACCCGCGCCGCGCGCGTATGAAGTGCTCATGTGCATAATACACAGGCGCGGGGAACAACCACGGGGGAGAACGCGCGAAAGGAGAAGACATCCGAGGGCAGGGTGGGAAATGAAGGGTTGGACAGACGAGCGAAGCGGCCCGATCGAGCGTTACTGACGACGACAGAGCTTTCCAAACAGACGGGAGGACCCTGTCGGAGGGTTTGAGTACGGAACCGGACGAGAAGAAAAAAACGTCACAGTGATATCTCCTGAAACGTCTTTGAGCTGGAAATTTCATTCATCTGACAGCACCGCCTGTGTCCTGACGGGGAGGTGGGGCGTGGGTCTCACACCGAATTAAAACCGTGCCGCCACTGTTGTTGTTATTTTCTTATCTAATTGTTAATATCTTCCATAGTCAAGTTCATTTGCTCCCCAGGATGTTTTGCCTCTGTTCTGAAATCGTGTTTTAATTATGCCAGCGTGCTCCTGCTGTGTTCTTGTGCACCCCTCAGTGCTGATGCTGGGCCTGTTTCTCTACTCCTGCTGGAGGAGGCACAAGGGCCTGAAGGAGGGCGTGTACCACGTGTCAGCGCACCACGGCGAGTGGGAGGACATCCGCGAAAATGTGCTCAACTATGACGAGGAAGGCGGCGGCGAGCAGGACCAGGTGAGGCCGCACTTGCTGCTTGCTGGTGGTTTGGAGTGAAAGCTGAAGTCCTCTGGGATCTGGGAATCTTCTTCAATTAGCTGAATAGACACAACTGGTCAATTCCACTTTAACAGTGATGCTAATGATGGTGGATTCCTTGAAACAGATAATGAATTACTCAACTAATCAATGTTATTGCTGTTTGCAACTTAAACATCATGGTGGCTCTTAATCCGAAGAGCAGATTCGTTTGCCCCCGGGGGCATTAACTTAGCCGCGTTGCTCAGTGTACTGTTGGTTTTTCATTATCTCCAGAAAAGATGAGACTTGTGGGTAAAGCATGCTCCCTTTTGTCTTTGTTCTGCTTCTTCTGCCTCCGTCTCTCTCAGAACGCCTTCAATATGGTGGAGCTGCAGCGCTCCCTCCAGCCAAGCCCCGCGCAGTCTCTCCGCTACAGCTACCCGCAGAGCATCATCTCCTACCCGCAGACCAAACCTCCGAAGAACAACAACAAGAAAGTGGCGACCAACTGGAACGGCAGCTCGGCCATCGCCCTGCGTCTGGCCATCCCCCCCTCGGAGACGGAGACCCTGCCCTCCCCTCTCACCTTCCGCCGCTCGCAGAAGAGCCTCTCCTTCTCCAGCCAGGATTTGGCCCTCTACCTCTGCGAGGTCATCAGGGACATGGAGCACCCGCAGCAGCTGGGCACCATGACCACACCGCGACGGACCTCCGGAAAGGAGCGCCGGCTGGCGGCGGTGCGCTCCCTCAGCTCCCTCAGCACGTCTCAAGGTTCAGAGGCCAGGCCTCAGGCAACTCAGGGCACGCGCCTAGATCGCTTCAAAACCCTCCGAGCCGTGGTGGGCGATCTGAGAGGGGAGTCCAAAACACCAGAGAGCCAGAGAGATAAACTGAAGGAAAGCAAAGGGCAGCTGAACTGTGAGAAGAGCGGATGAGTCCGCATGAAACAACTGCAGGCTGCAGCAGCTCCAGAAGAATTCCAAAGGGAGACAATTAAATGAGAGAAGCTACAAGCCAGGAGCTGTGTGAAGTCTGCTATAAATGTACTGTATCAATGAACCTTTGCGCGTTAACGTTCTTTGATATACAACATGTTTACCAATGAATGAGATGTGATGTATTGTTTACTTGACATTGCACTGTATAGTATTTACTTCACATACAGCACTTTTTCAGAGGCACCGCGTGTGAAAAGATTAGTTTCATAAAAGTCGTATGAGAAATGTTTGCAGGCAAGACGGCAAATGAGATTCCTTTGAGATAAGTGGATTCTTTGCGCTGGTAATGGCTCATGAAATCATTTATGTGACAAAATTGATTTTGTTTCAGAACCATTTATTTAAAAAAAATAAATGATTATCTTTGATAATATTTGAAGTCCAATCTTTTTCAAACACAAGTTCACCCCATGAATTATAAAAATCTTGTTTTTTTAATGTAATTCAAATGTCTGTGATCATTTTTTAAAACACGACAGTAGAAAAATCAGTAAAATCATTCTTATTACCTACCGTGACTTGTATAACTTCCCTTTATGAGATGAGATAAGGCCGATGTTTGACAGAGGAAAAACGTAAAGCCAGAAACAAAAGTCTCTGGTGGAAAGGGCAAAGTCAGTTAAAGGATTAATCATTCATGTTCAGAGCACACAGCCTCCTGACCTGAGTTTCTGCATGTCTCAGTGAACTCACAAGTGTGAGGGTCCCAGCAGGTCTCCCTACAACATTTTAATTAGCCAGTCTTACTGGAGTTAAAGAGCTGTGACACTGGAGCAAGCCGCGGGGGGAGCACATGGAGATGCTGCACAGAGATTGCGGTGCTGCCTGCATGTGGTCCATACACACACCTACGTAATGCATCATAGTGAGACATCAGAGGGTTCGAAACCCTGTGGAGTTCGGATTTCTGAAGTGAACAAATTTGCATCGAGATGCCTTGTTTCAATTAAATATCCAGATAAAATAAACTACTCAGCCTTTGGTCAGCGTTGTTATTGACAAACAGTGCACTTGGTGTTTGCTTCCGTCTAGTTTCAGGCTTTCGCATGATGCATGTGTGACTACTGCCACCTACTGGTCAGTGTTGATCACCACCTTTGCTGACAGGACCTGCTCGTTATGTTATGAAACGCTGGTGATGCTCCAGAGGCATCTGGAGATCCTTGATCCACTTCATATTTCTCTCTGGAATGCAGATTTCTAATTTAGTTTTACTCTGATTACATTTATTAACATTTGTCCTACTTTCCATGCGTGGTGTGTTTACGTTTAAAATGCAAATTTCAGCCGGCTTTCCACCTGAACTGCTTCATAAGATAGTTTATGAATAAACATCAACATGAAGCAGCAATCAGTTCGAGCAGCAGAAGGCAAATCGTAAATTAAGATCGGGTTGCTGCTGTTTCACACTGGAAACGCTGACAGGCTACGTTTAAAATATTCAGTGTGAAAGTGTGAACTGCGCATCCAGGACTCAGTAATGAGCTGTTCATCCTACAGCAGGTCAAGTGTGACGGCAGCAGAATGAACAGAACAGAGGATTGCTCTCAGCAAAGATTCCCCGAATAAATAACAGATGAGATGGGAGAAATACGTTTATGAAATGAGGTGCAATTATACCTTTCAGCCTTTAGAGGGCACTGCATGACTGGAGCACAAGGCAAAAAAAATGTTATTATAAAAACTAAATGAAGAATAACTGAATCTGGACTGGATCAAAATTAATTTTGTATATTAATAATTTATAGACGGATCCGTGATTTATAGAGATTACAGCCTGTGTTGTATAATATTTGTCTAAATGCTTAGGGGTTTTGTATATAAAATGATCGAACCCGCCGAACCGTCGAAAAGTCTGCATCAAAATGTGTTATTTCAACCCGATGTTTAAAGATGAAATTTTAAAAAGCGTATCACTGAGCAAATCATTATGGTTTCGATCATTTAAAAAAAAAAACTGTTAGTAATAAGTTATTAATAAGAGTTTCACGGAGTTGAATGAAAACCGTAAATCATCTTTCTGTTTGAATGTTATAGAGGGACTAATGGACAAAAGCTTCTTTACTCTCAAATCTGAAGCAGTTTAAACCTTTAATAGCAGATCTACTGACCTGCTGAGTTGTTTGTAAATGAAATTGAGTTTTATTAAAGATGGCTCATGTCCAACACATATAATTACAGGGACAAAGTCAAAACAGGTTACCAAGGAAACTATCATGTCACGTGATGTGCCGCGTCCTATGATGTACTTCTCTTATGATCTTTGATCTTGATCCTAGGTCTTTGATGTTCTAGGATCTAGGTTGTGTAGAGCAGCTCAAGACCCAAGGTCCAAGCACAAACCTGAGAGAGAAAAGGGGAACTCAGCAAGCAGAGGGGGAGTTTACAACAAACTACCTTTGATTTAGAATTCAAGTTTTCCAGAAAAAAATCAAATAGGCCTGTTGTTTTAGTTTTTCCCTTAAATGATGAGTGGAGAACTTACACACACTACTGTGTTCGCTGACACCAGCGCTGTTTCTCCCATATTTACTGACCTGCAGTCCATCCAGGCGGAAGATTATGATAACTTCTTCCACCAAGGCGCCGCTTCCTATATGACTGAGTTCAGCACGGAGTACGTAGATACCTTCCTTTATCCAGAGAACCACCAGCAAGAGGAGTGGAACCAGGGAGTGGTGAGACGGCAGCAGTTTTTCATCAGCATCAAATTGCAGCATCACTTATGCCTTACTTTTGCTTCTCTTACTACATTATTAAAACAGCTGATGTTAAGTATTAACATTTAAAGCACTCATTTTAACATTAATATAAATTATCTTCAAATTAATTAGCAAAGATCCTTTTGTCCCTGCAGTGCGTATGTGAGCCTGCAGGTGGCGACCACACACCGCCTTTTGGCTGCCTGGCTGCTTCTTCACACACAGTAAGTCCCTACTACTAGTGGAGTTAAATATTTGTCCGACCAAATGTTGGAGGTTTATTGTAAATATGTAATGATATTTGTCCTGACACTAAAAAAATGTAGATAAAGATTAAAACGTGACCTGTTGTGCATCATCATTTTTAGCAGAGCAATGCTGCAGCCATGCTGTTCTCTGGAGTTCCAGAGCAGAGATGCAGTTTTCTTGCAGAGCTGTAAGAACCAGCACTAACACACACACACACACACACACACACACACACACACACACACACACACACACACACACACACACACACACACACACACACGTAAACATTCACGGCACCTTTTACTGCAGTCACTCACATGCCACTGTGTCTGTTTAAAGGTTTGAAGAAAAGTTACCAACCTTCCCTTCAGCCTTCTCTGCTCCTCCAACACTTCCTGCACCTCCTGCACCTCCTGAAGCTCCTGCACCTCCTGCACCTCCTGCACCTCCTGCTCTTTATCATCAACAGGGCAACAGTTCAGGGTAAACTTCTTTGAACTGTCTGAAATGTGCTTGAATGTTTGAGGCTCATCATCATATGGCGTTCAATCTTTGTTCTTGTGTCCTGTAGAGAAAATAAACGGACCAGACGGACCCAGAAGGAGCAGGTTTACATAAAGAAACCACTGAACGCATTCATGCTCTTCATGAAGGAGCAGAGGCCCAACGTGAGTCCCACCATCAGTCTCCAGGGAAGCGGGGCTGTCAGTGCTTTCTTGGGATTAGCGGTGAGTGTGGTGTTACTTTGACATGGTGTGTGTTTAGTCATTGATGCTTTCAGGTGGAGAAATACCTTCATTGTCTAATAGTGTTGATCAAGGTCTGTCTGTTGTCCACAGTGGAGATCTCTCAGTAGAGCAAAGCAGGAGAAATATTACAAGGAGGCTGAGAAGCAGAGATTAATCCACCAACAGCAGAACCCTGGCTGGTCCACCAGGGAGAACTATGTAAGTCCACCCTGATCACACATAAGCAGTGCTGCAGAGGTTGTCACAGCAGAGACCACATCCCTCTAAAACACACATTTGTTTATGTTCTAGGGCAAAATGAGAACAAAAGCCCAGAAGAGACAACTGGAGGAAGCCAGAGAAGATGCTGAAGGTGAGAAGCTGTTTCTGTGAAGCTCAGCTCAGTAGCACTGAGGAAGAAGGTTGATGTTTATCTTTGTGTTGCAGTATGATCTTCTAAAACAGAAGATGGAGAATCTCTTTCATCCAAGTGGATGATGCTGTTGCCTAAATACAGGGCAACATTCAATAAGAACTCTTACAACAGGAAACACGGGTCAGAAACACACTTTCAGAGATCTCAGAGACACCCCAACTGCCGTGCGTCACTTTAGGGCCTCAGCTGATCCAAAGCCTTTTACTGTGTTCGATTGTTATTAAACAGGTAGTTTGACCACAATCAGGTAGAAACTGTTTTTTTTTCCCCCTAAAGCCACAAAAAGAGTGGAAAAGCATGAAGAAGGATCATTCTTGTGTTTCCAGATGATTTACATTCCTAATGATCTGAGAGGAGGGCTGAGAGGATGAGGAGGGGGAGCAGGAGCAGAGGAGGCTGAGTGTTTGACGTGACAGCTGGAGATTGTAAGAATGAGTTGTGACACGACGCTCCAGCATCCTCAACCCCGGCCGGTCATCCAGGCAGCCTGTCAGTCAGTCAGTCTGCCAGACTGTTTACTCTTGTGTTATTAACGCGTGTGAGTGCGCGTTCCTCCGTGGCCGTGTTTATCCTCGGGCGATGGATCTGGGAGAAGTGACAGCGCGCTTTGGCCCTCTGTCAGTCGCCGAGCGGAGCGGCGTGCGTGTCAGCTCTCCTGACAGACGCCCTCGTCCTGCCGGCCAAACGACGGCGGCTGCAAATGTGGGACATGTCTCGGTGACAGCCAACACGACAAGCGGACGCGCAGACAGGACACGAGCAGTCAAGTCTGACGTGAGGGGGTCACCCGCCCCGCGGAGAGGCTGAGTGAAATCCGCCGTGATCTGTGCACAGCTGGAAATCAAAGCTTCCACACTTAAGTGGCTGTTCAGGGGAAACCCGTTCAACATCAATAAACTATCACCCAGCTGGTCCTGGAACAGTCACCAAACCGGACGGTCACGACTGACGGGCTGCACGCTGAATTTGAGCTGAAGGAAGGTTTCTGTCCATCAGCCTCCATCTGACATTTCGTTTCATAACAGCAGTAAGCAGAGAGTTAATATAAAGGAGGATGATAGAAATGATGCTATATTAATATAAAGTGAGGCCAACGCATCTTGATTGCCGAAAGTTCTCCTTTCCCAGAGTAACTTATTCCTTCCCGTGAATGCGCACAATCCCATAAAGAGAGCTGTTCCAGGACAAAGGTGGTGCATCAGAAGGTATTTGTCACGTTGACAGAGCTGTGGGTGCGAGAACACGCAGCCGTGCTTATTTATCAGCTGTGCGGTTTCTGCTGAAGTCCTCCTGCTTTTATCTTCTCTCCACTCACACCAGAGTGCGCTGTTTCACATGACAAGTATTACTGTTCTCAAATCACCAGGGTGGGGATATTTTCCCCCCATCCTGCAACTATTTAAACAAATATTAAGACAAATGATTTAAATTCAGGATTTTTGTGTTTCTTACTCTATCCTACATGCTAAAAAGTTAGCGTTAGTCATATTGACACCAATATATGGGTTAAATAAATTATACAAGCACAGTAACCTGACATGATCCGAAAAGACAGAAGGAGAGGATATATTCATTGTTTCTGAGCGGAGGAATCAAGTTTGGAGGTCAGTGATGTTCAGTGTGCGTCATGGAGCCTGAAACAGTCGCGCCCATCGCGCAGTACTCACCTTCAGCCAACAGGTGTCAGTCTTCGCCACAGCTGAGTTTTTGACGGATCTGTGGTCGCGTTCTGACTTTGTTTGAAGCCCAGACACTTCATTTTTTTTCATGCCCCCTCACCATGTGATTGTCTCAGCTCTGGGCTGATCGGATTTAAATACACATTCACGATAAAGTGAGAGAAATGCTGTCTTCAGCTGAGCTGGGAAATCTCAAAAAGCGACCACCAGACATGGCCTCTGCACTGCGGCTTTCCCCTCAAAAGTTAAACCCGGCATACGTTCCGCCCCCTGAATGACTTTGAGGAAAAAAATAATTGACTGCATGTTTGATGGGGATTAACAATAACCGAACCTGTGAGATCTGCTGTTCTGACTGCGGCCCCCGTGAGCGTCGAGGCCTTCGCGCATCCATCAGCGAGGAAGAGGAGGGCCGGGAAGAGCAGCGGTGGGGAGGACGAGAGGGGAGAAAAGCAGAGGGCACCTGACAGATGGGCTTAGTGAGTGAATCATTGACAGGGGTCTGCTAACCGATGCTGCCTCCATCAATAGCTCAAAGCCTCCGTGATGAATTACTGCAGACAAACAATGCCGAGTAGGCAAATGTGTTTTTAACAAAGGCAGGTGATGAAAGTGCAGCTTCTTCTCACGGCTTCACACGTCAAAACAAAAACTGTCTGCAGAAGTCAGTCATCTTTATGATCTTGATCTTTAGTATAGGTTGTCATTATTTAAACGATTGTTACTTAAAAATATAGACAGGAAAAACAATACGTGTTTTAAAAGGGTTTTAATTGTAATGTTTTTGGCATGGCTGACCGATTATTGTTTTAGATAATTTTCTAGGACGTGCATCAGCCCTCGTAAGCAATCATATTGCATTAACAGAAAAAGAAATCAGAAATTTCCTTAAATTTGTTTTAAACTTTTTTAAAAATAAAAGTAAAGATAAAGGTCGAGGATGTTCAGACGTCCCTTTTCAAACCAATCCCGACCCCTCCCTGCAGACCTCCTCCTCCTCCTCCTCCTCCTCCTCTATTACCGTAGACAGAAGTCCACCAGGTGCTGCTGGAAACAATGGCCGGCCCGTACAGGGATCAATGCCAGGCCACTGATGGGCTCTCATTCCTTCAGCGCTAGACGTGATAAATGACACGGCCCATATGTTTCAACAGCTTAGACTCACGCCGCCAGCCTCCTTTGTCTCCAAGTCTAAAGGGGGTTATGCTGTGAAAATGTAATGGAGCCACACGCGCACACACACACGCAGATGATAGTTAGACGTCTGTTCGTCCTGTTTATGGTGCATTTTAACAGACGCCATGTGGGGCTTTTTTTTTTTGAAAAGCTGCCCTCTCCTCCCTGCCTTTCTTTTTGCTCGTCTCCTTGGCAGCAGTGGATTCTGATGTCTGTACAGGTAACCGTGCACTGGCCCCTGCCTCGCTGTGTCCCTGGTGTCTTGTCAGCTGTCAGAGACGTCCGACAGCAGGACAGGGGATGGCATGACCAGCGGGCCGGGCCGTGTTGGACGGGTCAGCCGTCAGCATCGTGGACAGACAGGCACGTGGCAGTGATCTCCTGCTGACAGGCTGTCAGAGGCGTCGGAGAGCCACCAGCCAGCACCGGGACCCCTCGTCATCCCACCTGTCTGCAGACAGAAGCCAGGCTCTGAATTCTCAACCGGGCACGTTGTTCTCCACTGTCCTACAGCTCTTCCTCTGCGCTTCCTGAAGTCTCTCCACTCTGTCCTTTAGCGGCGATCAGTCCAATAGCGGAGCGCCGCGCTCGATATTCAAGTCCAATCCTGGAAAAGGAGCAGTTCAAGTCCTTCTACCTCCGCAGGATGTGATGACACAGTGCAGGAGATGATGCTGACAAGAGGAGGAGACACAAACCAGTCAAATGACATTAGCTGCCATTTTCTAACAAGAGACGTGTGTGTGTGTGTGTGTGTGTGTGTGTGTGTGTTTACCCCAAACTGCTTCCTGCCCTACGTTCTCTGTGTCACTGCCTGACAGGTGACATTTGCAGCTCTTCACTAGATGTATGTGCCATTTGTATCCATGGCAGGGTCAGAGTGTGTTACACGACCTGCAGGACAGCGAGCCAGAGGGAGGATAGTAATCTCGCCCGCGTGGGGATCAATACGGCAGAGAGAGCCACTGATAATTGGCTGCTGTCAATCAATCTGGCCTGTCTTTGCGCAGCCACTTATTGTCCTTGAGGAAGAAGGGACAGGAGGAGATGGTCCAACATGTGTTTATTTCTGTTGTATATTATGACTATTAAAAAAGGTTCCAATTATTATATGCAGTAACATAGAAACTGTAGCCTGTGATTAAAAATAAATAGAGTCAAAGTGCAAAATATCATATAAAATAATCATAATGAAGCATCCAGCTGATAAAAGCAAACTGGAGTCTCTAGTCTGTGTTGACTTTAGTGATGTTGTCACGGACAACAACTGTTTTCAAGGATTTCATTTATAATTTAGCAAGGAGAGAAAAAACACAAATAGTCTGTGATCTCGAAGGCGTGAACTATTTTAACATGATTGTTTCCATAAACGTGGTCGTTACAGCAGAGATTGAGCACCAGCCTGGTACAGCAGGTCTGCTTTAATGGCTGCTAGTTTGGTCTGGACACACACACACACACACACACACACACACACACACACACACACACACACACACACACACGCACAAATGAATGTGATGTTCAGAGAGGAGGTGACATCAGAATATGCAAAAAAGACTTTGCCGCAGGCCAGAGATTTTTAATGATGAATCCATTCATTATAGAATAAGGTCATTATGCTTTTGTTGTCATTAAATGTACACATTCATCATCCATCCACGAGGACCGGCTCCATTGTCCCTCTTCTCCGGACGACCTTGAGCGGGAAATTTATAAAGTGCAAAAAAAATAACAAACGTGCATAAATGCAAATGCGTCCACGTGCATACTGGGCCACACGTCAACATCCCCGAGGCGGGAAAACACACACTCTCCGTGAAACACTCCTCCAGCCATGTTGATTTCATGGCCGCCTGAATGCAGCAAAACGCTACTTCTCTCGGCGCGTGCTGCTCAGCTACTTTTATACCCTTAGCAGAGACTAAACCAGATATATGAGCCTGTAATGAAACATTTTATGCTAATTGTATTTGTTTATGAGCAAATTAATGGCAGCCGTGCAAAACGGATGATGATGTGAGCACATACACAACATGATAGGATTCCTGAGGAATTCATTAGCTGTTTGCAGGTAATTAGAGGAAATAATTAAGGTGATTAGACTACTCTCTCTCCCTCTCTCTCTCTCTCTCTCTCTCTCTCACACACACACACACACACACACACACACACACACACACAGACACACACACACACAGAGCAGCATACAGTATACATCAAAAGATCACTGCCGCCGCCCTCCCTGTTTTTCTGCAACTCTTTGTAGAAAGTGCTGACAGAGCTGTCTCCAATAACCCAATCACTGAACGCTGAGAGATTTTGATCCCTCTTTTCTCCTCTCATCTTCTCCTTCCTCGCAGGTTTCCTGTTTACTAGGTCCCCCTCAAGTCACCATCCCTCATACCAGGCGCGGCCGCAATCTGACACATGCAGAGGTGGCATATTGGTGAGCCGAAGACACAGCTGAGTGAAGAACTCTGGCAGTACAATGCAGCAGTGATAAATCAAGGGGAGCCTCGGCTCCCTGATATAGACAGCACAGCATCACAGACAATAGCCCGCCGTCCATCCATGAGGCACGGCGCTAATATTCCTGCGCACTTGTACATTTGTACGTGTGCAAACCCCCCCCCCCCCCCCACCCACCAAATGTTCAGAGGTCTAATACAGAGGGTAAAACTCGCTGATTATCTGAGTGTAATAAGCAAGCAGCCTCTTCTGGGGTGTAATTGGTCTGCAGTGGATCTGCAGCCGAAGCTCGTTAGTGTCACAGCAGAAATAATCACGCAGTAAAATCCCCTCCTGTGAATGATCACCATATATCATACACATGCACACTTATGGATGCATGAATGATTCCCACACACACACACACACACACACACACACACACACACACACACACACACATCGAAACAAGCACACGAATAGGTGGAGCTTCAGTGTTATAATGCAGATTTGTGCATTAATGCAGCTTCCAGAGCGCCGGGGTAATAGGTTGCTATGTGAGCTGGGAGGAGTTGATTTATTTAGATAAATCTTCACTGCTTATTTGCTCTATGAAATTGCTTAAAATGTTTGATTTCAAGGCTACTACACACTCGGTACGCCTGCGCCAAGTCTTCATTTTGGTTTTTAGATTTGAGAACCTCCTCCAGCGTCGTCCAGAACTGTACCCAGTGTTCCATCCTTTGAAAGTGACTGAGTCAAATATTCCATCATTCAAATCCAACTGCGAGAATATGCGATTTGGTTGATGTACGACCTCTTCTTTTTCTTCACTTTCACACTCTTTGAGAGTTTTTAAAAAAGATTTTGTGGTTAAGATGTGCTTGGGGCTTGTCTTTTATATCCATAAGAATGAAATCTGATGCACAAAGCAGTTTTTGGTCTTCTTTGGAGTGATGCTATGTATTTTTTATTTTTTTTTGGATTTACACTTATAATGGTTACTCAAGGGAGAAATGCAGAGATGCACGAATATCTGCATGCTGCTCTACAAATGACTGCTACAAAGAGAAAAGCAGCACTGATTTCAGCCGTGCACATTTCTCTGAAACCACCTCTGAGTGGGGGAGCTCCTGCGAGAAGAAATACTGAGTAGACGCCATTCAAGCTATTACAGCTAAAAGAGCGTGGACCCTTTGTTTAAGATGAAGGTGAACGCCAGCCGTTCTGTGTGTGTGTGTGTGTGTGTGTGTGTGTGTGTGTGTGTG
>BJFM01000131.1:23271-49065 GCA_016586285.1 Arothron firmamentum
TTTTTTTTTTTGCAGTTGCCCCGTCCCTGTGTCGTGACCCTCCTCTCCATATTTCCATCCTGACTTCACTTGGCGGGGGAAAACAGAGGGACGGGGATGGAAGGCGAGGATGAGGATGAGTAGACAGAGGCAGAGAGGGGGCCACCGCTCAACCATAGTGACCGGGTGAAAAGGCAGTGCAGATGTAATTTGTCCTCAATGGCTGTTTGGGAAGAGTAATTGTGGTGACATTGGCGGGTCGATAGTATGGATTTTTTGTTTGGAGTGCCCTGTGTGTGTGGTGCTAAGGGGAGGCCAGGAAATATAACACTGCTGCTCAAATACAATAAAAATGGATCGAGGGTGTGGTGGTTGTTTGCAGAGCTGGTAGCACTCGTTTGGCCGTGGATGTCATACTGTAGACGCTGCGGTTATCAAATACACCCTGCCGTTCTGCCCTATTAACACCAAACGCTCAAGGCTTCAAACGGGCCCTTCCACCAAGTGTAAACGGCAGAACACAACCATCCGTTAAGATGGAGCCCAGATGAACTACCTGCAGCTGTGTGCTGTAACAAACACCTAAACTCAACGGACAACGACGACCCAGTGGTGATGTCACACAGGACCCACAAATGTCAGTTCTAACATATTTGCATACCGATGCTGAGGCGTGTTGCTGGATCTGGTCGAATTATAAAGCCTATTTTTGTGATGGTAGCAGCAGCAGCAGCAGCAGCAGCAGGGGGTCAGAAAGCAGCAATGGGGTCCAGCCGGCGTAGAGCAGCTCTGGCGTCGCACTGAACGCTAACATGATCAGGCAATAGCGTGTGCACACACTGGGATTTTGTCCACGTTAAGAACAAGAACGCGTGGGAGTGGAGAGAAAGACACCGTGTCTGATATTAGATCACGGCTCCATCTGGGAGTAAGGTCAGCGCGTGGACACGCATCCGTACAAACGTTTGAATTAACCTTGCATTAACAAGGTCAGCGTCTTTTTGGACCTACAGGTGGGAGGCGATATGCATGAGTTTGCTGCTGCAGCTGATGCGGAAGAAGAAGGAGTTGTAGTTTGTGAGAGAAGACCTCGTGCTATCGTGTCTTGATGATCGAGAAAATACACCAAAAGACGCCACCACGGCCTGGGGTTCAGCCCGCTAACAACGACGTCTCAGATCTCAGCCGATTCCTTAACTCTCATTTTTCGAATGTGAAATCGTTTTTAAATCGAAGCTGCAGCAAATGGAGACGTTAAAATTAAAATAACCTGGTGGTGAATGTACAAAACGGCCCATTTCAGGGTAAAATAAACAGAAATAAACAAAGACGTCTGTTTCTCCTCTCAGTGTGGAGCCAGCTGATATGACCGATGATTTACTGCACGAAATACACTTCTTCTCAATCTTGAATGTTGTATTTAACAAAAAAAAAAACAACAACCCAAAAACAGCCAAATCATCATCATCTCCACCTCCTAATGTTTTGCCAAAGAGAGCGATTCCAGCCACTCCATCAAAGTTTAGTGTTATATATTTTCAAGAATTTATTATGGGTTATTGAAGGATGATAGAAAAGTTTAAATGGGCCTTGGCAGTTATGTAAATGATTCCCCACAGCTGTTCTACGTGATACAACTCACAAAATGTTTATTATCTTGAGTATCTGTGCCACGGCGTTTGGGAAGAGACACAGTTCAAAAGAGACTCCAAACTCATAATACATTAACCTGAAAACATAAAAAGCACATGGGAATGCAGATTTTATTATATTCTTGATAAACTGTGCAGTTTTATTTGAAAAGAAGAAAAGTATCAATATTAACAATTTGATTGATAGAAGCTTCTAGGTCTTACATTTAAAGTCAGTGTGACTGTGGCTCTATAACTTTGGGACGGTGACACGTGATTACAAAAACCAAATAAATACGGTTTAGATGATTCTTCTCACTCAATGTCGACCTTAAATTGCTGCTTGTTTAGCTCAGCGACACGTTTAAGGAACTTATTTCTTTTCATTTCTTTTCTTTATTTCTTCTGACATTCATCTGCAAGGAAGCTTTCCTCATGTTGGTAATGAACAGTGTGTCCCGTTGTAATAGGACACGTCCCGCCGAGCTCGAAGCACCTCATCGTGCTCAGCCAGGCCGGCCCCGTCTCTGTCAAGCCTGCCATCTCACATCAGATCCCGCTTTGCTCCAAAGCGGTGCTCTTTGGATAAAACCATTAGCACAGTCAACGGACACAAACAGGGCCACGTTCTGACACTCGGCCGTCGCTCTGATGTAACCGGGCGCGACACCTGACGCCGAGAAAAGGTCACCCGATTGTCAAAGAGACAGGGGTGCCTCCGATACAGGACGCCAGGACTCAAAAATGAACGCTTCCCGACGGCGATGATGGACACGTGGCTGAAACATGGCCTTCTGTGAGCGGTGGGAGGAGTGGAGGTCCTGCCGGGAACTGTCCCTTCCGGTTCCTCCAGCCTCGTGACAAGCGGTGTCCTCACCAGTATCACATGATGATGCTCACGCTAAGAAGGCTAATCAAACGTGGTGGAGTGTGAACAGCTTTACATGCTTCAAAACTTTTCTGGATAGCTGTCTGGTCTGTAATCAAGCACATTAATTACTGATTAAGTAATCAAACCAACAACATTGGTTTACATTTAATGCTTCTTATAATAAAATTAATATATACAATTTATATTATAGCCAATCTAGTGGTTGTTGGTCTGTCCATTTATCCATTTTCTATACACCAAGAATGCAGATTAAAAGTGGTATTTTCTCATTTTACGATGACAGGAATAGATATATTTCACCATCTTGCAAATTGCACAGAGAAAATATGCAAGGAAATGGCGCAGGCCAAAATCTTCTCAACACCTCTGACGGTGGAGGTACCATTACACACTAGGTCAACCAGTTTTGTAGTTTGTGCATTAAAAAGAAGATACACAAAGAAGCAAAACACCAGAGCTGGTGACACACAGAGAGCCTGGCTGTAAAGATCCAGCGAGGCAGGGACAGAGAGAGAGAGAGAGTGGAAGAGGGTGAAAAGGGAAGAGAAGGTCCCTGGGGGCCCATTAGACGTAGTTCTGAGGGCCTGTGACATCTGACTGGATCAGTGTTCTTCAGTCAGAGACTCTCCTCTTATCCACTCCTCCGGTGGAGTCAATAAACACATCACCTACGCACAAACACATACACACACAGTAAGTGAGCCTCTGGGGTGAGCAGTAGATTAGTTCATTTAGGGCAGCTTGGAGTCCCTCCTCTTGAAGCTGCACAGCCTTGACCTAATGAGGATGTCACAGCAATTACATACGTCGCATGTGTTGCACCTGGACTTTACACAGAAAGAGTTATGGGGGGGGGGGGAGGGGGGTCATTTTTGGCTGTTAACATGTTTGTGCTGCGTAAGGTGCAACCGAAATGTTCTAAACTTTTTCAGCACTTTAAAATGGAGACATTTGGAGAAGACGCCTTGCAAACTTGACAGAAAAAAAGCCATTGATGCTTCATAAACACTCCTCTTCCTGCGCTGACAGTGCGGTGGCACCGAGCAGTGTGAAACTTTGAAAGTCAAGCGGTCCTTTATCCATCCCTGCTCTGACCTTTCTGCTAGGCTGCCCTGTATTCACTGGCTGTCAGTGTGAGTTTGTCAGGAGCCATCCGTCTCTGTCCACCTCCATCCCCCTACCCAAATCCCTGCCGACCCATTAGCCGATAGGATCCGGGGAGCGGCGGCATGGCCGGCCTATGGGGGCCTCTCTTTCCCCTCCCTCCCCTCCCCAGCTCTAGTATCCATGTAGCACGCAGTTCATCCCTGTACCCCAAGAGAGGCAGCGCTTGCAGGTTATATATATATACAGTGTGTTGCAAAAGCATCAACACAGCAGTGCTGTCTGACGTGGGGCCCAAGGGAGCTCCAGAGAGGCGGGTAGCTGCGGGGACAGAAGGAGAGCTGAAGGCGTTACAGCAGGAGCAACACTGCAGCTCCGCACTCCGAGATGTCTGCACGTTATGTCACGACAGAGGCTAATTGTTAGGTCCAGTTATTACTTGATATGTTACACTTATGATTGTTGCTAGGTGTTGTTTGTTGCTGGCCCACGTGACTCATTTGGATTGAAGAGGCCAGAAATGTGACACATGGCCCGGCACTTGATAAAACCGCTCTGACCACGCTGACACGCGCAGCATTTAATCGCAAACTGGTTGTCACTCAAAGCTTTGTCAGCCCCCGCAAATGGAGGTGCTCGGCACAATCTGGCCACGATTTTAACCATGTTTCTGGAAAAAAAAAAGAAAAAAAAAAACCCTAATGCTGGAGCCAAAAGTCGACATTTTTGAGTCACATTTCAGAGATTATCATGAGCTGCTTATAAGTCTGGTACTGTTCTGGTCGGCCATTGTTGAAACAGTGTGTGAGAAAAGACTCAGGACTATTCAGAACAGCCTTCCAGAGTGTTTGGTGCTCACACGTTCACAGTGTGGTGCCGCTGCCTAAACACCACCTGACTGAAAAAAGGTAGAGTGTTTGAAAAGAGGTTGAAAACCTAAGATACCCAACCAGGAGTACAAATAGTCTTTACCCTCCAGCAGCTTTTTCTCCGACACTCAGCAAAATGTTGTATCCATAGGTTTAATAAATAGGTTCCACTTCTCTGTAAGCATGGGCCAATTTAGAAAATCACTGATCAAAAAGAAAAGAACTTCCCAAAGACATGACAATGATTTGGTTACAAAGAGTGATGAATTCGCAAACTTCTCGCTCCCTCCCACAG
The DNA here is from genome assembly GCA_016586285.1 of Arothron firmamentum. NCBI lineage: Eukaryota > Metazoa > Chordata > Actinopteri > Tetraodontiformes > Tetraodontidae > Arothron > Arothron firmamentum. The sequence continues at coordinate 28,042 of BJFM01000131.1, forward strand.
AACGTCAGAGAATTCGCTAATTTATGCTGACAGATGTCACATCAAAGCTTATTTTTCCCTTAAATAATGCCACAATTAAATATTAAAGTTTGTGTTTGACTTAAGATTAGAGAGAGTGTCAAACTGCAACCTGACAGCACTTTCCGGGATAATGGAAAGTGCACGAGGAGCGAGAAAGGAAGTGAACGTTCGAAGAGGGAAAGGTGATTCAGTTGTGTGTGATACATAGGTAAGTAGGTAGGTAGGTAGGTACGTAGGTAGATAGATAGATAGATAGATAGATAGATAGATAGATAGATAGATAGATAGATAGATAGATAGATAGATAGATAGATAGATAGATAGATAGATAGATAGGTGGATGGCCAGAGCAGTGGAGGAGGAGGAGGAGAAAGACAGAGGGAGGTGAAATAGACAGTGAGAGGAGGGAGGGAGGAGGCCATGGCGTGTGATTAATGGACGGATGGTAGTCGGGAGGTTGAGGCACACTAGGAGAGAGCAGAGTGACAGTAATAAAGTGAACCTGCCTCCCATTCATCTCCCTCAACCCATCTCCCGTCTGACTGGTAGGGCTTTACACACCCTGACTAATGCCACACTCGCACACGGCACAGACGGGAGTGCCACACACCGCTTTTGCTTTTGCTATTTGCTGCCACCTAAATGAAAACACGCCTTTTCACGGCCTCCCATCTTTGGCTCGGTGCGCCCGTCCCGGGGCTCAATCATTCATCAGCGGCGATGGCTGTCTGAGAGATCAACACTACCTCATCGCTTTTTATGGCCCCTAAATCACGCTGTGTATCAGACTCATCTGGCGTAAAACAATTGCTATCATCACTTTAACAACAGGTCAAACATGGCGGTCGTATTTGCCGTGGGATGCACACACATGACCTTTTCCATTTTTAAAAGAAGAAAAAAATCGGAGTCACGCCAGTTTCCTGGTATTTGGTCCGTGTTGGTGAACGGTTATTTATTGTGAACAGTAATGTTTCCTGACCTTCACTCTGGTGGCCATTCTTGATGCATGTCCAGAACATGGTCTCATTAACCTGTCCTGAGCTGTTTCAGGTCATGTGATGCACTGACTCAACACCGTAACGATGTTATATGGGGCTGTTACCTCACAACGTGGTTTCTCTTGGACTTCCTGGAATTAGAGTCACTCAAACACGGCTCACCAGATAAACCTCAACATCCATCCCTTTGGGTTCATGTGTTGCATTTAAAGTGAACCTTCTGTGACCTTGTCGAGCCCACCGTTCCTCCCCACCCCAGATGACTACATGATTAGAGTCCCTCCTGCCCATATGCAGGTGAAAGTAATGTTGGAATAACTCGCAGATGAGCCATCATTCATCTCTCAGTCAACTCCCTCCACGCAGCATTAAATCACAGCACTTGAAGCCCCGGAGCCTCCAGCACCAAATAAAATGTATGACTAAATTGGCTTAAATTACTCTGGCACTGACTTGATGAAAGACCTTGCGTGTTATCTCAATCATTAGTGTGTTTAATTGCTCCAAGGTATAATGAACGCATTACTAATTGATAAGAAAACCGCTAACGGTTAAAAAAAGAAATCCCTCTCCAATGGGCCCCACCTGCATGGGGCAAATCTGTCTTCATATCAGCCCCATGACTTTTGCCCGAGCAGACAATAGATTAAACAATGAATGAATGATTTATTAGCTGTCGTTGTCATGCTATTTAGATGGATGGGTGTACATGCGGCATGACCTCACTTCCTTGTTCTCTGCCTTGTATTCGAGGGTATGAAGAGGGGAGGGGGTTGGTCGGGAGGATGTTGGCAGGGCGGGGCAGGTCAGGCACACCACCGGCCACTGACAGGACCCCGCCACTTGATCAATGATCCCTGGATTCGATATCGGAGGCCACGAATGCAGCTGCATCTGAACTTCAGACCCGTACTGGGACAAAGGTTTGCGCCTTTAAACTGCATCGGTGGCTGTAGGTGGGAGTGTGGGACGGTCACACGCGCAGGCAGAAAAGTAACTACCTCTCCATCCTTACCTCCTCGCTCTTTCTCCTTCTCCCTCCCTCAAATGGGTTATTCTGGCGATGGCCCTGACAGGCCATGGTTTGGATTTTGATTTATGTTCCTGTGAAGCTCAAATCAAAGATTCCATCTACTGCTGCTTTATGGCAGCTGGGATGATGAATGGTGCAGTCTCTCGGTCAAACCAAGCCTCTGTGTCTTTGCCCCACATTTTAATTGCTAAAGTAGCCAGTCATCGCTCAGCCCTCCTACCCTCTCCTTGCCTCCCGACCTCATCCTTCGTCTACTTTTTAGCCCGATGTCTCTCACCTTCTCTCATTTACACTCAATAATGCACTTTTATCCCCTTCAAAATGGTATAATCCTGTGTGATTTACGTCAACACGAGACACGCGGTCAAATATCTGTTAGTACTTAGCAGCAGATGCTGCAGATGTGAGCAACACGGGCAGCACATTTGGACCTCACCTCATGTGTTGTGGGTTCAGATGGACACCTTTAGGTTATTTTGTGGATAAGGGCAGCTACTGCTGACATGTGACCCCAGCCCACCAATCAGAGTGTGAGGCCGCAGCGCTGATTCGATGGCAGCGGAAGCGCTGTAATTCACAGAGGACGGAGGCAGCAGGCTCCAGGCTTATGAATAACACTTCTACAGATTTTTCCCCTTCAGGTAACAGGATACATAAATGAAATCATTCTTGCTGAGGATTTTAAACAATAACAGAAAAACTTCTTCAATATTAGGAAGTGATGTTGGAATAAAAATATATATACATATTTTTTGCAAGGTGCATAAAGCCATCTTTTAGTACTATGTCCTGCTCAGAAGGAGTGGCTAATGCTGTCAGACACACACACACCATGTTGTTTTTCAATGCAAATTCAGACACCCTCTGAATAAAGAGGCATTTTGGAGCACTTTTTCTCTATGTGTAAAGTAAAGGGGGGCCCTCTAAGCCCCCCTCCACCACTGAGTAACAGGATCTATCTTTTCATCATGCCTGTTTTATTTTACACCCCCAGCATGAGTGCATGATGTACAGCAAACAAGTCTGATGAGGGAGAAAATTCATTCCTGCATCAACATAAAAAGCCACTTTATTTGGAGGAAGAATGCGCGGATGTCAGGCTCTGATAGAGTTTATGTTTTCTCACTATTTTTCAAAAGTAAACACATTCTGTGGTACATGACATTACTAAGTAGGTTAAGTATAGCCCTAAGCCATCATCCATCAGCAGAGAATGAAGCGAGCATATTCTGCTTGATGAGAGGTGAAAGTTTTCCACTGTGCCACGATGACATTTAATTTTTCACATCTCCTGCGTGTTCCTGGGATGAATTTTGGCAGACCTGGTGCAATTTAGCTGCTTGGCAGTTTGAAATTGGGCGATGAATCACAACGTGGATTCAATGGGAGTCAGTCAGTTTACAATATTTTCTCTGTGTCAGAAAGAGAGAGAGAGAGAGAGAGAGAGAGAGAGAGAGGGAGAGACAGGGAGACAGAGAGACAGAGAGTGAGAGAGACANNGAGCTGCAGAGGCTTTCGATCGTGTTCTGCAATCATCTTCCACTCACACAGCTTATCATTCCTTTCACTGGCTTCAATAAAAAAAAAAAAAAAAAGCCAAAGTGCAAGAGTCAGGTATTAAAGAAGGTGTGCTCTGTGTGGGGTGCACACACAGAACACCCCACAAGTCAGGCTGCGGGTGTCGAGCAATGGCGGAGGTCTTTAAAGTCTGCAGATGGATATTTTGACAAAGAGCAGTGAGGAAAGAAATCAATAAAGTCGGGACTTTGCCAGTCGGTGAGCAGGGAGGCGACGAATGCAAAGCTAGTCTCCAACCCCGAGACAAACTCAAAATGAGTAACCAATAGACTGACACCGCCGCTGACACGAGTCATTTATTAGCCTGGCAGCAGAATATGGTGGGCTGCACAGCTGATGGTCTGCATCAGGACCACACCTGAAGAGGAGACGTGTCGGCGGGAACGGCACGTGTTGTAGCACCGCTGCGCAATCTACCGTCCTAATCGCACATGTGACATTTGTTAAAGTGGAAACAAGGCGCGATTTTGATCAACGGCATCAACCGTGTCATCAGACATGTCCGCGCACCGCAGCTAGACAGGAATAATGCGTCCGAGGCTCGTGTTTGCGTCATCTTTGCTCCGCCTTGGCCCTGCAGTGGGGCCATTGTGTGCATGACTCTGCACTTTAACCCCCGCGCGTAAGGGAAAAGCAGCGGGGTGTCTTACATCAGCGATCTCACACACATGAGTGCTCTTCTGTCATATAAAAGCTGTGAAAAGAAATGGTGACGCGTAAAAAGAAAAACACTGAAACAGCTGACAAAAATAGAAGCCCTGTTGGTTCAGTGTGACACTCATCTAAATCTCTATTTTTGAGTTCAGATATCAGAGTCATCATTAAAGGAGCTGTTAATGCATCGGTCGCTAAGACGCTGAGTCATGTATCTTGATTTTCATAGACATTTGACGATCACATGGCATTTTGTGTCTCGAGATGGAGACGGCTTTTTCAGCATCCAAATCGGTTTTCAACAGCCCATAAAATTTTCAACATCTTACAATATCATGTCTTTATTTTGGCCCATATTTTCCATCATCACACTTTATTTTATGAGTTTATTACGATGCCGTTTGAGCCAATTTCTCTTAAACTATCTCACCCTAAAGAGAGAGAATTGATGGTTAAATCACATTTTCCTGCCTAATATTAAATTAAATTAAATCTATTCTGGAAAAAAAATTAGTACACAATAAAAAAGAGTGAGTCGCTATTGCATGATGGGAAAAAACAAACAGTACATCCATAGAAGACTGAAAAGACACAAGAGCTCAGAGATTGGGTCAGTAATTGAACGCTTCATTTGAACATTGTTCATGGCTGCAATGTCTGATATTTGGAAATAGGAGCTGCGGATTGAGGTTGTTTCCCAAGAGCAGAGTCTTATGGCGCCATTGCTTTTGAAAAGCCACTCAGAAAACGGCCGGCCGTCCCCACATCAATACTGGGTTTATGTGTTTATGTATTGTGCTGCCTTGATATCTCCTAATGTTATTGCATATTTACACAATTCCTCTGAGTGTTAAGCCCAGTGTGCAAAATAAATTCACAAAATGGCAAGAAAGGAACCAGGAACCACAAACCTCAGAGTTTTCCTTCTTTTCATCATATTAAACACAAGTCCATCCCAGCTGTTTTCTATGACTGTTAGCTCATCCTCTGAAAACACTGTAGTTGGTAATGTTAGCGACGCAGAAACACAGAAATGGAGAGTAAAGACCTGAAAGAAGGTAAAAAAGTAGACTTCTCATCTTTGGTTTTGTTGCTATATCTGTCCTTCCAAACCCTGACGGCAGACAGAGTGTATGTGCGTGAATATCTGTGTGTGTGTTGACTGACAAATGAGGCATACACCTCTCAAACAAAGTGACCCTGTGTCTCTTCCTCTCCCCTCGCGATTGCATACTTTACATGACATCGGGCCGGAAAATGTGAAGTGAAATCTTCATGAGAGCACGCTTGTTTTGGACGCGTGCACGTGTGTGTGTGTGTGTGTGTGTGTGTGTGTGTGTGTGTGTGTGTGTGTGTGTGTGTGTGTGTGTGTGTGTGTGTGTGTGTGTGTGTGTGTGTGTGTGTGTGTCGCTGCGTGCACATGTCCAGGGCATGAGGATGATTCAAAGTGCCATCTCGTTGTGTGAGGACAGCCTTCACAAACACACTCATCATGCAGAAGATGTTGTCATCCTCCGCCTCATTGTTTGTGTAAGTGATGTCTCCAATCGCCATCAAGCACGTGGAGGTTTCACCCTTCTCCTGTCGCTCTCTTTCGCTGTCGCTGCCTCCAATTGTACAAATTGTCCAGTCGTCCTTTTTCTCCGTTCTGCTCCTTGCGTTTCTTCCGTGGAAAAAGGTATGACACGCTGGGACCAAGGCTTTCATTGACCTTTTGGATAAAACTATCAATAACCTAAAGAAGAAAAGGAGAGATTTTGTAATTAAGGAGTAATAACGGTGCAACAGGTCCCAGGAGTGTTGATTTATTAGGGTGACATAGTCACCCATCAGCGATTTAACATTAAAATGCAGGTGCAAGCTGTAGAGCATTTTAAAAGCATTTCAACAATAAAATATGCCTAAACTGCGGTAATTTGGCCCCACAAACACATTTGCGACACAAAAGGAGAAACATTTCAGTCATATGCTGTTAATTTCACCGTGGCGGTTTTGTACGATAAGTGAGTACTCCATTCCAGCGTCTCTGACCATTATTATGGAGGTAGTGAAGGCTTTTGGCAGGCCCATTACAGCCCCCAACCGCTCTCCAACTGCACACCCATCCAAATATCTTTTCTCATTACCTGATTGACCTGTTAGCGTTCGTTAGAGAAGGCTGCTGCTGCTTCCTGCCGAGTCCTTCAGGTACCATCTCACATGAGAGTGAAGGGGAGTCAGCTTCGATTGGAGCCGACATCGGAGGAGTTCTTCAGGGCGAAACCAGCTGTGACTGGGCTGATGTGTGGCTGTCACCGTGGTGACGTGATATAATATGAAATGATATTGAACAACCCCAGTTTGGCTCTAAATTGTTAGGAGGGCTTTGGGTCTGGCAGCAGCCAGTTTATGGCTTTAATCCCAAGGTCCTTTAAACCTTGTTTGACATAAATTGAGTTTGGCTTCTTGGCAGTGAGAAAAGGAGCAATGACAGGGAAAAACATTCTCTCGTCTTCTGTCTTGTTTGACTCATGCGGAAACTCTTACTGTCTGTGAAGATTCATTCGCTCCAGATCTTCAGTAAATGTAGACATTAACGCTGTAGTAGCGCAGTGGAGATTTGCTATTGTTGCTATCTTGATGTGCTATTTTGACAGGGTTTTGTGGGGTTTTTTTTTTTACCCCATCAACCCACACGAGTGCCGGGTCGCTCGTGAATTACAATGACCGAAGCCAAACAGCTATGGATGGTCATCCCATCTCATGGAGAGAACATTGACATCAGCCGTTGATCTGGTGATAAATCTGCCGTGCAGAGCTCAATGAAAAGCCCCAACACAAGTCTAAGGGACCCGTTACCATGACTAATGTCCCGACTGACAGCGAAAGATAAGACTCATCCTTCACCTCAGTCGGGCCCATTTCTCAGCAATAATGTTCATAATGGAGTGCTCTGGTGCCGTTATTGTGTGAATAATTTAAATGGTGATTTAGGTTATTGGACGGTGAGGTCACAGCCGCAAACCTCCACCGCCCCATCTGATGAGCTACCGCGTTGTTGTGATTTTTATTGGCAAAATTGCTGCAAATGGCCGAGAAGCAGTGGAAGCAGTAATTTTGGTGTTGCTTAATTCGATGTTCCTGTGGCATCTGTTTTCTTTTTCCTTTTTTTTTTTTTTTTTTAAGGGAAACTGCAACTGTGGCACATTAATTCACTTTGTAATGAATGACTGAATGTCAGCGCCGACCGTGAAATCACCAAGAGGGAAGTGTTGCATGTCTGGGTGTGAGCGCAGCGCGGTGAGGCTTTTCCATCTGTTTGGCAACAGCGTTTCCTCGCCTGACACTGGCACCGGCGCTGCGCATTAGCCAGAACGAGGAGGGATTCAAGATGTCCTGATGCTGATTGGAATGCCTTTCGAATTAGAAAAATGAAACAAAGATGGAGTGGACATTATGCTGCTGAATCTTAGTTAAGGATGCTTCACGAGGGTGTGACAGTGTCATTAATCTCGTAAAATTACAGACAGAGAAAGCGCTACAACAGAATCAGAGGCTGCTAACAGCAAACGTACACAGCAGACCTGATTCTTCACAGCACTGGAGACGTAAACTGCATACAGATGGAAATGCGCGCACCACTTGAATAAAGACATATTACCATAAAACAGTAATGTGATATTTTCTCTTTCTCTCCCCTAAAATTGTATTATGGCATTTCTCCATGTTCCGGCAGAAACTAATAGAACTAAAAGTGTTTTATCTGCAGGATAAAAACGCTGCTTCCTCTCCGTAAATGGCTGACTGCTATCCAAAGGGACCACTTGGCACCAGGAGTGACAGACTGCCATCAGCGTGTAAAGATGCTAATATGAATTCTTATCACTCACTCGGGTAGGCAGGGGAATTACAGCCCATCGCCAGCCTCTAGTGATTCTCCACACATGGCAAAGTCAAGGGGCACGCTGGAAAACCCAAGGAAATGGAGTTGGCACGACGGTCAAAGCCAGATCCTGCTTGACACTTCCCTCCTGTGTGACCGCGCTACGGGATGTGCTCTATGTAATAAATTGGGAGCTTTGCCCCCAAGATTTCAGAGTGATGAGACGTTCCTGCGACAAATCCATCGCTTAAACTATCTCCGTACGTCAGTCTCGGCGCGTCCGCGAGCCCCCGGGGGGTCAAAGGCTAATTACCAAACAGGATAAGAGGCAGATGAGCGGAGGGAGACAGCACATTCCTGCTTTAAAAGGTGTAAATTTATGCAGATTATTCCTGAGAGTGGAATGTCGTTTCAGTCCTGATTCAAGGGTAAGAGGTACCTGACGAAATACACTCAACAAGGGAAAATCGTGAAAAACAGTTCACTACAAACCGGTCAATGGCTGAATAAATTAGTGGAGGGGCTAAAATGTCTTTGATCGCGTCTTAGTCTGGACAAATTACCTCCTGTCAAAATCTTCTGGTGAAATCTGCTCTTCTGGGTTTATAAGACATTTAAAGAGGCTTATTGACTAAGAAAAAAAAATAAACAGTTTACATTTAAACTCCGTCAAAGGTACTTGATTAAACCCTTTTTTAAAATGTATGTTTTTGATGCCTTAAAACCACATTTCACGAAGGGAAAGTTCTTATTCAACCTTAAAGTGGCTGCACTTTCAATCTGGATGCAGTCAGCAGATGAGGCTTGTGCATGTGGCGTGCAACACACCTGTGAGGGAGCCAGAAGAGGCCTGTTGTCAGGAGCTCTTATCTGTGTTGTCATGTTGTTAGCGGTATTTGTGTTTTGTCTTCGGTTTCGCCTCGCGCCTCCGTCTTAGTCTGCGTTGGGCGTTCTCTCCCTCCTCCCTCACCTTACTTGATTACCTCGGTGTCTCTCGCATTTTCTCGTTTTGTCGAGTCTCTCAGCATAGACTGTAAAGTCGTCCTGTTGTTGGAGTGCGGGCTTGTTTTGGAGTTTGTCTTGGCTCGGATCCTGACGCACATCTAGCAACAGTGAGCCTGTTCAGACGATGGCAAAAATCCAATAACTGGGATAATCAGATCAGATGAAAAACCCTGGTTTACATGTTTCAGCTCTTTGTTTACCTTCTGCTGTTGCACGCCATGTTAGTGGTCATCTTCTTCTCACGTTTTGACTACGTCGCTCCTGTTTTCTATGATCTTTTACACATGAATACAATCAATCAGATTAATAAATATACGTCCACAACGACATCAGAGAATTGGAGAGAAATCCAGGTAAATTAATCCAATTTCTCCTAATCTGCTAACTGCTCGGGGCCCGGCGACAAGAATATTCACTGGTAGAAATGAAAACTGTCTCTTTTGTTTCTGTGTTTGGCAGGATTCAATTTTATAACAAGAACCACCTCTGTCTGTGGTCTGTCCACACCCTTCTGATCATATATACGATCACATCCTTACAACTGATATTCTTTTTTGTGGCTTGCATTTTTCACGTGGACACCAGTTCTGAGGAGGACGGTGTGCAAAGCACATCATATGGACAAAGGTGAGTAGTTATGGTCTTTTTTATTTAAAAGAAGCACTAAAATTCTACAGAAATAAAAGGATTGTATGAATTGTATGTCTCATGAGAGCATATATGAATTTCTGTAGTCTTAAAAGGAGCCCAGCTGACAGGGAACCTGAGACCAGAGGCCCTGGTCTGCACCACTGTCCCTCCACTTCTCTGCTCCCTTGTGAATCCCTCCTTGACTTAGGAAAGTGATGGTACCGTCCGCCCCGCCAAGACTCCCTCTGCCTGACATCTCGACATGAGAGAAGTATGTTCCTGTCTGTCTCGTCACATCACAGACGTCTCGATTCAGATCCCTCCCATCCGACACCCTGTGATGCTTCCCTTAAAAAAAAAAAAGCCTCCCGTCCATCATAAACAGTCCTCCCCCTTTTAGTTTCTCCGCCTGAGGAGGAAGGAGAAAGGAAGGAATCAGCCCCCTGTCAAGCACAAAGCCGACAGCGCCGGGCCGACTGACGTGACATCAAGAGGCGCAATGTGCCAGACGTACCTTTGAATTCTCCATAACACGGTAACGCTACAATTACAAGTCACCATCCTGAATTTTCCCACCATTTCAACCATCGGCAAACACTTCCATTTCCACCTGAACCCACATTTAACTCCTCTGAGAAAGGTATAAATCATTGTTCCTTCATCAGTCTCCTTCTAAATATTCTGAGACATTCTGCAGGGGTCTTAAATTAAATCCCTCACCTTGACTCTATATAAATGTAATACTGTCAATAAAAAGGATATAAATAGAAAAGGGCGTAACCATTCATAATCTACCTGAATATTTTAAAAGGTTCTTTTGGGCAATGAGGCGGGCAAAGGGACGAGGAGAGGAGAGAGAGGCTTGATCAATCGTCTGGGTTCTGCCTCTACAATCACAAGCGCTAATTGAAACGGCGTGAAGGAGTCGGCCTTAAAAAATGAACCGCCTCAGATTTTTCATGATAATTTGGCACCAAAGTGCGAGATCTTTGGTTTCAGGTATTCTTCCCGTTCCTTATCTGGATGATGATTGAGAAACTGTTCAGTTTGGGAATAATAATGTTTTTTAATAAAGACACCAACAGAAACTGACCGATAACGGTTGGGGAGGGAGCGGCAGTGAAGACATAATGGCTGAAAAGTAATTTTTTTCCATGTGAGTACTTCATGCTTAAGGGCAGAAGTGGCCCCAAAGAGGATGTCAGTGGCTTAAAGAAAGATTGTGAGTGTTTAAGGTGGATCGGTGGACATATTTTAAAGGTGCTTACTCTGAGCCTTCATCATGTGTGTCCACCTTTCCCTGGGCTTTGCTATTTTCAGGGTGAGGGTAATGAATTGGAATCAGGAAAAGGCTTTTTTTTTTCTCTGCAGGCTTACCATGAGAAATGATAAGAGATTATTATAGAATGAAGATCAATGATAAAGTCTGAGCGGTATATGAGGAGGAAAAGCAGCAGGAGCAGCAGGAGCAGAAGGAGCACGTGCCCAATTACAAGGCCAACGGCAAGAGCTTCTTCTCCCCAATTCCCTCTACCGGACTGGAAATGACTCCGTGCCTTACGAAGATGATTTACACAAATTAATGACCCCAGTTATTAATAGGCTGAGATGCATTTATTAAACACTATGAGTAAAGGTAGCTTTAATTATGAATCCTTTATAAAACCTGTTTGATTTAAGCCTGCAGTAGGTGCGTTTTCAGCATCAATCACATCTTTCCGAAGAAGTTCATTAAAGAAATTTGGATTTTTTTTCCCCCTTCTACGTCTACTCCTTATTATCATATATCTGTTAAATGTTGTATGTCATACTTGTAAAGTAACACATGTGAGACTATATCTATTAATTTGTGTTATAGGTTGATTAAGCTGCATTTTCACCCAATGCCCTTGCCGTTTTTGCTGGGGTTTTTTGTTTGTTTTTTTTAAGTTCCAGGATTGTTTCTGTAGACTACAGATGCACAAATCTTCTTCACATTTTTCTGGCCATTCTGGAGCTACCGTATGTGTGAGGGCTCTGGCCCTGCCCCTTTCCCTTGTCCGAGGGGACTGCAGCACTGACAATGGTGTCACCTCTTCCCCGGGGGGGGGACACCTCCGAGTGATTTGTGGTCGGGGAAGACTGATGAACTGCTATTGCCACCCCGTTTCTTTGCGAGATCAATTCTACATGTAGGAGTGCGCTTTATGAATGATGGAGACCTCCTCAAGTCATCCATACAGCTGCCCAAAGACACAGCTCTGGCCCCCATCGTACCTACAAGGCAGGAATAAAGCAATCACTCTTCCCAACAGGGCCATGCATTACGGACCCACGCCCACACACAAACACACCCACATGAATACACAGATGAAGGGGAAAGCATGCTGGAAATACAGGAAACTCTGCTCGGTCTCATTCGAGGCCTTTCAAGTTCATCTCCAAGGGATTTTCTGCAGTAAGCAGCGAATCTTTACCACAACACAACTGTCAGTTTGCACTCTGACACCGCACTTCCATTCTGGACAGGCCTAGAACTGGGTGTACGCCAGAAGGAGCGATGAGATGGGATTGAGGGATGGCTCGCAGTGCACATCTGAGGACTGAATAGCATTGTGCATAAGAGCAGCATACATAGATGTCATGATTCCTGCCTCCTGCAGAGAGCTTGAAAGTGAAAAGTAGAGCGCAATGAATACTTGAGTGCTCTGGAGGCTATAAAATTGAAAGGCTTATCCCTTTTTTTCCCCCTTTTTTTCGCCCGAAGATTTCAATGGAAAATAGAGGCAGCTCGCGCTTTTTAATCGAAACTTTGAGATTGATTGGGCAAACCCAAAGCGAATCGATGCAGACTTGTCAGCTGTGGCTCTTTTATGATAATCCCGGCGTCAGGAGCGTAAAGAATAAAGAATGGGTAGGGCTAACTGACACAACAGACAGAAATCAAAAATGTTACATATACTCTGCCTGTGTCCAATTATAAATCCTTAAACAATGGGGTCATTTACTCCCTATTTAATTGATCAAATGTAAAAATAGAATTTCCAGAACATTCAATAGTTAATAAAATGTTAATTATCATTCCACAGAGGTAACGTAATGTTACCAGGTTGCCATGTGCAGACATCTATGTTTTAATGCACATATCAAAGTAAGATAGATGCGTGGCTGAGCTAACTTCCATTTACACTATAAGCCTGGAGGAGTCACAGTGTAGAGGCCATATACTATTTATGGGTAAATCAATACAGTAGCTGGATGACACCATGTCCCCGCTACTTTCTGTCACAATGATGCCTCACTAATTTTGGAGCGGCTGCTTTCCCTTTTTACCTTCAGCAGCCTGCAAGAGGCTTTAATTTGACTGTAAAAATGCCAATCACCGGGTTACTTCTTCTTTCCAGGGGAGGTCAACATGGGGGCAAGTCCATAGGAGGAAATATATTCACATAGTTCTCTTAGAGACACTTCTAACCCCTGACATCCCCATTTGGGCTGTAATTTCATGTTGTTAAAGTGACAGGGACCCAGCCTCTTAGAAAGACGGGGAGCCAGAGGTGAATCCAGATCACAGGGGACTTTAATTTTTCCCTTCACTCTGTGTGTGTGTGTGTGTGTGTGTGTGTGTGTGTGTGTGTGTGTGTGTGTGTGTGTGTGTGTGTGTGTGTGTGTGTGTGTGTGTGTGTGTGTGTGTGCGTGTGCGCGCGTGTGTGTGTGTGTGTGGGTGACATGCTTTGGTATTTGAGTTTGGTTGTTCAGGCAGGGGTCAGTACACATCAATGCAACACAAAGAGATTTGGTAGCTCGAGAAAATGAGATACAGGTGGTGGGGAAAAAAGAGCAGCAATACTTCCTTGAAATGGCTTTGATCTCCACCTAATGTAGATATACGGGATACAGGAGAGGTGATGTTTTCTCTGTGATGAAAGCTATCATTTAACTGTTCACAGTAAATTGGCAGGGGGAAAGCCTGAGGCAGGTTGGCTTTCTCAGGAAAACAGGAAGGTTTGGCGCGACAACATATGTACCAACCAGGTTATTTTATATTTATATGGTGTCGATGCAGAAAGAGACAGAGCAGCAACATTTGTCCAGGAATTATTATGTCTTGAGGAACAGTAAAATGCCAACATGTTTCAGGTTCCTTCAGCCTTCACTAGGGCAAACAGAAGACGCAATTACAGAGCGGATAAATAGGTGCAGGCATCGTTAAAGAGATAGGCTACACTTGTGGCACTAATGAGGCCCAGGAAAAACCAAAGACAGAGGAGTATCCTGCAAGAAGACACTGAAAACACATCAATAATAAGGCCTGTAGGTGTCAGTACAAAGAGAAAATACTAATAAATCACGATATAGATATAAATTGAACACCATAGAGCAGATAATATGTAGTAAAATGGGAAAAAGTTTAGTACCACAAAATTGAAAAACAACCAGGCTGTGCAACAGAAATATATATGTATATATGGTGAAAATGTAGCAAAAATGGATTTATTTTGCCTTGCTCTATTCATCTGATCCTGTTCTAATGATGTAAGCCATCAGCCTGAGAACTGTGGCCCTTCTTCCCTGTAGGATGACCCATGATGGCCTGTGGACCCATCTGCAATCTATCAGGACAACACTATTACCATACTGACCACCTCCTATGTACATACAGTACAGAGCCGTTTAAGGCACAGCTATAAAGTAATTGTTGTTGGTGTTTTTTTAAAACACTAACAATAGTCTATTGTAATTTGTAAAATTATATCTGTTATTTTAACAGGACAATTATCAGCCAGATTTATCAGAGTACATAATTTTAGAGTATATTTTACATGCATTAAAAATGCGTGTGTAAAAAAATAGTATTGTTTGGCTCAACCTCTGAGTCTGTGTCTAGCGGCTACTCTGGTCATAATGTGGTACTACACTCCCCACCAGGCCTTACAATGCAAAAAGAACACAAAGAACACACGTAACATAAATCAAGTTTTTTATTGTCTAATATGTGAAAATCTCTACATATATGTTGTGTTTGGTCACCAGTAAACTGGACTGCTACGTGCTGCTTCCAGCTGTATTTGGAAGGCAAGTCTGGCTGATCTGCGATGCTTTGTATAAACTAGTTTTTATATCTCCTATGTATTAAAAAGGGTTTTTTTTGCGCTTTATAACTTTACATATTTGTATTTTGTTACGGTACTTTTTTTTAAAGTACTTTATTATGTTTCTTAATAATAAGCCCTATTTTCACTGTTAAGATGATGAAGTATTAAAATAAAAACATAAATGCACGTTTTCCAAAAGCTTTAACGCACAAAACAAGCCAGATATATTTAGTTCCCCAATCCTCAACAGTAACTCTTTACTATTTTGCCTTAAAAAATATGACTTCCCTTGAGATGAGACAACCACGAGCATTTTGCTTACACTCAAAACTTTTAGATGCTACAATATGTGTTCATGCCAAAAATGTGTTGACACCGATGCCAAACAATAAAAATACACAACAGCAGAATATTGCTGGGGCTGTTGGGAGAGTTTATGGCTGAATATTCCATGTTGAAGCGGAGGTGGGAGGACACTTTTGCGCGGCGTCCGCCCCTTTCTGAGAAGTAAAGAGTTAACGGAGCGGTGGGTTTGCCCATTCTCCCGCTGTGAGTGACGCGATCATCTCTATTCCTCAACTTTGCCTGTCGCCAGACCAGGCAGCCGAGGTGGACGCCGACTAACACCACTGTCATTCTTCACGCCAGCTCATCCAAAGACGCGTTTTCGTCCTCCCCCCTCGGCCCGGTTCCTCTGGCCCCTCTCCCTGACACCCACCGTCCTCTGATCATGATTCTTGAGTTTTTCCTGCGCTCGGACTCCGCAATGTTGTGCAGCCGACTCCGCCAAGCCGCGACTCTCTTTTTCTGAGTAGAGGTGGATCTTCCCGGATACGGCGAGGCGTTTATTGAATTGAGAAGAAGAAAAAAAGTGTTCTACGGAAAACCAAGCAAATTTACAATGCCACGGAGGAAACAAGAAGCGCCGAAGCGCGCAGCAGGTATGTGCAGGCAACTACGATGTGCGTAAAAAGAATGTTTGTTTCTAAAACTGCGGCTGTTCGCTTTGGTTTGCACAATTCATTGTACAGTCGCTGTATTTCCGTTTCTAATTATTGTGTCTCTGACTGTTCGTTGTGTCACCCTCGGTTACTTGAGAGACCTCCTAGGATTTTTTTTTTATTTTTATTTTTTTATTTTTTTGTCCTACGTTAAATTTACGTAAAGGATGTAGTTTAGCAGCGATCCGACAATCGCTCTTTACTGCGACTCTGGTCCCAGCGGATGAGTTGACTGTTGTAAACTTTCGCCTCCTATTGTTCCCTCGTAGTTCACAGATCCTTACTGGCACCAACATTTGATTTGTAAGAGTAAAGCCCGCAACAAATGAAAGCAGTTTTAATAAACGTGTGCGCCCGAGGCGTGCATAAGGGCGCTTTATGCGCATTTGATCCGTGCGCATAACTTCTTTTGCACAAGCAGAGGAGGGAAAGCCCTACCTCTGAGCTTTCTTCCTCCCTTCTCTCTTTTCCTTTAGATAAAATAAACAATTTTAGAGCAGACAATGGGATTCTGTGGGCTGGAAAGAGTCATAATCGACAGTTGCCATGTCTGATTTGACGGTTGATTGATTGGCTGTCACGCCGCTTTGATCTGATCCTTCCCGATTTGCATCAGAAAATCACTTCCCACCATGTGCTGCAGGCCCCTGACGTCACGTTTAAACCACTTTGAAAGGCCCAGTGTACTTTTACTGTGTCTCTCCCCAACTCTCTCTCTCTCTCTCCCTCTCTCCCTGTCTGATGGTCAACTGACTCACGGAAAAGTGGAAGAGGGGGGAATAAAGTGATTTCGCCATGAAACATGACACACAGACCCATCCACACACACATGTTAACCACAGAACATCACACTACCGTGTTTACATGCTGACTTATTCACTCCAAAAACATACAGTCGCTGTGACACACACACACACACACACACACACACACACACACACACACACACACACACACACACACACAGAGAGAGTCGGTGGAGGAGGCGGGAGGAGTGGGTTAGAGGTTGTAAAAGGAGCCGTGTGCTATGTAATGGAGGGGAGGAATGGGTTTGCTCTGTCAGACCGGGCCGTCACAACGGCTTTGTTTCATGTTTGATTTAATTGTCTCTCCCCTGACAGCCCCATTCATCAATGGCTTTAATGGTCAATCAGAGACAGGCTGAGTGAGTGCTCCCATTCTGTTTAGCCATAAGCTGGCCTGGGCTTTTATTTCATCAAAATGCCCCAGCCTAATGTACACGCTCACTGGCTCAGAGTGGCCGCGGGGAGCACATAAAGAATGACTGAAAGCTTTCTGATTTCAGATCAGTGAGAAGGATGTTTTCCTTTTTTCACGTCCTCGTCTCCTCTCCCCTCGCTCTGCCCGCCGCACAGCCGTTCCTCTGTTGACAAAAGGGAATAAAGACTGTAATGTAGATCGTTTTGTGTTTTTAGAAAACAACTTTTTCTCCCTGAAACCATGCATCTTTGTGCATTCATTCATCTATTCATTTCTCCATTTTTTTGTGCTCCCCTTTCACCCCTGTCAGTCAGCCCATGCAGCTGCAAGTTATAAAGTTGTCAACTGTTCAGTGGCACACAAAGGGTGATGATGAATTGATTGCAGCACAGAGCATGGTGATAGAGAGAGCAAAGAAAAGGATGACAGATGATGGGCCTTGATTAGAGACTTAGGGGGAGAGTCAGCCCACTGCAACCTTGAGACTTGCATGAAAAATCTCCCCCCCCACACCTCCCTCCACTTGCTGCCACACACTCACACACAGACCGCTGCCTCCTTATTGTCTTCACTCTCTCTTTTTCTCTCTCTCTCTCTCTCTCTCTCTCTCTCTCTCTCTCTCTCTCTCTCTCTGTCTCTCTCTCTCTGTGAGGCTTTCTCTCTCCTTAGCCGAAAACTTGTTTTGCTTGCTTCATTAGCGTTGGTCCAATTAGCCACGAGGCTGATGGAGTCCTGACAGGCCCTGTGATTGGAGATGACAAGCTCGGGGTGCCCGGCCCAATGAGGTTTGCCACCACTTTGATGTAATCAACTTGATATTACACAGAGCTGCTCGCCTTTGGTTGTGCTGTAACTCAATTTTCCGCTGCAGGTGACAAATGGGCCTGCCTACCTGGGTCAGGTCTGAGTGTTCTTAACAACCGAGGGCAGCTGGACATGTAAACAGCCGAGCAAACACGAGCGAGAGAACCGGTTAGCGGTAGCCGTGGAAGAATAGGCCTTCTTGGAGTCGCGTTCCTGCGGGCAGGAAGTGGGAATTCTCCACTGATTTAACAGCGGTCGACATCGGTTTTACAACATCAGCTAATTCGTGAGCGGCTCTCTGTGTGTATGCAGTAGAGTGTCTAACACATGACTACATGTGTGAATGTGCACTTCATGCGTAGGTGAGAGTCTGCAACACTGAAGGGCAGGGGTGAGTGGGAGCGTTAGTGTGATCAGGAAACAGCTATAATCTTCCTGCGGGGTCAGTATTATAACCACCAGATCAGCAGACTTCGCTTATATTTTTCCTGTAAGACTGTTTGTGTGTGTGTGTGTGTGGCTGTGTGTGCGTGCACAAATGTTCAGCTTATAATAGTGATGAAAGGAGCTGTAACCATAGACCACCTGCTGAGCCATGTCCATATTTCTCCGAACTGACTAAGCCTCCTATATTTCTGGCCCCTCCCCTCCGTCTCTGCCGCTCGCTTCTGAGAATTTTCCCATCTCACACATTAAACGCAGCGTACACAACCGCACACCGTCGCTGCACAAACGAGCGAGCGATTCCGTTTCTTCCCCCCGATCACCCTGCCTTCCTGTTGTTTACTTTTGAAAAGTGTGCCCGTGAAGGAGCGGCAGGGGAGCGGGAGCCAGGATTTAATTGTTCAGCCGCCGTGCAGACTGACAGCCTTCGCGAGCTTTCACAACAATAGTCCTCCGCCACCGCTGCTGTTGCCGCCGCCGCCGCCACTGCTGCTTTGCAGGCGTGAGCGTGGTGCGTGTTTTCGGCCTTGCAGGTAATGAAAGTCCTGTGGCTGGATAGCGGTGAGATTGAGTCACATCTGTGATCTATGTGTCTGATAAGTGCACACCTAATGAGGCCGTGCACGCCAGTGAAAGGCGGAGGAGGAGTGTTTCCCGCAGGTATTGACAGATGCCTTTTTGTTTTTGCCATGGGCCCTGACTCCATAAATCCCCCCCCGCGTAACGATAATACCGCCACCCTGCCAACGAGTGAGCGTATGAGAGGGGAAAGAGGGCACAGGGGTGGGGACGAGGAGGAAGAGTGTGTGTGTGTGTGTGTGTGTGTGGGGGGGGGGGGGTGGAACGGGCCTTCTCTTCTTTTTAACACACACTTGGCAGATGTCAGACCACTGGGTTGGGCTCCGGGAGGGAGAGACAAGTGTAAGTGCGGTAGTAGTGTCACACGTAGAAAAGCGTTTTCCTTTCAGCTTTCAGTGTGCTTTCAAGCGAGGTTTTCAGGCTGCTGTCGGGGCCGGGACCGAGTCAGAGGCTTTGTAAAAATAGTCCCACCGCTGTTGTGATAGATGCAGCTGCACTGTGGCGACAATTGGGACAGGCTGGATCCCTCCGACCCGGCTTCCCACCCACCCTCCTGTCTCCCACTGACAGCCGAGTGTAGCGAGCGTCAGAGCCTGGTTGGACGCATTCTCTTTTTTGTTTTTTTTTTTTAAGGGGGGGAAACTGAGCTTGCTCCAGTCTTCAGGGGTCTTGAAACCCAATCCAGGAGGAGAATAGCAGGGCCATGCCAGAGAGCCGATTTCCTTTTCAACAGAGTCATTTATCACTGACCCACCCTTCGCTCCTGACATTGTGACGCGTGTCATTTATCAAACAGGCTTTACCAGACACAGGGAGAAGGGAGGAGGAGGAGGAGGAGGAGGAGGAGGAGGAGGAGAGACAGAGAGGAAGAGAAAGAGAGAGTGAAAGAGAACGGAAAGTAGACCCGGAGAAACAAAGAGAAGAGACGAGTCAGGAACGAGAGACAGGGTAATGGAGAGACAGAGAGACAGACGCCTGTGTGTGTGTGTGTGTGTGTGTGTGTGTGTGTGTGTGTGTGTGTGTGTGTGTGTGTGTGTGTGTGTGTGTGAGTGAGTGAGTGAGTGAGTAAGTGAGTGAGTGAGTGAGTGAGTGAGTGAGAGACTTTTTCCAGGGAAGTTTTTCTAAAACCCACAAGGAGAAGGTAGATTTTTTCGAGATGACAGGAAGGATTGAGTTCCACCGACTTGTGTTTTAACGAGCGGCTGTATGATCTTCCATGACACATCTGTCTGGATGAAAGGCCCGAGAATATAGAGTTCGACAAGTGTGCTGCTTTTTATGTACTCATAATATATTCACACTCAACGGGCAAAGGAGCACTGTGGAAGTGTGTGTGCGTGTGTGCAGCCATATGGTGTCGGTGCTTAATGCCATACGAGCTGTGTGTGTGTGTGTGTGTGTGTGTGTGGGTGTGTGTGTGTGTGTATAGCTCCCTGATGAGCAGGGCTGACAGGTATCACTCATGCAGCAGCCTGGCCTTTAAATGAACCCGAGCCGCTCTGCTCTCTCGCGGCCATAACAGGCTCTCGTCAAGATGGATGCTTCTTTAAAAATCAGATTAATGATGGATACCAGGCTTATAGTGCCATTTATCACGGAGAATATTATTTAAACCGGCCATGTATGGCTGTAACTGGAGAGCCAGGACGAGAAGAAGCAGGGTGGAAAGCCTTAGACAGACACTCACGGTGTGATGGATGGCTGAGCGCTCTCTCTGAGTGTTACTAGACACCAGCGCCGCAGCAGTGGGCCATAATCAGATAGCCCAGGGATGTTTATTCCACAACTACACTACCCAGATTGCCTTGCCTGGAGGGTTGACTTATGAAAGGTGTAGTCTGTCATCATTATCATCAAAAAAGTTATAGTGGAATTGCGAGAAAAGTCTGAGAAGCTATAGGGCAGACAGGGAGGGAGTTTATGGCGGCTGTTCGGTATGAAACGATCCATCAGATCCAATCCGACTGGCTGTTATGATTATCAAGATCTTTCCCATATGGCTTTGGCCAGTACAGTCCCCAGCAGTGGCGAAAAGCAGTACAGTGAGGGGTCAAGGCAAGGTCGGTGCAGAGTGGGTGGGTGGCGGTGGTGGTAGTGGGGGGGGGGGGGGGGGGGG
>BJFM01000131.1:49072-75796 GCA_016586285.1 Arothron firmamentum
GGGGTTTGCTGTTTTGTTTAGTGTCCTCATCTTGTTCGCTCTCTCCCTCCTCCTCCCACTCGCTCCTGTGATTTATGATGTCCATCCATCTTCGGGCCGCGTCCATCAGCTCCTCGTTGCTAGGCGATCATGGCAGCAGCTGTGCGTTGCGAGAGGGGTCGGTTTGGCTGTCCCGTTCCTGAGCCTCGGCGCTTTCTCTCTCTCTCTCACACACACACACACACATACACACACCCTTCCCCCCAAAAAACAAACAAAAAAAATCCCCTAGTTCAAAATTTTAAACACTGTCCAATCTTGTATCTGCTCTGTGACATGGACCATCTCAGGATTTTCAAAGTCAAATACCTGTCTCGTGTCATTTTTCATTTTTTTTGGCTTTCCTGCTGCAGTCTCATTGTTACCAGGCTGACTTGTCAAACGGTGATTGTTTGACAGCTGTCAACCTCTGGCCTCAGCACCACAGATCTCGAGTCTTTAATGCCAGTTATTTGTATTATTATGCTTAATTCTTATGTGTATAAATAGATATGATGATAACAGACTTTGTTATATTCAGTATATTCAAATTCCATTTCTTCCATATTTATTTATTATCTTTTTTCATATTATCTTTTTTCATATTTTATAGTATTGTACTTTTCCCTGCCTTTGTTTTATGATGGGTTTTATGGTCGTGACGATGAGTGCGTCTTCCTGTGTGAATGTATATTTCTAAGCACTGCTTGGAAGGTTTAATTATATTCTGATACAATAAAGGCTCCTTATTCCACCTTATCATAAAATGCAGCCTCAGGAGCATGAAAAATGAATTCCTCCAGCCTCCACCTGTACATAGGTGCTATTAAATCTAATCCAGATTAGGAATGATGAAATGGGGAATTACCCGTAACTAAACTGAACTTTGTGAAACTTGATCTGCTTTGACAGCACAGAACTGCTGCGCTGTGCAGTACAATTGAAATTGTATTACTTTGAATATCTGTAAAACAGGTTTGGCCAGCATTTGTGCTTTGAGGATGTCTTTAAATAGCTATTACCTTTGTTTCTTTTTCACTATCTTCAGAGACATCACGCTAACAGAAACATATTTGCAAAATGTCTACGTGGTAGTCTTATAGTTACTCTTCTTGTCATGAGTATGTTATGGTTTAAGTCACTCCAGACAGATCAGATTCCACAGGGAAGTTTTTACATTCTTTCTTTAGTTTGGATTGTGTACATGCAGTCATGTCGCTCCTCAGCAATAAGGGAGCCGCATGCTTACAACATGCTTAGGTATGAATCACCTTTTCGCTGTCGGCTTCTCCATTACACTCTGGCTGCCAAAAGGGAATTGAAATTGTGTCAAACAGTGAATATACAGTATGAATTCTTTGCTGTGTTTCAGATCAAGGTAAACAGCCCTCTGTGCATTCTCGGAATGCACGTCGGAGGAATTTGACACATTAGCATGACTGCTTCGGCCCAGGCCTCCCTGTATTTACAGAGATCTCTATCAAAAGAAGAGCATGTAGATAAAGTATTCACGTACATGTGGACAGGTACCTGTCCTGGCATATTCACACAGGCAGAGACCTAAACAGTCAGAGGACTGGGGATGCACTTTCTCTTTCATAAAGCTTTGTGTGAGGGCTGCTAATCTGAGGCCCTGGTGAAAAGACGCAGGCACGAGCCTGTGGGATAATCGAGTGCCGGTCCAAACCGGCCATGTTGAGTTGGAACCACCCTGCCGCCTTGTCCCGATCGACACCACTTGCCCCTGCAGCAGATGCTTGCATTGCATTACGACGTGTTTCCATCCCATTGGCGTTTATTGTGAGTGTGTGTGTGTGTGTGTGTGTGTGTGTGTGTGTGTGTGTGTGTGTGTGTGTGTGTGTGGTCGGTAAACTGGAGGAGTTGGCTGGTCTTAAACGTCTGTGTGTCCACTCATAGCGCAACACTCGACAGAGGGATGAATATATTCACCGTCTCTTTATCTAATGACCCCCCTGCTTCTCTCTCTCTCTCTCTCTCTCTCTCTCTCTCTTTTATGCTGTGTGTGTGTGCGTGTGCGTGTGTGCGTGTACATGTCTCTCTTCTTCCTATCTTCCTAAGATGTGCATTGACATGGTTCAGCCCTAAGCTTCGCCTGGGGCCAGAACGATCTCTCTGTTTTTCCCATCTCCCATATCACACATCCTGCACTACAATTGGCGGACACAGTTTATTCACAAAGGCATCAGGGGGTAGAGAACACACACACACACACACACACACACACACACACACACACACACACACAAATGTAAAATGACAAAGCCATCTATGATGACCAGAAACATGATGGGCTGTATCAGCATAATGCAGTTGCTGAGTTTGGGTTTAAAAGCCAAGAAAGTGCACCTTTTTCAGTACGTCAGTACTTATTTATTTTTCAGATGGCCACAGATCACCTGCTCCGTATTTCCTCGTGGGACTCTTGGGCGGACCACAGCGATCAAAGGGAGAGAACTTGAGAGTGATTGAGTGTGTTATTTTGACAAATGTGTACAACAGGGAGGCATTTTAGGTATGTAACTGATCTGCTGCCGCTTTGACAGAATGGGGCTGTTTTGGACTGAATTATTCTAATCTATTTAAGGAGTTTTCGGCAGCTGGGGAACTTGAAAGAGCGAGTGGAAGTTGGTGGTTTGGGCTTTTGCGATTGAAAGGCAGAGGTGACTTCCTGTCCTCCAGTTAACTGGGGCCGCTTCCTGTCTGTAAGAGCCCCCCGCTGAGGAGCCATGTTGTTTTAAGGGAGTCGTGGGCCAGAAACGGAGGGCTCCCCTGGACACGCCGCAGCTCTTTCTTCTCTCTGAACTATCTGATCGTCATCATCACTGACTTCAAATACCTCAAACTGCGCCGTGTTTCCATCCGATGTTCTTTAGTATGATAATAATAACAATCTATTATATAACAGCAACATGTTGATGATTGATGGCTTCCTCTCGTGCACTGTACAGTGCACACAAATAAGAAATCAAGATGTAATCACGCCGAAAAAACATAGAAATTCACAATGGAATTAAACCATGTCCTGTTTTTACTCGTAACCTTAAGTTTGATCTGCATAAAATACATGTAAATAAAGGTAAAAGAAGGAGCTTAGCTCACTTTTGAGGGTCCTTCGCATAAAACTTTTTTATTACACAGAAAAAAAAAAGAAATCTGCAGAACCTTTTCATGGGAGAATCTCGATGTTTGCACAAAAGACTTACCTTATTCATATTGCAACGCCTTTGGCAAGGTTGCCTGTTTTTTTCTCAGTGGAGTTTGAGGGTCAGACATAGGTAGACTTTTAAATTACACATCCTGTTTATTTGGCTGCTGTTGGGCGTGAGCTGCCTCCCGGTCTGTTTTCCCAGCTGCGGCGACCCGACTCAGATTATGTATCATCAGGATTGGATTCAAGAAAGTAGACGGGGCTGATTAGGAGAAATTAGAATCTTTGACAAATGTGGGTTCTTTATAACACAGTAATTAGCTTTATTATGTTTTTTTTTTTGTTTTGTTTTTTTTTACAAACTGGAGATAATCTTTCAGAGAGAGAGAGAGAGAGAGAGGGGGAGTGACTTGGAGACACATTTAAGAAACAGACAACAGCACTGGAGGGAGAAACTCACCCCTGGGACAGTGACAGGCTGAGAGGCAGCCACGCCACCTTCCTGCTTAATCACCCTCTCGGCCCTGCCCTGTCGGTTCCTGCTGGTCTTCAGAGCAGCACTGCAGTATTTCTATCAGATGATCTGGCTCCTCGTCTGCGGCCCTTATGTTTATGAAAATGATACTCTGCAGGAATGCCTCCTGCATGCCAAGATGTCACTGTCTTTCCTCATCGCTCTCATCTCTGTGTGCACACAAGCACATTTGCGCGAAGGAGGAGGGTGACGCGGTGTCACGACTGACTGACTGCCTTTATTTATAATTATGCGGTGTTTTATTTTAGATTTGTATACTCAGGTGAAATGCACGTTTTTGCACGTCCCCCACCCTACCCCACCCCACCCCTCGCAGCTTTTGCCACGGCGTGAAAGTGTGAGAGCTATTTCTGCGCCAGCCGTGACTGAAATGTGGACTATGTGAAAGCACGCCTCCTGACGTTTTTAGGAAAGTTTTCATCGTGCCTGACGATTTTCGTCCTTACCTACGTGCCATTGGCTCACTTCCTTATTACATCTGTTTCCCTCTCATTTCTAAACAACTGAAATTGTCCTTTATCGGCCCTGCAACATATGCTCAGATATTAGCCAGGACTGCACCAAAGAGTATTGTTGTATTCATAATCATCTTTTTTTTTTATTCCAAGGGGGTCTCTATGCTCACATCACCTTTTATTAGCTTGATAAATCACCTCTGTTGTCAGTCAAGCCAGGGAGAATAATTGGATGTGGTTGTCGCCCTGTGTGATGGATTATCAGTCATTGGGGATTAAATTAACAGATACTGCTCAGACATAATGGTTTTTGTTTTGCATTTTAAATTGGCTGGGAGCACAACTAGACTTTGTAGGTTTTACACCCCCCACGACCCCCCGCACTTTTAAAGCTTAATGGAAAATCGACAATAACCTATATGGCAGCCATTGTAGGAGTATGAAGTATGAAGCTTTTACTGCCAAAGGAGAGCAGGCTGACGTGTGAAGGAATATTCAGGATGTTTCATTGACGAGGAAAGGGCCGATGACCTGACAACTTGGTCAAGCGGCGTGCCAGGATCACCTGATACAAGATGACATCTGTGACTCGTCGGGAGGCAGATGCATTAACTGGCTCACCCTGGATGGATTTCCTCTCCCAAATGAGAGTCTGACACGAATACCTTCTAGAGGAGGAGAAGAGAAATTAATGCGAAAGGAAAGAGGGTGTGGGCAGCCGGTAGCAGCGAGAGATCTCTCGCGTGTTTGCCAGAGTGTGTGCGATTTACCTCCTCGCGCCCCCCTACGCCATCCAACCAGACTCCCCCTCCCTCTCTGCCTCTCCGCCCTTCACGTCTACATTATCATAATTGTGTCCAGAACATGAGGGGCCGGGGAAGTGATCATGTCATTTTATTTACACCCTGCTTGGCCTTTTTTACAAACGACATGCCACTGACTGCCAAGCAGACTGGGGCCCGACGACATCTTTTGATCAGGGCTGTCGGGGCCTATCAGCGGAGAATGGCAGGTAATGGATACCCAGTGACAAACCAAATCTCCAGTAGAACGGAGAGTGGTCCGCACCTGCCAGGTCTCCATTAGGCTGGCCTCTTAGTGGGACTGCCTGCTGACTGCACCCCCAGGGCCCAAATCAACCAGCGCCAGCCGCATGGCTTCCACGAGATTGGCTGTTAGCTGTGGAAATGAGAGTTGTTTCAGCTATGACATTTTTGTTTAGACTGGACGTGTTTGCGCGTCGCGGCAGGGGGAGTGAAGGATTTAGCCACAGCATACATTTGTATCCACACGCACAAGCTAAACCGTGCGAATATACCTCCTCCTGTGTCATTTTTTCTTCGTTTACAACGCCACCCTAATGGCCCGAGACCTGTCTACATGCTATCCGCTATTTTCAGGGATGATTTGTTTTTCTTTGAGTTGAGCAGCTTTCTGAGAGAGGTGGACAGGAAGCGGGGGGGCGGGGGGGGATGCTGACTCTCGGGAAGGGGGGGTGAGTGCTGGGTGGGTGAGCTAGCTAGCACAGGAGACACATGTATTTTGCGTGCGTTCTGACACAAATATGCGCACACACACACACACACTTACACTCATTTCTCTCCCTGTAAACTGAGTGCGCCTACATATGAGGCGCCGCATTGCTTCAGCCTGGCGATCATGTTCTCACCATCTCCTTTTACCAAAGTTGCTGTTCCTCATGTTTTCAACTTTGAATGACATTTAGCTTTTTTTCCGCCTTCACTCTGCATGAACACGTCGCATCCTTCACAGATTAAAAAACCAGTGAACTCTCTCGAGTTGCGGTGACACTGTGGGATGTCTGTTGAACATGTCAATTATTCTTCAACAAAACTCCTGACGTCCTTTCTTTCACATTTTTTTCACGATGTGCTCATTGTCTGCGTGATTGCGGGTTTGTGTCTGTTGGCGTGTGCGAGTGTGTATGTGATCGGCAAAGAGGCAGATGAAGAGGCGTCAGACATATTAACTGACAGATGGAGGTTGATCCAACTCATTTATTACCCCAGAGGAGAATGCCACAGTGAGATTGGGCTTCATTAATTTCAGATTTAGTTTTCATTTCAAGCTGTTGCGCCCTGAGATAAATAAAATGGCGCATTATGTTTTTGCCAAGATATTTCTTTTTTGTTTTCCTCCAATAGAAGGAGTGAAAAGAGGGGAGGCATAAGTTCTGTGTGGCTGGGGTAGTATATAAATACAGGCTCGCCTAGAGGAAAATAACACCTCAATGGTTGATGAGGTGAAATGGGATGACTGTAATTTCTCAGCTCAGCTTTAAAGGCTCCCACACAGATGGTTCATTTATCCCTGGGAGTCCTCGGGCACACATAGCGGGGAAACTTTTCCACCAGTTATTCTAACATAGCGTATTCAGTCCCTGCAATTTAACTTATCTCTGTCTTTCTGTCTTTGTCTCCATTCTGCTCGCAGCCTATTCTCCCGAGGAGCTGACGGAGCACACTGTGGAGGCAGAAGAGGCGGAGGCAGAGGACGGGCCCCCAGTCCCTCAGGATGACCTTCACGTGAAAGATGAAGTTGTAGAGAAAAGCGCTGCCGCTGTGAAGGAGCAGGCATGCGATCAGGAATCGGCAGGAGCCGCTGAGCTCTCGGGACAAGAGATGGACAGCGAGTCCCACGTGAGCGAGACCAGCGACCGCCTGTCGGACTTTGAGAGCACGACCAGAAAACCTGAAGGTGGCGTGGCCGCGTCCTCCCAGAATGGTGACGCTAAAACACCTCCCCTCGGCATAGACACCTTAGAACAAATGAAGGCCATCTACTCCAGCTTTCTAACCAGTCCCTTGTGGTCACCGGTGAACTTTAACTCCGCGCCGCCGCAGGTGCAGTCTTCAGCTGCGACGGAAAAGCCGACTCGCAGCAATAGCACGAGCAGCAGCAGCAGCTGCAGCAGCGGCAGCTACGACTGGCACCAGTCTGCAGTTGCAAAGACGCTTCAGCAGCAGTCCCCCCAGAGCCGGAACCCCGTTCAGCCTGAGCACAGCCTCTTCAGCACGGTCCAGCTCCACCGGCAAAACCCAAAGCTCTTTGGATCCATCTTCAGCGGGGCCAGTAAGTTCCGATGTAAAGGGTGCAGCGCTGCATACGACACCCTAGTGGAACTGACGGTTCACATGAACGACACAGGCCACTATCGTGATGACAACCAAGAAAGGGCGGGCGGCGGCGGAAAGCGCTGGTCTAAACCGCGGAAGCGTTCCCTGTTAGAGATGGAGGGAAAGGAAGATGCGCAGAAGGTTTTGAAGTGCATGTATTGTGGTCACTCCTTTGAATCCCTCCAGGACCTCAGTGTCCATATGATTAAGACCAAACACTACCAGAAAGTGCCTCTGAAGGAGCCCATGGCCCCCGTGGCAGCCAAAATCATGTCTTCAAAGAAAAGGGGACTCGCAGGACTGGACCTCACTGCCCCGCCGCGCTCTCGAGAGGGAACCCCCAAAAACAAGCCACAGGCAGACCTGAGTGAAGCGTCACCAAAGACGTCCTCCAGCCCCTACACGATTTCAAGTAACCGCTACGGACACCAAAATGGCTCTAGTTACGCCTGGCAGTTTGAATCCAACAAGCTGCAGATCCTTAAATGCATGGAGTGCGGCAGTTCCTATAATACACTGCAAGAGCTGAGAACCCACATGATGGTGACCGGACACTTCCTAAGAGTCACCAGCTCTGTGGGAAAGAAAATCCAAACCCTCTCTGAGGCCGCCTCTCTTAATCCTGTCAGGGTGACTACACCTACCGAACAGAGAGTGCAGTCTGTCCCACTCGCCCCCTCCACCTTCTCCCCTCCATCTCTTCAAACTACCCCGAGTTCCCCTGCTATTACTCCTCCCCTTAAAGAAATCAAAAAGGAGGAGATTGAGGAAGAGTGCACTCAGCCAGAGTCAGTCGTAAGTGAAAAACAAGTGGCAGCGTCAGTTGGGAAGGAGGAGGAGGACGACACAGAGAAAGAGGAAAAATGTGATATCTCAAAGTACAACTATCTGACCGAGGAAGACCTGAAGGAGAGTCCTAAAGGGGGCTTTGACATTCTCAAATCACTGGAAAACACTGTGACAGCAGCCATCAACAAGGCGCAAAGTGGGAATCCGAGCTGGGGGGGCTACCCGAGCATCCATGCAGCGTACCAGTTCCCTGGTGCCATCAAACTACAGCAGGGCAACATGGAAAAAACCTCCCCAATGAAATTACTCTTCAATGGAGGGGATGGAGCTTTCTCCTCCCTTGCAAAGAACCAGCCTCTGATTTCTCCACCTTTGAGCCAGTCCTCCCCTTTCCCCAGCAACAACTTCCAGGCTATGGAGGATTTAGTGAAAAAGGTGACCGAGAAGGTGGCAAAGGTTGAGCAACGGGTTAAACAGTTGTCTCCGAAGATGGAACATCGCCTCTCTCCCTGCAGTAGCGAGGCTGGAGTGTCACCCAAGGGAAGAGATGCTGATTCTCCTCTGGAGTGGAGAGCAAGTACACCAGCCAGTAGTGACAGGGGAAGCCATAGAGACAGAGCGTCCCCGGATACGGAATCCAAGAGAGAGACAGCAGTCAATTCCCCTCTCAGCTCTACTCTGAAATGCAGTACCGCCATCATAACTGGCCATACCCCCCCAGAGCAGCCCTTTGTCAACCCTTTAAGTGCTCTCCAGTCAGTAATGAACATTCATCTGGGGAAAGCAGCCAAGCCCACCTTACCGAACCAAGATCCCTTGAGTCTGCTCTCTAGGCTGAACCAAAGCATGGCTGAGAGAGCTGCTGTGGCTGGCCCTCCCTCACAAACCAAAAAGTCTGAAAGTGTAGCTGATAATGGCGTTTGCCAGCCCGGCGATGACCAGCCTATCGATCTTACAAAAGGGAAAACTAACAGAGGAGGCTTCACCGGCTCAGCCCCGCTAACTCCTTCATCCACAGCCTCCTCCATCTCTCCAACCTCCCTTATTACACCAACAAAACTTACAGTGGTCTCTCCCTACACCTCCAGCAGCCCTCTCCATGAAAACGCATTGTCAGATATTTCGGATATGCTGAGGAATCTCACCCAGTCTCATCACGTCCCCAAGCCTCCCTCACGGTCCCGGGACAAAGACGAGGTCGTGGGCTCTACTCACGATGACGAGGACACGTCGCTGAACGGCCACAAACGCAAAGGCCGTCACTCCAACTGGAACCCGCAGCACCTCCTGCTCCTGCAGGCCCAGTTTGCATCGAGTCTGAGGCAGACATCTGACGGGAAGTACATCATCAACGACCTCAGCCCGCAGGAGAGGATGCACGTGTCTCGCTTCACCGGGCTATCCATGACAACCATTAGCCACTGGTTAGCTAATGTCAAGTATCAGCTTAGGAGAACTGGAAGAACAAAGTTCCTCAAAAACCTGGACTCTGGTCAGCCCATGTTCTTCTGTAGCGACTGTGCTTCTCAAGTGCGAACCCCAGCAGCGTATGTATGCCACCTGGAAGCCCACCTTGGTTTCAGAATCAAGGACCTAGCTAAACTGTCACCCAAACAGACTATCAGGGACTCCCACACTCTCCCTGAGAAACTGGTTCCCCTGGAGTCCTTTATTTCCCCGCAATCACCAGATGACTGCAGTAGTAATGGGGCAGTGTACCGCTGCCAGCTCTGCGTCCGTAAATTTGCTACTAAGCACGCAATCAAGCTTCACCTCAGCAAGAGCCATGGGAAGTCTCCGGAGGACCATCTGCTATACGTATGCGAACTAGCGAAACACTAAATTGCTCTCAGCAGTAGTCATACTGGAAAATACATGTAGAATGACTTTAAAAAAATCCCCCCCCCCCCAAAAAAAAGTGCTGTTGTGCAAATATGGCATGGACTACTACTGTTAAAATGTCAGAACAAGGTGTTTACATCTCAGCCTATTAGCATTTCTGATCGCTACAGTATGTATTTCTGACGACATTTCTTTCTCCTGAGAAAATACTGTAGGTCAAAGACATTCAGTCCAATTTGTTGTCGACCTGTGGTAATGTTTTTTCGTTTTTTACCATCAACATGGTGGCTAGAAGGTCAGCTAATAACTTGAAATGTAATAACTTTATTTTATTTATTTTGTATTACTCGTGAGTTTGTTTCTGCCTTGCTGCATGTCCGACAAGTTCTGCATTTGTACAGTCCTTCCCGTCTTGTCCAGATTTTTATTATGCCCCTTTTAAACTGGTCACTTTGTTCCACCTTAAAAGCAGCCAAATGCCTGGGAAATCTCCTTAGAATAATCAGCCTGCCCGCAGAGGTTCATCGCTTGTTTTAACAGTTTTCTGTTTACAGCCTCCTGGTTTTCTTGCTGATTGTAAAAGATGCCTTGTTCTTTATCACTGAGTAAAGGGCACTTAAACTCCAGGTCTGTGTAAAAAATGTATATATAGCATATAAGCTTACAACTCGCTGTTTAAATTATGCATACTTGTTATATTTCCTAATTTAAGAGGACTATGACTATCCACTGGTGCAGAGCCTTTGAAGGAGATGAAAAGGACATTGTTTTTGCACAATAGTTTTATAAATGTTATTTGATATAAAAAAAAAATTACAAATATGTTAATGCCTTGTGCTTCTATGATTAAAATGAATTAACTGCTGCGTAAAATATTTCTTTTCCTTTCTGTCCACCACATATTGGCATCTGAAAATCCACATGCATTCTGGCTTTCTGATTTAAACTGTCATGTTTGGCATTTTAGGAGGAGTTAGAGGTGTGCTGGGCAGCCGGGGCCGACGCAAACCTGGCTCAGCTGAGTAGTGTTCATCTCTAAGAATTGTCGTCCCAAATTGTAATGATTAAGTATTTAAGAATTAGTATTCTCTAAGCTGCAGCTGCTTAGCTGCAAACCTCAGCATTTTTCCATGTAGTTGTCTTCAAACCCGCCATTTGTCCTGCTATTCCTGGTGATTTCTGTGTCGTCGTATTTTTGTGGGACGAAGCTGCCGGAGAGGCGCGAGTGGTGCTGCTGCTGCCTGCGAGGCGTCTGGCAGGTGGTGCGTGCTGCATGTAAACCACCAGATGTTTCTGAAACGAGCCACTGGAGGAGGAGCAGGCGGGCGGGCGGGCTGCAACAGCAGGCAGAGCGGGCTGATTACCACGGGGGCTTGGATGCCATCAGGAGCCCTGGGCGCAGACAGCAGATCTGGCACACACCTGGACTCCAAGACTGTCCCTGGGAAAAAATAAAGCGGATCCTATATATGCACGCAGAGACGAGCTGCCAGTGGTGCGGCGTGCGCAGACAGGTGCTGTGCCCTCAAAGCGGGATTTTGGATCTAACAATATTACTGGCAGGTGTTGACGCTATCGGTAGTCACAACTCCGGCTCAGTGCCATGTAACGGGAACTTTTGTCAGGATGTAGGATAAACAGGCGCACGCACGTAGGTCTTCCACCGCCCACCTTTGTCTTATGCCTGAACCGCCATGTTCTCTCCGTTTGATGTTCTCGTCACCGGCAGTGCCAGCGACTCAGGGCCGGGGGAAGTTATCTGGTTACCATGGCGACGGCCATTTGCCCAGCCTCTAACCCCGCTCGCTCACTCAACAGAGGACAGCCTGAGTGCAGCACACCCATTTACTCTCTTAAATCTCATCATCTCGCTTCAGTTCCTCCCACCCGGGAACAGATTAATTAACACACACACACTGTGTCCTGACCCCGTCTTCTCACACAAACTCATTACCGCCTCAGACTTCCTCACGGCCCTCCGAACGTTTAGGATACGTCGGTGTAACGTTGTGGGAGAACCCGGCGATGACTCACATCTGACAATCAGAATAAAGCCCTTAACAAAGGATGATAATTGAAAGATGGGATTCAGACCGGTCGCCATTGATAATGCAAATGAAAAAGGCCAAGCTGCCTTATTGAATATCGTGAGCGCTTCAAGCTCGCCGGGTCCTTGCAGATATAGATTCATCTTTCTTTCTTCAAAACAGTGTTTCTGAAAGCTCCGGGCTTTGTGATGGACTCGGGGTGGGACTGGTCGGGGGCGTTAATGAGATAGTTGACACTTTGGGGGTTAATGAGGGGCTGGAGGGAGAGGGATAAATGATTGGACTTCTGCTTGGATGAGCATTATAGCTGCTGCTGGAGGACAGTGGTGTAGGAAGTCCGGATCTGCTGTAGCCAATTATTTAGCGTGAAAGACACAAAACTCCTCACGATTGTATTTTCTGGGATGATAAAGAGGAGATTAGATGTGTTATCCATTGTTCCTTTGTCTTGAATATCCTTGAGGGCTGGGTAGTTATAGACGCTGATGCGCCTCACTGCTCCTAAAACAAAGTCAGCAGCGAAGGAGGAAGAAAGGAGGCGGACAGGACAGGGATAGGATAGGAGGAGAATGAGTCCCCCCTCTCTTCCACTCCGCAGATCTCCCATCAGCTCTTGTCATCCCTCTAATGAATATCAGTTAAATTGCTCTGTGGATCTGAGGAGTTTGGATGTCAATGTGATTTGTGTGAGTGTGGCGGATGGAGGGGCCCAGACTAATGAAAGGCGAGCCTAGTCTGACAGAGTGATGAGCATCAAGCCCATCAGACCAATCACACGAGAGTGGCTGACAGCGCCGACAGACAGACAGACAGCTGAGGGAGAAAAGGCTAGGCATTTAGCAAAACAAAATGGCTGCCAAAACAGTGGCGCATGTCTTTTGGGCATGTTGATGTACATCCCTCTTGTCTTATTTGGCCTCACGTTGTGCAAACGAGTGCAGACGGCCGCGTTACACGGGGGAAATGCCGGGGAAAAAACATTCTGGACGTCCATAAATGGTGAATTCTTAAAGATTTATAGAAGCTGTCTCCATTTTAATGTGTCGCGTTAATCAGGGTCTTAAACATATCAACAGGTGAAGGGGATAAAATGGGTTAACTGCTATTAAAAAAGATCGACAAATCAAGCCTTCTTCTGACTGTCTCCAGCTTGACATCATGATTTAATAAACGAGCGTGTTGTTGGCTAAAAACAAGCTTCCCATCTGAGACTTGCATTCGGTGCCAAGACGGAAAGCCGTGTTAAATATTGTCTAATTCAGCAGCCTCTGAAGGTGAATGTCTCCTGACAACAGTGATGAGCACATGGTTAGAACCATGTAAGCTTCACCTTGGACCTCTGACCTCATTTCTAATGAATGGAGGAAGTCAGGTTTAATTTATCACACAAAGTAAGCATTATATGAAATTAGAATTTCTGCGTTTCTCTACTTTAGCTTGGTTAAGCATAAATTTTTGAATTTCAATTAATAGAAGATTTCCAGAATTCAATATTTGAATTTTTGTGATGTAATATCGTTTCTTTATGTGTCTCTTACGGTCACTATTTCTCTACTTGCACAGAATCCAGTTTAATTCAAAATTCCTGGAATTCCTTTCATTTCCATTGAAATCAAACTATCATGGCTCTTGCGTCTCTTGCGTCTTCCCTGACATTTTTTTTTTTTTAAGAATCTACTAACAAAACAACATTGCTTTTCATTTTTAACATCCATACATTATCACAAAATATGATATAATCACATTCAGGCTGAAGGAAATAAACTCTGCTTAATTAGTGATGGCTTAAATATTTAAATAATAAACCCTAAATACCAGAGGCTTGTTAGTATCATTACCTCAGTTATTACATGTTCCTTCTGTGTTTCACCTTATAGTTGTGGAGCCATTAATGGACTACCCAGCTTATATTGTCAACATGGGCTCGTGATCCACTTTTACTTTCTTGTTTTTTGGAACCTGGGAGAGAACCACGGTTGAAAATAGGCTGAGAATATGTGAGAGAGACAGAGATAGATAGTGTTATCAGGCCGCTTTCGCTGTCTGTGGGGGGACCAGAGGGGGACCATTCTTGAATAATCACGTGGAGATGATGCAAAAACGCAAAAGGTCTATAAAAAGAACAAACATGGATCGGAGTGTTGTGCCTGGCCATGAAGATGGCCGAATCACAGGCTGGGAGATACCAGGACGCCGTTAGCCTCCCGCACTTGTTCTGTTTTCCTCCGTATGAAACTGACACAGCAGAGCGGAGACACAGTCTCCTAATATCGTCTGCAGAACATCACAGAAAGACAGCGGGCTTGAGATGGCATGAGTGCAACTTTTCACAGTTGCCTCCGTGTTGGACTGTGCTGCCGCCTGCGATAGCTGTCAGACATATTTGGGTGTGATATCTGACAGATTTGCTAAAGACACTCGTCTCAGGGCCCGACTCCGTCCATCGTTAGTTTAATGCACAATGACATGACCAATTATAGTGAGCTACATGCTCAAATAGCATGTCAAAACCTGTGTATCAATCCATTAGATCCTGTCTCCTATCACATTAAGTGCTACCTTTAGCGATCTGTTCAGCATGTAAAAGGAAAATGCTGACGGAATGGAAAATCTACCCGAGCAGTTCATGGAGCTGATGTCTTTTGGTGAGAGAGGGAGTTTTTCTCTCTCTCTCTCTCTCTCTCTCTCTCTCTCTCTTGCCGTCTGTTCCTTTTGCGGCTGCTCACTTCACTGCTCTCTCACTCACTTACTCATCCCAGCCACGGAGTTTAAAAAAAAAAAAAAAAATGCATAAACAATACATCTAGATAATGGCCTGCATTGTTTACTTAGCTCTGAAAATGTATTTGTGCAAAACTCTAAAATGCATTTAGGAGGAATCATTCACTCCGTGTAAAGCCTTGTTGACATTGGAGCACTCTCAAAAGCAGGCAGTGTGTCATAACAACATCATACATCACCATATCAATTGGCATAAGAGGATGTGACGATTACTAGGAGCAAACCAGTAGGGTCGACCAGTGGCTGCTCTGAGCCTCCCAGGATGGGAAGGAGGCCTGTGCATTCACTCCCGACGACCTCTCTGTCCTTGTGGCGAGGACGCGAAGCCTCGGGGCGCTGGCACGGCGGACGCACCTTGAACGGCCTGGCACCTCACCTGGCAACACGTCCACACGCCGCTGCTGCCCTGATGGATGAGCCTGTCTCTGGTGCCACCTTCATGAAATCACTCCTTGATTTGATGTCATCTTCTCTCTACTTTTTTTTTTTTTCTTACCTTCTGACTGTGGGTTTTAAGAAGACCCTCTGGTCAGGTATAA
The DNA here is from genome assembly GCA_016586285.1 of Arothron firmamentum. Lineage (NCBI taxonomy): Eukaryota > Metazoa > Chordata > Actinopteri > Tetraodontiformes > Tetraodontidae > Arothron > Arothron firmamentum. The sequence continues at coordinate 64,386 of BJFM01000131.1, forward strand.
CAAGAGAGATTAAATTTAGCCGCAATAAATCAGTGTTTACCTGTGAGCGCATGCAGGCCTGTCTGCCCGACAGTGTGTGTGTGTGGGGGGGGGGGCGATCAGGGGGTCAGCGTCGCGTGTCCACCCAGGGCTGCCGTATGAAACCCAGTTGCCCTGTGGCTGAGGCTGCTCTTTCCGATGTGTCATTTCGTAGGAAACACATCAATAAGGCGCGATTACAAGGCTGACAAAATTAATCTCAACTGTCATTTCATAGAGCTCCGGTTTGAGAGCGCCGTGATCAAGTTACATTAGTGAGGAGCTCCTGGGTGAGTCGGAGGCGAATCAAAACCTATTTGACTTTCCTTCTGTTTGGCATGAGCTTATTATCAAGAGCCATTCCCCATCAGAAGCAAATGACACACTTATGAGTGTATTTTAATCTGGGATCCTGAAGCTAATGCACATATTAGAACTGTGGAGCTTTGTTTTATCAGCAGCCAGTGTAGCAAGTGACATCTGAAGGACAGAACCTGAATCTGTGTGTGTGTGTGTGTGTGTGTGTGTGTGTGTGTGTGTGTGTGTGTGTGTGTGTGTGTGTGTGTGTGTGTGTGTGTGTGTGTGTGTGTGTGTGTGTGTTCTTGTACTTGCTTCATACTGAGTACCAAAATTCACCTTCTTTAGGTTAGGGTTAGGTTAAGGAGCTCGGTAGTACATTACATCTATCACCACAGTAAAACTATAATTTTTTGATTTCTTAACCATAATGTGTTGTGTTTAATACCAGAAAGTGTATAATAACAATTTAAATTAAAATTACTACTTGCTACCGTTGAAGATGACACCATTTAAATCTATTATTCTCTCATATTGAACATATTACCTGCAAATTATGTCACCTATTTTAATCTTTTGTGATTATATTCCTGTCCTTATTTCTAAATGTGAAAGCATTTTCAGATATCCTAAGCTTTCTTTCCAGAACTGAATATAAGAGCATTTTTTTGTTTTTTCACCTTAAAAATTCTAGTATCTTTGTAAATTTCTTTTAACAGCGGTAATTTGAGGATTATATTCTGGTAAATACAAAAGTTTCAGATCAAAAGGTTTGGGAAAGGTCATCATATTTGAGAAGAGTCTGGATCATTTAGGTGTTATGCAAACAGCATATTTATTCACAAAAACAGGGTCTGGACTATGTTAACATTAAGAGATGGCAGAAGATTGTGTTTCTGAAAATGAGCCAATGAATCATAAATCTGATCATTCACTAAATGTCTCTTGGTTTAGCCAAATTCCACTGAGACGAGACAGACTTACAGAAATAAATAAGCATAAGATATTCAACAAAAGCAGATTTGGAACTTTTGGTAAGAAATATAATTATTTTTGCCTGAGGAGTTTATTGTTTGTCATCGTGAAACTGCTTCCTGACAGAGAAACGAACTAATCCTCAGATAACTCCTCCCTCCATCTGCGCCGTCTTCAGTGTCCTTCACGAGTAAATCTTGACAGCTCTGTCCAGAAGAAGAAGGCTAACTCAGGACATCTGCTTCTCTGCTTCAGCGAGACATGGCTGGGATTTTGACAGAGGGTGTCTGGATAATCTGACAAGACAAGCCTCATGTTTTATTGGAGTATTCAGAAAATGTGCCGCCGTCGCTTCGACTCGTGTCTTCCGTACATCATTCTGTCTTCCCCATGACTGTTACTGTTGGCGCGTAGGTGGCACTGAAACGGAATTTCCTGCAAAAACGGGCCGAGGAGTGGAGGGAAGGAAAGGGAGCGGGTGACAGAAAAAGAGGAGTCAGGCCCGTGACCTCTTCAGGCCGCGAGACGTGTCTGGAGCTGGCAGGGGACGCAATTGAGAGTGACACTCCTGGTTGGAGCTGCCAAACTGCCACTTCCTGTCCTCTTTATTCACACATAGCAGGAGTTTAAGCCGGACATTTGAAGAGCGGAGAACAGACATGTGTCTCCTTGTGCAGCCATCGCTTCTGACTGTCATTACTGTGGTTCACGAGCACTCCATCAACATCCAACACCCGTCTGCCTGGCGCGGACGGGAAAATGGAGAACAGGAAGGTAACGGTGCATCGACGTAAGATTCTATACCTTACCTCTTTGTAAATAAATGAAATACAGAGCTTTGTTCATCATCATTGCTCCCTGTGTTCAGCTCTTTTCACCCGTCTTGGTGCATCATTGCATTTGGGGGTCCTCGATGGCTCGCCGCAATCAAATTGCAGTCGAAATTGGACTCATAATTTTGCTGTTTTTTTTGTTGAATAACCCTTTAACTTTGTTAGGATCAAGTTTGTCACTCTTCCCCGTCTGCTCTTCCCTTTAATGGCTTTGTTTTTCTCCTTCCCAGCATCCCTAATAATGCTTGCGCCAGTGATGGGTCACCAATACAAATAAGATTCAAAGTCATGTGTCCAGCTTCAGGTTCTCATTGAATTCTGTCCCCTTAGGTCAAGTTTGTTTTATTTCCCCGATATTCTTGTTTTTCCTGCCTCTGCCTTACCACTATATCTATCTCTGTTTCTGCTCTCCTTTCTTTTTTTTTTTTGGTGTCTCGCTTTCTCTCTACACAGACACACACTCTCCTGCACGCATACGCGCACACATTATCCTTGGGCTATTACCAGGATAAGTCAATTTGATCCATCCAAGGCAGTGGATGTCATTTTATTCATATATTTTCAAGCCTAGTGACTTTATTAAAGGCTACTGCTTCAATATATCCTGAATGGATGAATGCACCCACTGATGAAACACAGGGAAAAACGAGGCCCACATAGCTTGGAATGACCACAGCCTGTCATTTCCAAACATGTTCTCAAATTCCGTGTTTTATATGCAATCGAAAAAACAGCTTGTTGTTTTCTGAGCCTTTTGGCACAATGTTTTCTATTCATCTGCGAGCGAGGAGACAGAGCGCCTCAAATGACAAGAGAATGGCTGTGCAGACTTCCAGCTTCGGGGGGGAAAAAATGAGATGTTTCAGTCAGTGAATGCACGGAGCGGAGAAAGTTGGAGACGAGACAAAAATGTGTCTATCTATGCCAACTGCTGTCCTGACCCTCCTCCAGGCTGCCATTGCCTTCTGTCAGAAGAGAAAATTAAAGGGCCATCCGTTCTAAATTTTTCCCGGATTCGGCTTTCTTCCGTGGCACGTCGCTCCTCGCCTTTCGGGTCAGCTGCGATTCCTCGGAGGTGCTGAGAGGGCAGCCTACCCGCTGGTGTTCATTCAAGGCAGGAAGCTGATTCTGTCTCTTTAAGGTGAGCATGGAGATGCCAGATTGCGCACAGCCAACTAGTCCTCCGGAGCAGAGGGGAAGGTCATGTGGAGTTCAGAGCGAGAGCGATGACTGATGGCTGTGAAGGGAATCTGCTGTCTGCTGCCGCTCCTCCAGTCCAGGCTTCGCTGGCTGTGAATGGGCCGGAGCGGGGGCCGACGACGGCCAGGACTGGAGATCCTGATCATATTTTGCAAAGAAACATCAGCCTGAAAATGTTTGGTGTAATGTTGCTAACCCACCCAAGCTAACCTTAACTAGTGTGAGAGCTAAACGCAATGTATGGAGACAGAACAAACTTACAAACATACTTTTTAAACTGCTATAGTTTGGACCCTGTAATTGCTGACACAAAGACCTTTGTGACCCTATCATTAAGTTAAGAAGAAAGCCAGAAAAAATATCGCCCTAAGGCAGAAAACCTACACTTTCTGACACCTTCCAGAAACTTCATGTGTTACTTTTTATAGATATGTGATCCAATCCTGAGTGATGATAGATCATAACCAGACACCAACACAAGTTGTTTATGAAATTAGAAGACAAACATTAAATGAAGCACTTCTTACTTGACGTGTTGTTGAGTGTTTTGGGGGATAGAAATGTTTAACAGAGCCTGATTAGTATCAGGCCGTCCTCATGTCTCCACAAATCCACCCGAATTCTGACAACTGTCCAATCTGTGTCATCACAAACGCTTTGGAAAGAGAGAGTGTGTTTTTTTGGAGAGCCGGCGCAATTACATCGGACTTTTCCCAAAATGATATGCACAGCAGATGTGTATATCTAATGAAGGATCAGACACTTATGTGACTAAAATGAGACGTTAAAGCCAGGTGCAGAAATGGAGGATGAGGGGGAAGAAGGGAAGAATTTGCATCGACGGCCAGATCGACACAACTCATGCCAAGCTCCGGCAGCACTCCTTGGTCTTACTAATGCTTCCTGCATGATTTTAGATATCTCCGGCAGCTCCTACACAACCATAGAGTAAAGAGATGTGCAAATGCAAGTGCCTGACAGTTAGGTATCTGAATGCATCCCGTCTCGCCTCCAAAAAGCCTCCCCCAAGCCCCCTCCGCCCCTGCTCAGCTATCAGAGCTGTATCGTTTTGCAAACCTCTGTGGTGATGTTGTCAGGCTTCTTTCTGTGAAGTGGCCCTGGCCATAAAACAACAGTGACGTGAGTGATTGATCCAGCAATGAAGATGGCAATACTCCTCTGCATCAATATGAAGGCAGCCTGCGGGACTGGAGCCCTTTCAGACAGCTCTCTGTTTCTCCTCAGAGGAAAAATCCATACACAATTGATGGCAGTTCAAAGGGAGGCTTTATTGTGGGATATCAAATAAAACATCAGAGAACACAGAGAACAAGAGGGGGAGATAGAACGAAAGAGTCCGTGTGAGTGAATGAGACAGTATGGGTGCGGAAAAAGGGGGGAGACAGGAAGAGCAATCTGCATTTTGCTTTATCTCCTCCTTGCACCTGAATGGTAATGAACTGGCTTAGATGAAATGAAGAGACTTTGCAGAGGACTTGCCAACAGCCTGTGCATGTCAGCAGTATCAATGGCACAATTACTGTACCCCATATACCCCTACACAAAGAGGCTACGCAGGTACACACACCAGGTGATTGTGTGGAAATGAACACAGCTGAGACAACAGGCGGGCCAGGGTGTTAAGTATTTATAGGGTTATTTCAGGGTAAAAACAGAGAAGTGTAAGTAAGAAGTAAGAGGGAGAGTTATCAGTCGTTCCCTGTCTGTTCTGTGCAGCCTGGCCTCCAGCAAGCCTGCTATGATTTCATCAGCACTACTTCTAATCCACTTATTTAATGAAATACATAATTAATGCAGCTTAATTGTGGCAAAGAGAGATTGGACTGAAATCATTTCCTGTAGTCGCCATTTTTCTGCTAATGAATTTTTTTGCACCCAATTGAGACTTTAGCACTAAGGCAGGTTTGTTTGTTCAAAATACAGTTGGTGTTTGTGCTAACATTAGTCACTCACAGTATTCTAAACACCTGTCTCATGCATATATGTTTAAACTATTTTTATTATTGGGGCTATAGGACACATAGTGTCATATGTGAATATGTCAGGCAGCCCGCAAACCCCGTTGAGGAGTAAAGCAGTACAAGATGGATGGATGGATGGAGGTCAGCCTGACCCTTACTTTTAGGTGTAAAACCACATGCGCCCCTAGAGGCGATAATGAGTCACTGCAGCAGTCACCTCCCAGCAAAATAATCCTGGGTCACATTCCAGCTCTGGACTCTCTGTTTGCAAGTTGTCCTGTGCCCCTTTGTCTCTAAATGTCCCCTAGGAAGTAACCTTTAGTTTTTAGTAAGTTATTTCGTTTAAGCAAAGATGAACAGCATGTAGCTGCCACATATGAAATATGTGTTGCTTTTAGTGCAGCACTGCAGTTGCAAGTGGGCTGATCTGCACGCAGCTCTCAGTTAAAACTTGTCTTTTTTTGCTAATCTGAGATTTGCCTTGTGCTTGAATGTCAAAACAAACACTTGTGCCTCTGATCAGATCTTAAAAAGCATCTGCAGGGTTGATTGTTGCCATGGTTTCTTTTCATCGTGCCTCTTCCGTCTCTCTTACTCTCAGTCTTCGGCCCTGATTGATAGATGTGTCAGGTATGATGGGGCATCATGGCGCTGGATTCGGATGGCACTGGGTTTGCAGCACGGTCATGTGACCACAGCAGATGGCACAGCTGAGTATTAGAGCGGGTTCACCTGCTGTTTGCTCTCCCGCTTCCTGCTCCGCTGCTACCAAATACCACCGAGGGAGTGTGAAGGAGGGTGAAGGCAGGGAGGGAGGGAGGGAGAAGTCACAGACTGGGGAGAAGGAGAGCAGGTCTGAGAGGGGGATGATGTGATGGAGGGATAGAGAAAAGATGAAGGCAGAGGAGGTTCTGCAAACAGAGGTGATGCTGATGAAGAGCGAACAAAGAATGTGGGGCCTCGTCCTCTTAATTACTTTCTATATTATTTTCCCTCCTCCTCCTCTTTCAGTCACGAAGCTCAAATCATAAGCTCATAATGACGGGATGTGGTCGAGGATCCATTTAACACCTGTTCCAGACCAGTGAATAAGTACAGATAGAAGGTCTTAAGAGACCCACAAAGTAACTGTGACTGATTGTTGCGCCCAGTGACTCTGAGGGACATCCTCTTTGTAATTCTCTTAGTGTAGCATAATCTCATTTATCCCACAAATAGACGTGTGACCCCCCCATACCCCGTGTCATTCAGAGTTCAAGACTCATGGAGTACACTCGAAGGACAGGACGCGCGCTCATAATTACACAGAATGTGGCTCTGGCACATGCATAAACAGTCATTACATTCTCCGCACATGCCAGCGCTCTCTGCACTAATGGTGCTGTGTGAGCACGAACGCGCACGCAGATAAGAAATGTCACTCACACATATACACTCCCGCTCATTATACATGCATAGCCAGCGTACAGCGTTGAGGGGACTGCTGACTAATGGGAGCACTCTGTGTAGGCCTGCAAAAACATAAGCACGTTATCAGTGATGGATTCTGGGACACCTCCGAACCCAGACAGCAGCCCCACCAACAGCTTCCTCGGCTGCTATCTGGCCTCTCCAGCCGCGCTGCTGGGCTGTTTGGGAGTGAGTGGCAGGTGTGTGTAAATGCTGGTGCAGATATGTCACGGGCACCAATCTGCAGTCCCCCGGGATTCTACCGGGAGTTCAGCCCGAGTATCACACCGCAGAGAAAACAATTTCTGCTGCCAATACTCGCACGCGGATGAGGAATGTTTTAATATTTGCCGCCGGTTTATGGCGGCGGCGGTGACAGTGATGGAGAAAATGTCAGCTTTTTCAACCCTTAAATGCCACTCTTTGTCTCAGTCTGTTTCTTTTCATTGATCTCCGCCTCTGTCTGGGAATCAATAAGGTCCACCAAACAGTCTCTTGTCTGCGGACGCATTGTCATCCCTCCGCTCAAACCTTTCAGAGGTACAGGATTTCGCACTTTACTTTCTTTGCCTAATTAGTTATTCGATACAGGCCCAGCTTCAAAAGAAGTGGCGCCATAACTTCACATCCCATTCAGTTGTCAGTCACCTGGAGGAAAATGTGCCCGAGCCACAAACACGACCAGACCTCGGCATAATGCACACATTGTGTTTGAGGAAATTTGTCTGCTCACTTAACTTTATTTGGCTTCTGGTTGTCATTTTGTGCATTTTGTTCAACTGTCTTGATGCTTACTGAAATGAAGGCGGCAGGAAAACAGACAACAATGCCTCCCCTCTTCCCTGCAGCTTTGACACAGCTCTGCGGGCCTTTGTCGATATAGCAAATGATTCTAACTTGCAGGATGAAGGGGACTTCAGCCGGCGTTGGCTCTCAGTCCGTCAGCTCTCCCCTGTGGTGCCACCGCAAAAATGAAAGAACAAAAGAGGTGAAGCGGCAACAGTTTACGGCTTGATCGGGTTGTTGGATGTTTCCCCATCGACTGTGGCCTGAGGAGACGACCAGCACTGGATCCCCGTGTCAGCCCTGATCAGATTTCCACCAGGTCAGTTAAACGGACACCGGAAGTGATTTAAGCGGACCGTTCTAAAGGGCACATAAATATTTCCTCACATGACACAAAGGTTAAGATAAAAGTGTGAGCAACAATATGGCCATTTAGCTGAATCGTTGATTGTGGGGGTCATCCAGGGGACGTCAGTCTGAGCGATGATATAATATAACGCATCGCTTCCCTTACATGTCGACAGGGCAGACAATTAAAGGTTTGTTCTCACAAGAAATGTCTTCCATTCCTGAGGGTCGGAGGAGAAGGAAGAGGCAGGGTCATGAATCCAATCTCTCCAGAGACTTACTGGACAAATGTATTGTCTTCGTGGACATGTGTCGATATCCGTCAGTCCTAATGGTGGGCAAGAGCAAGAGAACCAGCGCGCTTGTAACCTGCAACAATAGATACACTGTAAATCTTGTCATCTATCTTTCATGACGAAAGGAAGCAGATGCACAATACCTGGAAGCGCAAACTGCAGGCAGGTTAATGTTTAAAGCAAACACGCCACTTAGAGGGGTTTACAGCTCACTTTTGCATGTTTTCCCCACGGTCCACCAGTTCAATCAATATTTACAACATGACCAGCTGTCTGTGAAATCCTTTCCCTGACCTTTCATTTTACCCTGACAGCCAACGTGCAAACAAACAAGTGGAAACCCAACAGGACGACTAAGAAGAAAGAGTGTTTGAAAGTCGTTGGAGTCGTATTCTCTCCATTATTGTTCCCAGCAGCACTGGTTTCACCAGCGTTGTCAGAGATTCGAGCAGGCAAGACGGCTCTGGGTTTGCCGACAAACTGCTCATGCACACGTACGTCCTGGAGTTCACACATTCACTTCTTTCCCCCAATCTTGAATAAACTCTGTGGACTTATTTTCCCTATTCTTTGATAACTGCTCAGGCAGTCTAGGAAAGCTGGACCACATAAATGTTAACACTAAAGACATTACAGCAAAACTTAAAGCGATTCAAAAACATCCTAAACCTCTGGCCTCCCTTCATTGTCCTCCCAGTACTCTGTTTTTGCTCTGGTTGTGTCACATCACAATGGATGGTTGGATACTGGAGGTAATTTACACTCCAGTCCCTCACACAAGTGCTGAAGCACCTCCCCTGCCTGGATCCCCCCACTGACATATATAAAGATAGACAGTGCACATCCACTTCCTCCTTCTGCGCAAAAACAAAAATAAAACATCTCAGATGGGACTGGTGTTGTATCCTCTATGCTGACATCATTTGAAGCCACGGTCGGCCTTTTCTGCCAATCGTGTTTCACCACTTTTAATGGCATAATTATTGTAATTCGGAGATGAAATAGAGGAAAGAAGATGCTAAAGGTTGTGTTTGTCTGTTTTTACTTGTAAGGAAAAGAACAACCAGTCTAAAAAATAGAGATAAAATAAGATAAAATTACCGTTTCTTTTTCAAAACTAATGGAAACACGTTATGTTTTGCCATCTGAATCACAGTTTCTACTGCAGATGCCTTTATTGAATTGTGCTTTTTTTTTTCTCCTTTATTCTCAGCACTGACTCGATCTGCACTCATAATAATAATTAGGACCTCAGAGATTAGACACAACCTCCCTGAACTTAAAAGCAGTTATTTTGCCTGCACAGTGTCGTCAGGTATTTTAGAGTTTGTCTACCCATAAATCTTAGATAAGATCCTGTCTTGTTTTTTAATGAAATGTCACAGGTATGTAATCATGCAGCGAAAATAGCCTGCGGGACTAAATAGCTTAAAGAAAGTGTAATTTCCCACAACGCACAGGCACATGAGTCCACGAGCGGAAGAAAGCAACGGTGTGTGTAGGCAGGGTCGTCAGTACGCTGCAGCTAAGGTGCAACAGCTTGTCAGTGCAGCCTAGTGTCAGGAGATGAGACGCCACGCCGCCCCAGAAAGAACGGGCCCAGTAACGTCTCAGCCGATGAACCGAGAGCTGCGCCTTTGCGCCTCCATCAGTCCGAAATACAGGCTGCCTCTGCCACTATCCGTTAATGTGCCTTCGCATAAACACAGGCTTTAACTGTGCACGGTGCCCTCCATTATTGCTGTCTTTGTTGAACTGAAAATGTGTCACCCTCAAAAGAAAATCCACATTTTTTAAAAGAAGTTCCATTATCACAGCTGTTAATAACTGCTTATTTATGTCACACACTTAGCCCACTCTGATCGTGGTTGCTTAATTTAACATGAAATCCTGAATCAAAGTCCACGCCATCAAATGCATTTGTGACACACCGGCAGAGAAATCCTGACAGCTCGGTAAATGATTACTCAGACGGTCTCAATCCGCCTGTCAGTCGCTTCACCTTCTCAGTAACTTTCCATTACCTCACTTCATTACCGCTCAGGTCTCACCTCCCAATCAGTCACACCTGTATCCCATTCACCTGCAATCAGCCAGAGTATTTAGGACACAGATTCACACCGGCCCATTGCCGGTTTGGCCTCTGTACTATGCGCAACTCTCCTGTGCTTTTTTTCCTGCCTCTTTGCTCGGTACTGACCCGGAACTAGGAGTTCTTCTGTAATAAAGACTGCTGCTAAGCTTGAGATTGTGTGGCGCTTGGGTCTCTGTCCGGAACGCATCACACGGTCTGCTATAAACATCCACAGCAGTTTACAGGACAATTTCCTGGTTTGACACTGACCTGTTGCACTTGTTGGGCGGGAGGAGGAAAGAAAATCTCTGCAGAGGGATTTTCTTTTCCTTACTGACACCACTGTTGCGCTCATTTTTAGTTTTTCTCCTGTAGTGCTGAGACTTGTTTACAATCTGTCTAATCATCCGAACACTTGTGTTTATGTCTGAAATATCACCCTGGACTTGTGCACATCTGTTCCACCTCCCTCCATCCCCCCACCCACCCACCCTTGGTCTGAAAATGGGGGTTGACTCCTCTGCCCCAGCGTTAATACTCAGGACTGCAAATTGACTGCAGTTGAATGTGCTGACCACTAATTCAGAGATGATTCAGGCTTCTATTATTTGTCAAAATACATGATAACGGTGATAAAGGGGATCATGGCAGGGAGCTTGAAAGTAAAATTTACCAGGAAACTGTTTTAAGAAGTTTTTGCCTCATTTGCTGACATTTGTATGAGGCATAAATGGATTCTTTCATTCCACAACATGGCTGGGGAAAAAAACATATAAAACAAAATCAAACATTTTTAAATTGAACCTGGAGCTGTAACAAATCCAGTCTTCAGCTGATTCATTCCCCGTTCTTTGATTCGATTGTGTGTGCTTGACACGTGCACAAAAGCTACCATAATGTGACCAAATATGGCCCTGGCCTCAGAATAGCACATGAATGCTAATACGCTAATGTGTTTACCAGCACCACATATCTTCAGAGTGTTCAGCCTGATCCTCTTTTCCACAGTCTGGTCTAAAAAAAAAAAAAAAAAGCCCTTTGATACTGTGGCCTGGGGGATGTGAATAATTGTTGATACAGAGGCTGTTTCATAAACTCCGAGTACTGTAATCACGCTGTGACAGAGTGAGCTCTGTATATGATCTCTTTCTCA
>BJFM01000131.1:84570-102520 GCA_016586285.1 Arothron firmamentum
TGTGTGTGTGTGTGTGTGTGTGTGTGTGTGTGTGTGTGTGTGTGTGTGCGTGAGAGAGAGAAAGAGAGAAAGAGAGGGAGAGAGAGAGAGATTCAGCTTTGCCAAAATTAAGGTATTACCCGTTTTGTACTTGCACCTGTTTCTCCTCTTCACTTAGTCAAGGATTCAGTCATGCAGAATTGGACATTGAAGAAAAAAATAATCTTGTCTGTTAATCTGTGTCTGTTAAAATAACGCCAGTTTCACTGTGCTGCATGAAGAGAGACAAAAAAAGTCTGGATTTAAAGTTGAGATGGCTTGAAAGAGAGAAAAGGAATAAACTACTGTTGCTATGGTTGACAAAACATGGGGCATTTTATAACCTGTTGCATTTCCTGACTGGTTCGACTACATCTGGACGTCATCTTCCATGCCTCAGTCCCTCCTCGCTGTGATCCGTGATTCCCTCTTCCCTCCCACCCGTGTTAAGGGGAGGTCCGAACGAGTTCAGCCTCCAAATAAGTCCCATTAATCAAAAGCCTGAGTCTAATATAACTAATATTTTACAATTAGAGGAGACAGCAGTGCGCTTTGAGCCATCCATCTCTTCGCCACATGATCCTCTGCTCGCAGGCCCCTCCGACCGCAGCTTCGGTCGGGGGCCGTGTAGGAAATGAGAGGGGTGGGATCGCGTTGTGCTGATGGAAAGAGCGGCTGGAACGAAGCCCACTGCTGACTTGGTATCAGAGTGACACAGGACAGTTCTGGTGAGACCCGAGAGCCAAGAAAGAAGGTCAGACAGGTCCGACTCATTTTTAGTGACCTCAAAGCCAGCCTGCAACGGGGAGTTTTTTTGCGCACATCTGTAGTAGAACATGTCACATCAAATGATGCAACAGGAAGTTGATGACGTCAATAAACAGTGACAGATGTTTGAAATGTGGAGCTACATCCTGTTATTTAGAGCCCCCCCCCCCCCTTCAGGACAGTGGTTTAATCCATAAAAATCCCCATTTCCCATTTCTGTTTGTGTAGTAAACATTTTTCTCGCACTACAAAAAAAAAAAACCTCTATGGCCGGAATATTTTTTTCTTTGCCTCCCTTTAGTTCCGCCCCGTTACTGCTCTGCTCAGCTGGAGCTTACCTGCTCTGTCGGCATCCAACTGGAGTTTAATGGTATTTTTTCTGCTTCAAGCAGACGTTGATTGACGAGAACAGAAAGATAAAAGTATGTTTCTGTTTCATTTTTATTGCTGACAACATAGGGGTTAGTTGAGCATATTTTGTATGTATGAAAATATGTTGAACTTTAACTTTTAGTGTATTTATTTGAATATTAGACTATGAGTTCAATAAGCAGCAGAAACGCACTGCCAAAACTTAATGCACATCACGACAGGTTTGCACCTGCATCTGGTGCATGTGTGTGTGTGTGTGTGTGTGTGTGTGTGTGTGTGTGTGTTTGTCACAGGCTGAGATAATGACCATGATGACAGTGGCGGGGCCGACGGGGGCCAGAGGAACTGAATGGTGACGGATGACACAGGCCTGGGCTCTGATGGTGCACAGACAGTGAGTGATGACTGCACATCCTTCCCAGAGCTCCACCCTTCATTATCTCTATGGGGAGAAGCGCGGCACAAAGGCAGGCCGCGCTGCCCTCTTGCTGCCCTCGAACGACATCTGCTCACAGAGACAGCCACGCTACCGCTACTCTTTCACCTCGCTGTCGCTCCATCTATCTCCATCTATGGTGATCTTTCTCGCTGCTTTTCTCTCCCCTTTCCCCTCCTCACTCTCTGTCACCCACTCCGCGGAGGGTATACAGAGGTCAGACAGTGAGATAATGACTCAACCCTTTCAACCTTTCAAATCAAGGCCCTTTCTTTCTCTCTGCCCTCTGCTTTCATTCTTAATCCTTCCTTTATTGATCTTCTCATATTCGCATGTTCTCATGTGTCTGATATCACAGAGGAGATAGCTGCTTCAGTTGTGTTAGAAACTGAGTGTAAATTCAAACCCAGGGATGAACGAGCCTAGCTTTTTGATGATATATGGCCTTTCGGTATAGGTTAGTAGCAGAGCCCCTTCAATAGTAGTGCTTAATTACTGTGTGAAAAATAGATGAATCTTTCATGAAGAAGCGTGACGTATTGTTAAACAATGCATAAATGTGCATCAGCAATCTGGTCTAAAAGGAATCAAAATTGCAAGAAATTACAAATCAGGTATGACTTTTACTTATCATAACTGAAAATGGATGGATAACTAATGAGTAATAAAAGTTCTCATTTAAACTTCTAATTTAAACAAAACAAAATCAATATGATAATATCAGGAACATTTCATGGAATACTTCATTCCTATGAACGAACTCTGAGAGACGGACTGCCTCATTGCAATGGCAAATGTTGCCATCTAGTGGACAAATCTGCACATTGCAGATATGGCGCCTGACTAAATCACGAAGGGGGGTACAGAGGAGACTAATGAGCATGCAGACAGGTTCAACCAGAGGTCACCATCTGGCCAATTACCACTGCTGGCACACTGGAGCTGACCTGAACTGTCATCACAAACACATCACTCCATGTCCAAACTGCCCAGCAATATGTCACCGTGCCACTCGACGTGCCACACAGCACGGAGAGGATGGAGCAGAGGGAGACAGCCCCCATGACAAGGCCACCTGGTCGGCACCACAGACAGGACACACTACCGGGCCACCTGCTCCGCTCACATTTGGAGGACACTCGGCAGTCTCTCAATGTCAGCTAACCGTCTCGGTGACCGGTTGACTGACACATCTTTATTGTGTCTTTGACATCTACTTCCTCCGGAAGAGATGATAAAAGGGAGGATCAACTCACAGCACATATAAGCAGAATATCACTGGAAAGCTGACAAAAATCTAATGTGCATGATATGCTGCATTTGCAGTAATAAAACAATTTTTAAAAAAATCCATAAACAGGTTCACACAGATACATCTGCCAACTACTGTAAATCTCCTTATTGTACCAAATAAAAGTAAGACTATACACACGAACAGCATGACAAAGATGACGGGAGGGGAAAAGGAGGACTGTGTTTTGGCATATTATTGGAACCATCTGCACAAAAACCCAAATCTACATCTTCTGCTGTTAGAATCATAAAGAAAGGGGAACAGATGTTAATCCCTAATGGAGTTGACAGGCACTTTCCTGTCTTTCACAGGAACATATTGAGTTTCTGCATAAAGGGGGGGTATCAGAGGGAAGGTGTATCGTGTTGCACTCATAATACATGCATATCAAAGACCCCAGCTGTTGGATTCCCTCTCCTGAGAGACAGCATTATTAAATCTGCACTCAGCAAGCATATCACACCAGCACAAGAGCTTAAGCCTCTCCATCAGCAGGCTCCATTGGTTTGGAAGATTTGTAAACTATCACATGAGGAGATTATATCACCTCTTAAATCGTGGGCCTAATCAGTGCTACACACCTGTCACACCTGTGTCTTCTTTAACCATTATTGAGGATCAAAGATAAAATCTTGAAAGAAAAAAAGGATCTGCTCTTAAAAAGAAAAAGGTTTTTCTTTTTTTGGGAACTGGCATGATCTATTCACACACTCGCGCTTACTTTCACGCCTCTGTCGTCAGGTGACACTGGCTGACATATTGTGTAATTTTTGGGGGGGTATATTTCTCTAGCAGCATTCCCGAGTGTGTTAAGCGTTTGCACACATTTTCTAGCAGTTATATTCACATGCTTATAAATAGTAACCAGTTATGATAATACCATCTGCACTGGTCCGTCACAATAACATGAAAGGGTACAGAATTTAAAAAAGTAGGACCCCACAATGTCCACTAGATGGCAGGAGACGCTTTGTAAAACAGCTGGAAGCAGTGACTTCCGGCTGTGGGGTAAATCCTATACTGATGCTCACCTGATGTAACATCCTTCTCCATGCCGTCCCCGCCGTTCATGCTGGCTATGTGTGCATTGGCAGACGTGCTGCTCAGGCTCCCCTGAGACCTGAGGAAGGACAGCAGGCCGGCCTGGTGCTGGTGTTGATCCGCCTGTCCGGGAGTCAGGTTCTCTAGTGAGGAGATGGGAGAGTCGCTCGCGCCCCTGCCCCAAAATGCCTGCATATTTTTCTCAGCAGGGCCCTGGAATTCGGCGCCGCTCTGCACCAACTCCTCTAGCTCGATATCGTTCTTCAGCATCTTCCACTTGGCGGCGTCATCGTTTTCGTCTTCCAGTTGCTGCTCGGTTTTCTCAAACACGCCATCGCCTCCGTCTACGTGCTGCGCTTTCTTTTTTTCTCTTGTTTCT
Source organism: Arothron firmamentum (assembly GCA_016586285.1). NCBI lineage: Eukaryota > Metazoa > Chordata > Actinopteri > Tetraodontiformes > Tetraodontidae > Arothron > Arothron firmamentum. The sequence continues at coordinate 88,879 of BJFM01000131.1, forward strand.
TGCGCCAAAAGGTCAGACTGATAGGTGGGTTTCACGCCGAGCTCACCTGCGGCTTCGAAGTAACTATGTAACTGCTGGGTAATGGAGGAGGAGAGTCCATTACTAAAAATACCAGCCATCTGCACCAGTGCAGCGGGGGACATGACAGACTCTGGACGGATGGACAAATCCAGAGGCTCAAACTGGGACTTCCTGGACAAAGAGCCGTCCGCCTCCGCGTCTTTGTCGGTGAGGTTGGACTGCTTGGCGACGAGCAGGGCGTTTTCACCAAGGCTTTCCAGGCCGAGGTAGTGACCTGCAGCCGGGCTCCAGCCTTCCCTGGACGCAGGCGCGAGCTTGGCTTTGGGGCTGGAGCTGCTGTTGGTGGGCTGCAGTGGAGAGGAAAGATCTCTGCTGGTTTGCCAGCGGGCGAAGGGGAAGTCTTCCTGATAGAAGCCAAGGGAGGCCCTCTGTGCAGCACTGGAGGGTGGACACCTGTAGGCTTTCTCACCTGATACTGACAAGAAAAAGAGAAGCAAAAATGCACTCTAAATTACAAAACAGTGTGTTCAAGACACGCCGTAGTGAGCTTTCATTTTCTGAGAAATGTATGCACCAACAACTGTTGTCTAAACATGAAAAATGTTGCAATCCTGCATCAGGCTGAGTTGAATGATTTAAGTGCTGCCCTGCAGTAAATCAAGCTTGTAATCAGCTTTCAGCTCCAGTGATCCATCATTTTACAGTATGGACGCCACCACCATGCGCAATAAACACACCCAGAGATGTTAACACCAAACGAGATTCTTCCAGAAATAATAAACAGAGAAATTTAAAGCAACTAGAAGTAGGCAGATGTCGGAGAGGAGAAGCTCATTCCATCAAAAGCAGTAACTGGGTTTCCAAGTCAGACATAACGAAGTCCAACATGTGAGGAGCTCTGATTAACCGCAGCATGCCTTCGTGCTGAGTTTATTTTTGCCTCATGCATGAAAAATGGTGCGTTTGGACCATAATTCAGAAGGTACAAAGTGTATTATTGTGCGGAATGACAAAGGGCAATTTTTCTCTTTTTAGCAGCATGAAAAATACCCGTCTAGAAGTGAGGTTTGATCCCACTCAACGTAACTTTTAATTAAAGGCAATTTCAACGCCTTCCGCCCTCTGTTTACCTACGCTTTAATCCTTATAGCCGCCGCAGAGGCTCCCTCTAGGGTTAAACACACTTTCTGTCACCGTTTTGAGTCAGTGGCTGTCTGAGACCCCGGCGTGGAGCTGTCTTTAAACAGCCCAGCTGTTTCGCTGCCATTCCAATTACAGTAAAAGTCATCTGACGCCATTAAGCCACAAATATTGGCAGTTTATTGCCCAACACTCTCCTGGCATTTGAAGGTCAGGTCATACATTATACTGTGTCTTTTAGGGATATGTCTGGGATGCTGAGATAAACCCACCACCATTAATTTAATTCTATGCATATTGATGCCTTATTGTTCTTCTTTAATGGACTAATATCTTGGTTACCACAGTGATTCACTCTTGCCAGAGAAATATCAATTTCATGGGCCTCAAGTTCTGACCTGGGGTAATTCTCGGAGGTAAACGTAAATCTAATGATCTGCTGTTGTTGCTTTACTTTGCCTCTGACTTTAATAGAACCTCCTCGTGCCCACGTGAGCCAAACGCCAGTAAAAGGATGGCTGTTTTTATGCTGCGCGAGACGTACAAAACCATAAAATGGCATCTACATAATAACCAAATAGAGCTGAATCTAATGAAATTGAAAAATCCCTGCTGAAATAGCAAATTTGTGCCCTCGATATGAAGACACCCAGCCCTGTTTGTGCTCCGCATGAGTGTCTATGCCGTGATCGAATGTACACATTGATTGTGTGTGTCAATGTGCGTGGGCGTGCAGGAGCGGGAAGGAGACAACAGCGCCACACCCTTGTGTCCAGTAACAGACCAAAAAAAAAAAAACACACACACACGCGCACACATCTAAACGGCTTAATGGGACTCTGTCAGACACACCATATATCTCAATTACTCTGTGGCTTAAATTACGATGACATTATCGTCCGGCTCCAAATGCACAAAAACGTATATCTGGCCTCATCTTTGTGAGCGAGGACCTTCCTAAACCCATTTGCCAGCCATCACCGAGAGCGGTAAAGCAACACAAAGAGTGAAGACTGGCTTCCTTTTTTTTTCTCTCCCCCCTTCCTTTGGACGGGTGCCATCTTTGTGATTGCCTGGTTCATGCTAACTTAATCAGTTTAAGATTTACTTACACTGCCGAGGCTCACATTATGTGTGGGGAGTAATTTTAGAGCTTAGATTTATCAACCAAAACTCCAATTACCGCATCATTACAAACCCTGGCCTCCCTCACCTAACATGGAGCATCTAATGAAGTGGCGTCTGCACGAGTCATCCGCCCTCGCCGGGTGTGCGAGGGAGAGAAAAAGGTAAATATGAAAAGAATAAACGCCGTTTTGCACAAAGGAGCGTGCGGCTGCGGCTGGGGCCAGACTTTCATTTCATATGGAAATAGACTTTTAAGATTTCCAGCCACACACACCCGTCAGGGCAATCATGGCTTCACATATTTTGCTTACATAGGCACTCGGCAGTTATATTGTCGCTATCAAACTCCATACACGCAGGTTTTTGGCTCTGTGTGCTCGTGCAATCACGCACCTGAAATGCAAAGCAGAGATACATAGAGGCTGCGGTGGTTTAAGATGAAACAGAGAGAGGGAGAGTCACACACAAGACTGGAGAGAAAAACAGGGGCACCAGATGTTCTTTGATGTTTATAATAGCATATATTATTAATATTAATTAGACCACATAGTCAATGACGCATTTGGGATGTTTCCAAGTCAATTAAGCCAAATGGCATTCAGGAGACGGCGGAACAATATTTCAAGGCAGGTGTTCAGAACTCCCTGGGTAAATCTTTTTATCTGCATGCTAGGAAAACAAGCATTTTGAGCTCAATTTGAGCCTCATATCTGTAATAATAATTAAAAAGAGGATTAAAAGGCAGAAGTGAGAGGGAGATGGAAAAGCCAACAGGTAATCAGTGCAGACGAAGCCGTCAGAGCCGGACTGGTTCGAGCCACACACGGGTACAGGTTCGATCTTGTTTGGTTAAAAGATGTTTTTCTGTGGAACAGTTGTGCGAACACTGATACCCTGCACGGCCACCTGCTTGAGCTGCGCAACCTCTGCCTGACATTAACAGTTTTATGGCTGATTATCATTGCTGGCTCTCTTTGCTGCAAGAAAAGAGGAGAAAATCAGGAGGAAAATACATGCAGGGACGTCATTATACGGTGTCTGCTCATTGACCTTGAGGTTAAGTGTACTGAATGGGACTAATTAATAACTGCCAGAGCATTTTATGTTTGTTAGGCATGTTTTTAATTCCAAGTCGGGCTCTAACTGGTCCAATGTAGGTCAGAGGCCCGAAGAATGCGCCCTTCATTAGTTTATCGTTTCACTCTCGATGATGGATTATTATTAAAGTCAAGTCTGCATTTTCAAATCTCTCCTGATTTCATATTGAGGGGTAATTTGCAGCACACGCCTCCTATTGAACAACAGCGAGAATACGAATGTATGATGTGGAGCACTTGAAGCAAAAGTCTAATTCCGGCGCCGTATCTGGACGTATCATGTAAAGGAGCCGTCCCTCACTCTGACAGCCGTGACTGTACTATATTTGCTATCCATATTGAGAACATCAATAACTTCATGACCACCATAGGCCCACGATGAATAATGCAGCCAGTAATTCTGGACTAATCAATGTTCCTCAAGCTGAACATCTGGCAGCTGTAATTCTTCCTCAGCATCTCCGCTCTCCTGAATTAGAAAACACACGCTCTCTTCCTCCGCGTCCAGCCACGGAGGCAGGCTAGACTCGATCAGTTACAACCCTTCCTCCCCCCACCTCCGAAAAAAGTTATCCCTGTTATTAAACCCTCATCAAGTGGTGCGCGTTCTCCATATGTGTAGGATTTACCTATCTGTCCCGCAGCAGACCTGTGTGTTGAGCCAGGGCCAGCAGTGTGTGATTGTGTTAATTAATCTGTCATTGTGAGCGCAGGGAGCAGCTGCAGAGGTCTCTGGGATATATTGTCAGAGCTAAACAATGCGGTGCTAAGCCCCAAGAGTGAGTCTACCATTACACAAGACTAAGAACAGAGAGCAAAGGAAGAGAGCGAGGGAGAGAGAGAGAGAGAGAGAGAGGGAGAGAGAGAGACGGCTGGATCCATCATTGACTAAAGCAATGACGCCTGACCTTTACAATGAATTAGTTTCCATGCTTAATATTGACTGAAATTAGAGTCTGATACTGAATGTGCCATCCCAGAACTGCATGCGCTCAAATCCTCAGCTAGCCAGCGATCATAAATGTTTCTGGGAGTGATACCGTATGGTTGTGGCGATATGGGGAGGAGAGGGAAAGTAAAAACAATGGAGCCGGGATCTATTTTTTAAAGAGCAACCAGAGAGGGATTTGGACACAAACTGTCAGCATTTACATGTAAATATGCAGATAGCTGTCTGTGCGTACAATGTGGAAACAAAGCATCTAATAAGATTAGACCTGATCCATTTATCTCCTCTATGCTGCAAACATTTAAGAGGATACTGGATCCAATCCCACCAGAATGCATTTGACTTGTACTCCACCGACTGTGACTACTTTAGTTATAAGCTATGATTACGAGAATGGATTTATTTCTCTTCTCTTAGCAACGCCGCTTTCAGCTATTTGGACCCATTCGAACGTGTTAGCAGGATGCCATGACAAGAAAGGCATTTACCCGCGCCGAATCATCCGAATCACCAGGTGGAACAGAAGACTATCAATAAAAATACCAGGTGGTAGATCAAATCATAAAAATCACTGGGTGGTATATATCAAATCATTAAAAACACCAGATGGCATACATTAACATCTTGTGCCCCCGCAGGCAAGGGGTGGGGATGTGACAAATAAAAAATAGAGGGTACTAATTATCCCCACAATTCAACAAGATGCCATTATCAGTGAAAGGAACAAAGTCCTCGTGCATGACTGTAATGTCTGTGCTGCTGACCCAGCGTGCCCGTTTCTAAGTAAAAAGAAGATACTGGAAACGGCCGCGCCATCAGTACCAGATATTTTACTGTCGTGGTTCCACACAGATCTTTCATTTTCTAGCACTGGGTGGATGCATGTCTATACTGTTTGTGTGACATTTTAGCTAGGGCACCTTTTTACTGTTAAAAATGAAAGGATTTAATAATCACCTGATGCTGTGGGAGAAGGTGGGCCGGCGTCAAAGGTGCTGCCAGAGTGGGAATCCGCCATTTCCGCGTTGCTCTCGGTCGGCCCGTGATGACTGGCCCCTTCCGGGCTGCTGGTTCTGCTCAAGGCCTTGGTGTCTGGATCACTGAGACTTGCTTTTGCCTCGTCCGGACATCTGTCAGACGGGTACGGCGTGCCCTGCTGCTGGTCTTTAGCAGAGAACATTTGCTGTTCGAAGGGAAACCCCGATGTCATGATCTGCCAGCCTGTGTAGCTGTTGAGCGTTTCTCTGCTAGAAATGATCTTCTGCAGATATTCCACGCTAGTGGAACTCAGCGGAGACGGGGGATGATTCAGACCCCCCGCAGGGCTGCTTTCGGCATCTGTTAAAAGGCCCCGGCCCGAGGAAATCATCCTCCCTATCATCTCCCTGACCTTCATGTCGACGCCCGCTGTGGCCAGTATCTGGTTGTAGTCTTGATGGTCGGCTCTCTCGGCTGCCATGAATCTGCCGTGAAGGTTGGAGGCGTACTGCGGGAAGAGGCTGCTGTGATGCTCCTGTGTCAGGTGACCCATCTTCTCAGAGGCGTCGTGGTCAGAAGGGAGATGGTGCTTTGAAGCCAGCTTGTTGAGATGGACCTTCATGTGGTTCTTGAGAAACCAGGGCTCCTTGAATCGACGGCCGCAGATTTGACAGCAGTGCTCAAAAGAGTCCTTGTGTTTCCTCATGTGACCCTTCAGGAACCAGGCCTGGCTAAAGGTCTGACCACACACTTCACACGGGAATTCTCCCACAGGTTTCCTCTTGTCGCCTGCTCCCATGGCCGCCTTCTGCCCTGAGCTAGAGTCAGCGGTTATGTGTGCCATCTCGACATGGCCGATGAGCTCCTCCTCGTGTGAGGCAGCAAACTCGCACAGGGTACATTTGTAGGGCTTGTGCAGGATCCTGATGTGGCGCTCCAGCTCCTGCTGCTTCCTGAACTTTCCCTTGCAGAACGAGCAGCGGAAGCCACTCGTCTGCGGCTGGATGGGATCGTCGGGAGCGGAGGTCGCCTGGGGAGACGTGGTGGCCTGTGACCGGCCCTCAGCCACAGAGTTTGTTAATAATAAGGGTTGTGAATGGACAGTCTGGGACTGCTGGGGCTTCCGGAGTTGACTTATGCTGGAGGGCTGCAGCTGACTGGACAGACCATTCCGCGTCTGCCTGTCTCTAAGTATTGCCCTTTCCTCCAGCTCGTGGAGCAGCCTGTTCTCCTCCCTGATTCGCCCACGGCCTTTCCCCAGTATACCTTGCTTGTGAGTACGGAGGTGTATCTTCAGATTGCCCTTCTGTGCAGCCCTGTGGTCGCAGTACGGGCACTTGAAGGGCTTCTCGCCGGTGTGTGTACGCATGTGAAGGGAAAGAATGCTGTTAAAGCGGAAACGTTTGCCACACAATGGACACGGGTACTTCCTGTTCTTGCGGCTGTCGTCCTGGGTGGAATTCACCTGGGAGATGATGCTTTGATTGGTGACTCTTAAGAACTGGGAAAGTTCTGCCCTCCCATTCATACTGCTGAGAATTCTTGCATCCATTATTTGATTAGCCAGGAGTGCCATCTGACTCCTAATTGGGTGGACGGGCAGGGTAATAACGCTGTCCTTCGAGGGATTGGCTGCTGTTACAGAATGGTGGTCACGAGAGTCTAAGTGGAACAGTCCAAAGGTTATCTCTGAGTGCTGACTGAGGGCTTATTGGGTTGTTACAGGATGTGGATTCATGCTGCTTAGATGAAAGACCTTCTTGATGTAGCTCAAACCTAAAGAGAACACAAAAACAAAATTGAAAACGTACATATTTGCAAAAACAGTCAAACGTTGGTGGGGGTTATGGGCCAGGGTGAATATGTACATTTGCACAAATAGGTCAGGAAATAGAGCAAAGCAGATTTTGAATCTTCTTAACACCACTGTGTGTGGTTTTAGGTCATTGTTGGTGACTGAAAATGCTGATTAGGTCTAACCACAAAGGCTTCCTCAACAAATATCTCATCTTTACTGAAGGCTAATGTGAACATCTTTGTCTTGATCTTATTTTGTTCTGACAGGAAAAGAAAACACAGCAGCAACACAAACATCAAAGTGTACCTGCTTCTACTTGAGTTGCTCCAAAGATTAAAAGTGAAAGCGTTAAGCTTTTTCAGCAGGTCCGTTGCATATTTGAATAAAACATTTAGCTGCATAATTACAGCATGTCACAGTATTCAGAGAATATAAACAACTTGATGATGCAAAAATTGCAAAGTAAATTCAGAGAGGAGAAAGAAAAACAGGGGAGCGGAGACGGGCCTCTTTCTCTTTTTTCCCTTGTCCGGTTTTCCTGTTTTGATCCAACGACTGTAGCAGCAAAACAAAGCTTCAAATTCACTTGCTGCTACAATGGTGGAGGTCACAGACGCGAGCCCTGTGCAGCTCCGGTGCAGCACCAAAGGGCACAGAACAAAGCCCGTACTGTCCACACAGAATTAACACGGGCTTACATCATCCTAGACTACAACCTCAGTCAGCCCTGAAAACGATGTATACAAATACACAGATAGCAAACTGGCTGCGGTGGAGAGCGCGTGGCTCAATGGACACATACGGTGCTCGCCAAATTCTAGCTATCACCTGATTCCTTTCACATACATACAGTAGATCTGCTTCATATCTCATGGTGTTTTGATGCTCGTTGCTCTATTGGGTTTGTTTTATTGTGCATTGTACTATTATTAAGTCTACACTTAATCGGTAGTGATTGATGACGTTTGACTGTTCGCAGCATATGAACTAACTGGCTGTTGTGCTTGCGTGTGGAAGTGTGCTCAGCAAGTATTTGCAGCTTAGTATATCCTCACCCAAAAAAATCAAGTCGCTAACTGTAATGTAGCTAAAGTATGTTGCGGATAAAATCTCTGGAAAGGAGCGTGGGCCACCTGCCGCCCCACTTGCCTATGGCCTGTAGCGATGCCAGTCAGTCATGAAGCTGCTGCACAGGAAGCTGTAGAGTTGCAGAGCCAGTGGGCTTGGCTGGTGAGAGAAGCCTGTCTGCTCCGAGCCGGGATCAATGCGAGGATGCGGACCTGACCTAATCATATCTGACAGGTAGAAAGTGAGAGAGCGATATTTGCATACACTAGATGCACTTCATATTTGCTAAAGTGGTATTCTTCTGATTAACTAAGCATACCAATGAGGCCTAAAGCACACATGCATGTGTGTGCATGTTCTGTTCTACTGGATTGCAGTAACCGGTGCAGACGAGAGCAGGATCCGGGGCAACGGGGTGTTTTCTCTGTCGGTGTGGATTAGGCTCTTTTTGTGCAGAATGAGAGAGAGAGAGAGCCTTATTGTTATTAAGCATGTTGTCACAGCATCGCCTCTTAGGTGTGGTGTGCATAGACGAACAAGGAGCAGGTGTGATATCGCGCAGGCAATAAGAGAATAAACCAAACGGTGACACACACGCAATTAGACTAGCCATGGGAGCGGTGCATTCTGGATGATTTGGGATCTGATCATATCCAAAATGGCTGCATTTATTTTTACTGCAGTCCCAGATTCTATATTTCAATATCTAATCTGCACAAGGGTGGAAATGCAATCTTTTTTATTTTTGTAGTTGCAGCACACTGTCAACTAGGATGGATGGATGATATTGTAAATCCATAGAGTGGTGACACTGGAATGAAACACATGACTGAAATTTATAGATCAGTCGTGCATTTTTCATATTGCTTTTTAACAGCAGTTAAAATGCATTAATAATTTATGTGGACGACTACAATGAATGTACCACAAACATCTATGTATATGTGCCTGCAACACATCTACAGTAGTGCAGGGTGAATTAAAAACCTATCTATCTATCTATCTATCTATCTATCTATCTATCTATCTATCTATCTATCTATCTATCTATCTATCTATCTATCTATCTATCTATCTATCTATCTATCTAGTCAGTGTAAAAATAAGTCTCATCTAAGTTTTTAAAGCTTGGAAAAGATTAATAATTCAATTTAAAACATGAAAAAAAATGTAATTTTTTAAAAATTGTGGCTTAGAAGGTTGATGTTAAAACCCTTATATACATTAAATCCACAGCTAAAACACATCGGCTGACCTGTCAGATTCTTTGTAACATTGTTCTGCCTTCTCAAATATAACATAATATCAGATCACGCTTTTCAAAATTCTTGGAATTCCCTGAAGTTCCCAGTTTGCGGACAACAACAGTTTGATTCATTACTCCGGAGCAGGATTATGTGCCAGGCATTATACCCCTTGTGTTTCACTTCACCCACACACCCACCCACCCACCAAAGCAGCCAACTGACTATCCTGTGGCCTGCCCTGTCAGGGGACGAACAGGCAGCACAAGAGAGGGCAGTGGCAGCACAACTGCCCACTTTGACCTCTACAAAAGATAGCACCATCCATATATTTCTGACAGCCAGATTAATGAAAGCCTATAGGAGCTTCTCTGTAGGCCCCACCGAAAGCCTGACGGAGACAGAATAGTCTAACCAGCACCATTCATTACTGCGGGAGCACAGAAAGAGCACACACAGCACTGACAAACTAGCTCCTTGTGAGTAATAGCTGAAGAACTCATAAAGAACTACATACACATTTGTTGTGGATGCCGTTAATCCCCATCATTCTGTTTACGACTATCAAAAATCCGGCTTGGGCCTTGCCAAAATAAATCAGGCGCCCGCGAGGCAGAGGTGATGCACACGCCGCAGCTATCTGGGGTTTCAGACTGACGGGAAGCCTCCCTTCGCTCCCCCTTGGCATCGGAAGCACCGGACGCAAAAGCGTGATAATTTATGGGAAAAATGTGAAGGAACTGGTGGAAGCGCAGGTTTGTCTGTGGGTGACCAGCTGTGTCTGCTGCTCATTCAGATGACAAGTGGGTCACAAATCACGTTTATGCAGAAGGAGGGATGCGATCTTGATTAAGTATGTATATGTGGAAAAAATGATCACCTCAGCATGCACTTACGGTACAGTATTTCTATTCTTCACTCTGTGTGTGTGTGTGTGTGTGTGTGTGTGTGTGTGTGTGTGTGTGTGTGTGTGTGTGTGTGTGTGTGTGTGTGTGATACAGCTGAACCGAGCATTCATAAAATGCTCTAATGCATTCAATGTTCACACAGAGTAAAGCACAAGGATATATAAACACGGTTTACAGAACTCATCATCTCTTCAGACACCCACTCTTTCTCTCACAAACACACTCGCACACACGCACAGAGAGACATGTGCGTATAGAAATATTTTAAATCACTAATGTGTAAACAGTTGCTCTTGTTTGCACAGACCACCTGTTCTTTCTGGACACAAACAACGCTTTGGCGTACGATGTGGTTTAACAGTGTGGGGTGCATCGGGGACGCCGTGCACAAGAGAAGCTTATCCGAATGGTGTAGGCTGCATCAGATGGTTTGGCCCTGCAGGACGGCAGCCAGCTTCAACAGAACTCAGCGCACTGACGTGTTTTGCGGTCTCGAGTGCAACTTCCAACAAAAGATGGCAGGAAAGCAAGAGCATAACTTCGGTCACTGCCCTTTCACCGAGACCGTGCAGCGTTACCAGAGGATCGGCTCTGCGCTTTGCTCACTATCGGCAAAATGTTGGATCTACTTTTCAAAAGCAGAAGCACTTGGAGGCATGATAACAAAAGCCATTAAAGGAGTCATCGCAAACTCACAGCAGGAGTCTGGTAATGCCACTTACAGTATCTCATTAAGCTATGGTATCTACAGGAAAAACACTGACAAACAAAGAGCATAATCCAAGGCACATTAACTGGCCTGATAATTCAATGAACCTTCATTTAGCAGCCATCTTGCACTTCTTTTTTTTCCGCTGGAGCAGCACAGCACAGGCCCCTCATGAAGTTCTCTCTCTCTCTCTCACACACACACACACACACACACACACACACACACACACACACACACACACACGATCTATCCTTCTCCCTATCTCCCGCACTCTCTAAAACAACAAAACATCCACCATTAGACAACGGGGTAGCAGCGTAATTAGAAAATGACTTCCTTTGCAATCCTAGCTAAGTAGTTTACACACTGTAATTACAGGGACAAAATCATCTTTTCATCATTTCGCTGATTGAGCTCATCAACCCAGTGGGATCCCAGGACTGTGCTCAGGCAACATCTGGGCTAAGAGAATTAGCCTTTATTTTAGCAGGCCTTCCACAGCAGCAGGAACACTGGACACCCGCACGAGTCCTTTTTCCTTTTTTTCATGAAGTGTTCTTGTCCCTGTCCACTGAAGCACTCCACATTTACTTGATACAAGATGAGACAATTTGGGAGGAGCACAAGGTCACTGCGTGGTAACGGCTTTTCCCACGCTTCCAAAAATGCCGTATCGAACTTTGACTCCCCCTCGGAGCTGCTCCTGTGCTTGAATTGGAGCATTGAAGACTGACCTTGGAGCACAACGGCGTGCCATTTCATGGAGGCTGCGCTGTTTACTCTCATTCTCCGCGCGCCCCGAGCCTTGACTTTCTAACAAACACGTGTGGTCACGGAGCTGGAGGTGAAACGCTTTCATCCGTCTCTGTCCTGTGGAAGGGCTCTGTCTCTCTGTGTTGGCAACAGTGGCAAGTGTTTAATGTGGCAGCTGTTAGCCTCGTGGATTTTCACTAATCACTCTCTCCTGATTACTCTGATGAGTGCATGATGCTCTTAAATAATCAACCCGCAATGAAAAAAAAAAAAAGAAATAATTATCATCATCTCCCTAAGTAGTGCAGCTGCACCCGCCTGCAATAATTACAACTAGAACAGGGCGCCTTCTCTCGTCACTTACAACCACTTATTATTAGAGATAACGCTAATTGGTGCGGTGGTGGGCGACAATTCTTCATGGAGTTCACCATAAAAAGCCAAACCTTGGAAGTTACGGCCCATCGGTGGCCTTAAAGCGAAGGTGTGGCGCTCGCCATCACGCGCGAAGACGCACCAATGATCTGATCCAGGGGAGCGGTAGATGTCCTATCAGCGGCCCCGCGGTTGCGTCGCCGCCTTGCCCTGGCTCCGCCCCTCCCCCCACTCCCGGTATCAGCCTGGCAGACACAATTAACATTTTCATAAAAACAATTCCCTGCCTCCAATAGTCCAATGTAATTTGTTTTCCATCTCTGTTCATTAATCATTGTTTAAATCGGTGAGCCATCCCCTCCACTCTGCCATCTGCACTCAGCTGTGTTACAGATATGACACCTTCCCCCTTAATGGGAGCTGACAGCCAAGAGAGGAGCCCCATGGAAAATAGCTTCCTGCATGTGCACTTCTACCTCACACACTGCCAGCAGGTGAGAGTGGGGCATTTAATGGATTCTGATTAATCTCAAAGGCAAACAACATTACACTACAACGTCAAGCAGCACCCAGAATGCTGCGATATCTGCAAAACCTACAGCGCAGAGCAACCAGGCCAGAGCTTTCCCATCCCAAATTCTGTCGAAGTTGTTTGTGTTTTAAATCTATATTTTTTTGGTCTCCCTCCACTGAAATCAGCACAGCGTTCCGACAATATGCTATTGTTTTCCTGGAATTGGGAGCAAGGTTATTAATTATTCACTGTTGTGTTCTCATATGAGGGGGCTATGCTTTTCACTCTATTGCCTCATAGCTCAAATACTTAGGGCCATGGTGCTTGGGCAAATTTCACGAGGCAACATCACAGAGATATTATTATCACGAGGCAGACACTGAGGAGATTAAAACTTTCCTGAAGAGTTGGAGCCAACTCGAATCAGGCCCAGGTTTTTCCAAGTCGCAGGATTTTCCGGAGACGGCATGAGGGGGACAAATGAAATGACTTTTGCTCCTTGCTGTTTTTCCTTATAAGTAAGCCCCTGTTTAAACCCAAGGGGAGGTTATCTGAGGGTTTATCCTGGGGGGGAGGAGGCGAGATGGGAGGGTGTTATTCTCAGTGTGGCGAGCCAAAAAGTTCATCTGGCCTGTTGATTTCAGCGTGGATTACAGATATTCAAATCATGTGCCTGTTGTTCAAACAAGTGCCTCTATCAGGGGAGAAAGTTGCCAAGCCGGGCTTTGTCGCGTAAGCTGTCTGATTTTACTGCACCATAATGAAAACCACGGCGGTGCTGTACAGTTTCATTCACCCGAGCCCCTCGGTTGTGTTGTTTAAGACACCCAGTCCCTGTAACTTTTCATTCAGAAACAGAGATCATGATCAAGTCAAGTCATATCCAAGACAGCCCTGACTCTTTTTTTTTTGGAGAGGTGGGTGCACGTTTATGTGTGTGTGTGTGTGTGGGGGGGG
>BJFM01000131.1:102536-121959 GCA_016586285.1 Arothron firmamentum
AGCAGCAAATGATGTGTATATTCAAAACTGAATATTTCATGTTGATTGATCACACTGACTGCCACCCACCTGCTCCTCCTCCTGTCCCACCGGAGCTGGCATGAGGAGAATTCGGTAATTGAGAAGAGCAGCGCATGGTCTCTCTTTGCTCGCGTATGACAGATGGGGCATCATCGCTTCAAAGGAGAGCATTTGGAAACGAGAGGAAAGGGGGCGAGGAGGATGAGGAGGAGGAGGAGGAGGTGGTGATGGTGGTGGTGGGGGTTCACGGGGCGAGGGGTAGCTGTGGCACTGTGTACAGGTGACAATAAATAAAGGAACACACTGGAGGTCATATATACAGCTGCTATTAAAGGAGTACATTTAAAAAAAATCTTAGCTTTAGGGGTCTGATTTCAGGCAAACTGCACTAGCGTCTTCATCACAAGGGCACAACTTCACTGGGTCTTTTTGGAGATGAGTATTAGAGACATCAACGAGCTATTAAATGAAGAATTGTGAGGTGATGATATGACAGAATGATAAACACCACATGGAACACGGTCTGTTGCGCACACATAATGTACCCACAACAAAAAAGGCATTCTTTTTGTAAGATGTTGCCATTTTACGCACAGTATTTTAGCCGTCGCTGTTACTTTCATTTTAAACATCTAACCAACAACATCAACAACAACAACAACAACAACAACAGAAACCACAACAGCGGCTGCACCATCGGCACGAAAACAACATCCAACAGTTGCTAAAACCGCGCATCTATCAGAATCCGACTCGTTCCAAACTTCACTTCACTTCCCACGGATGACGCGGGTAAATGTGGCAGAGGGACCGTGAGTGGTTGGCGCTTACCTGCCCGGTGCGTAACCCGCGGAGGACGCGGGCTGACAGCTGGACTTGAGCGGAGAGTGATATGGAGTCGGATGACTGACTGCTGACTGACGGACTGTACGCTTCGCACGCTTTATCACGGACGCACGCCGAAGCGCGCACAAGCCGGACGCGGATTTTTTTTTTTCCCCCACTTCCTCCGCGAATAAACCAACCTAAAAACCTCTTTACGCTGTCACAAAGCAAAAGCAGCGGTTCTCCTCTCCCTCTTTCCAGTTGAAGAAAGAGGTAATGAAATCTTATTGAGAAAAAAATTACATGAGATACTTCAATATGTCCCAAAGCTGTATGTCTCCCTCATCTGGCCGCTGGTGAGTACACCGTGCGTAAAACGCTCCCTGTGCCATCCCAGTCATGGTTGAATCTGGAAACACCGTGCAGCAACATGCCTGTAGAATTTAGTGAGCTGATTAATGCGGCAGTGCTTATTTACATTATAATATATTCTATGAAAATTGCGTGAATATGTGCCAGTTTACCCCACTGTGCTACTCCCCCATGTTTTAATAGACAATTATATGGGAAAGAGAGTAATTTAATTGCATTAATAATTAAAGGTATTCTAAAATAGCATTTCTCAAAATGTGAAGTAAAGGGCATGCCCACAGATTCATGCTTTTACTGATATAGCTTTTGCTTATTTTATTTGTCATCAAACATAATGCGGGTTCAAGCCTTTAACATGTGTATTTATCTTGCAATTTTCTCAATCCTTATACATGAATTTATAATTATTACTGCTTTAGTTAGTATAACCAAATTTCTTTGTCTTTTCATCAACCATCGTGAATTATTTTGAGCGGATCTTTGATTAACCGAGCTGTCATCAAGATTCAGAGCTGTGAATCACCTGAGCATTCCTCACCTGCAACTTCCACGTTGGAGTTCATTAGTGAAATAAATATGGAGCAAAAATACAGCCTCCTCAGAGGTGGTGGTCCTAAGGGTATATAAGCAGACACTTTGGAGTTAAATCTGTAAGTGTGCAAAGTTGTATTAGCAGTGCAGCAGATATCTGACATTTGGAGGTAAGTCCAACTCTTCCTCTCTTCCTCTCAGGCTCGAGCACCTGTCTAGAAAACAATATCCGCCCCAGTCCTTCATCACACAACTCGTAAAATCCCTCTTAATCCCTGAAATGCAGATCTTGGGTGTTGCGGCCCATTAGATTTACGTTTGCCCATTCGATTTGCTTGTATCTGGGTTCTGCTGTGTTCCAGCATATACCTTCACAGCTAAACTACGTAAATCCATTGATCCGTGTCTCACCAACACAACGCTAGCATGTTAAGCATTGCCTAATCTGTCTCATGCTACCTGGATTTTCATATTGGAGAAATAATCCTGATGAAGGGGGGTGGGTTTGGACAGCGTTGGGTGGGGGCAGAGTCACCTCAGGACCAGTTTAAAAGCTTCTTATCAGAGACCTGCACTCCCACCATTTAACGTAAAGAGGAGTGATAGCCTTTCAACTCACAAGCTGCAGCTTTAATTAAAGCTGCTTGTGGGGGGAGATGAAGTGCGGGCCTGCGTGAGTTGCCCCACTAAAAAAAAAAAAGATAAATCTGAAGTGCATTAAACAATGTAGTAGTCCTCTAGAGTTCACCGCCAGGAAGAAACAGATGGTTCTAAGACAGATTCATCTTGACCACAGCGATTATTGTGTCTCCAAACACACAAACCCGACTGACTGAAGCCATGGAATTTACATCTGTTCGACATTTCCAGCTGGACTGGACCTGTACTTTGATACAGCCTACATTTAAATGAACTGACAGCCTCTGTTTTATTTTCATGCATGCACAAATTAAACTCTTTAAATATTACTTAGAAACTCAACTCAGAAAACTGAACACCCTGGAGTACTTTCTCAGTGTCGTAGTATACAACATAGGCCCACCTACATGTCCCTACAGTCAGGGACAGGGCATCAAAGCTCATCAGAACTCATTTTCTAAAGTGCCTTATTGATAATTCCACAAATAGATGTAAGCATGGTAAAACACCCATCCTTAATTGTTGGGTAACATTTTCGACACTGAAAAGTCAGACGCTAATTGTCTGACACTGAATGTCTCACGGATGTTTGTCATATGATGGGGTGAGGAAAGGCTCCCACGTCATCTGTGCATGCGCAACACAGGAACTGCTGGTGATGTCACTGATCAAGCTCCTTAGAGTCTGGCTTTCAGGAAAGAACATGGGTATTTCTGAGGTAGGAGCAACCCAAGACTGACTCTGCACTTCCACTTCAACACAGATCCACAGGCAGAAAATATGAAATCAATTATTTTTGACTTTGTGCAAAAAAAGATTAGTTTAATTAGCTTGGTTTTCTTGTTTCAAAAGTCCACATGATGTTTGCACTGACGCACTAAGCCTCTTTTAGACACATAACAGCCTGTTAAAGAGCTGGGCTTCAACCATCACAGTTTTTATATTAAGACTGTTTGTGCTTTGTTTGAGCTGAATTTCCTGTTTGGTTTTATAGGTTTGCCGTTGATCTTACGTAAGCAGAGTTTAATGCACATCAGGAACTTCTCGTGAAAAACCAGATCTTTCTCACGTCTGCACTGTTCTTGTTCCAGCCCCCTTTTTAAGACCAAAGAAAAAACATTTACAGCAACTGTCACGGTGATGTGAAACAATGAGGGGAAGAAATCTCACCAAACAGCCATAAAGATGCACAAATCCAAACAAAAGGTCAGCAGAACATAAATGAGAGAAACCAATGTGTTGTTTCAACAGATTTATTTGAAAAAGCTTTATTTTCCATTAAAGTTATGACTTTTTTTGTCTTTACATAAAGCTCATCACAAAGGAGAACATATATTCACAGGCAGGTCAAGAAAGAGTTAAAGAGGAGCTCAGAGAGAAAACAAGGCAACTGGCTACAAACTGGCTGTACAGCCTCAAGTCTCACCTAAACTGGCGGTCGCGTTAACTAACAAAGAAGGGTAAACGTGTGAAAAGACTCACTTTTTTCCAAACAGGCTTTGCGGAACTATGTCCCTTTGTTCCGTACTGTTTACAGTTTACTGGGTATGTGGATTAGCTATGAAGGCTCTAGAGGGAATAAGCAATGTTACACACTCCTAAACATCAGATTGTGCTTGTTATCCTTCTAAACAGCCCCAAAGTCAGTGGCAGCAACAGCAACAACCAAAGGTGAACAGAAAATGAATCAGAGAACGTCAGCCAGAAGTCCAGTTCAGTTAAAGATTAGAAACATTAAAACTTGTTTTACAATGATAAAGGGTTTACTTTTATTTATGATGCAGCCTGGCAGCTTTAAACTTTGACACCCTTTTAGGGTCTTGTTCGGGAGGGAGAGCGTCGGGCGCCACCTCTTCCTGTTTCCTCTCTAGGATGGTGGGTAGAGCAGGTGGAGTGATGGTCAGGTGGGGGACAGTCAGAGGCATCGGGTCCTTTTCTACTACGGTGCCTGAAAATGCCTGCAGAGGAGAAAGAGCCTGGGGTAACTTCCACAAGGGGTCACTCTCCTCTCACTTGGCGGGTTAAAGAGGTTGGAGGTTTATCGTTAGTTCAAACGGTGCATTTCTAGGATTATATTCCCTCTTTGTGACTGGCATTTTATGACTGTTCCAGTGCGTGCAGCTTTAACATAAAGAGGCTTCTGAGAGTTCAGTTATGTTCTCATTAAGGGATCTGAGGCCCAAAGGTGTAATTTTCCAGAGTCGTTTCATAACATCGGAATATTAGAGGCTGTAATTGAGATTAAAGACCAGACAAAGGAACTTGACTGTGATTTGTTGGACGAAGACGAGCACGTGTCACTCACTTCAAACCTGCTGGCAGCGTGTGTCGGCGCTGCGCCGGGGCTGTCCTCCTCGGTGATCCCATCGCTGGTGTCGCTGTGTGCCGCGTCCTCGTGGCTCAGGCCGCGGCAGATCACCCGCCGCTCCTCAAAGTCGGCCGCGCTGCTCTCGCTCGTGTCGCTGCACACGCTGTTCTCCCTGCTGCGTGACTTCAGGATAGACTTCCTGGGGAACGGTTCCCCGTTCTTCACATCCACAAACAACCTGCAGTAAATAACAGAAACATGTCATATAATATCTAAGCTCTCCGTCTTACCTATCCATATTTCCTGTTTCTTACCTGTAAATGTCTGCCGGGGTTGTGATTTTGTGGAGCTCATGATGGGAGTGGCCGTTGCTGTGGCTGTTTTTCTTTTTCCTCTTCGAGTGTTCCTTCTGCTCCTTCCTTTCGCTGAACTTCAGGGTGGTGTTTTTGCCCGTGTTTATCCTCACCTGAAACAAATGGCAGAGGTGAGATAAAGGGAGAGTGGCCAAGCTAGAATGAACTCTTCCTTTCGACAAAAATGAGTCTGACCTTCTTGGGTTCGACTGTGTGAGAAAAAAAGATTGTAGGCAAACAGCTGCCTTCCCCTCCATCATTGTCCTCCTCCTCCTCCTCCCGTCTGTCTGCGCTGGCTGGTGCTTGACTTTGAGGGAGAGACATCCAGCTGGGCTTCAGGCTCTGTTCATTTACAGGACGTGCCCCATCTTTCTCCTCTTCAGAGGATAAAGATGATGTGTCCTCGCCATTCATGTCTGCGTTATCAGATAATCTGAAGAAACGACACAGTTCAAAGCGTTTAGAAAAGTGCTGTTATCACAGATAAAACCAGGAGGAAAGCATGGGTTTACCTGTCCAGCTCATCCTGCAGCGCCTCAAGTTTCTCAAGTTCATCCAGCCGAGTCCACAATTCCCCCTCCGTCAGAATGCCTTGTCCTCCGCCTCCATCGTTGCCCTCTTCATCCTCCTCTTTAAGATCCAGGACAGCATCCAGCTTGGGTTTGGAATTCGGCCTGTGCGCTATTCTGCGCTTTCCTTTTGAAGGAGACAAATGGAAATGAGCGCAGTGTGCAGCAAAAAGAACAAGTTTCCAGTTTCTCTCTCTTTTCGCGAGCCAAGAAGCAATGTGATGGAGCAGAAAAACTGTCTGAGGTACCTTTAGTGACAACGGTCTCATTGTTTTCGACTTCTCTGATATCAACAAAGTCTCCTTTCATCTGAAGGAAAAAGAAAACTAAGCGTTCTCATTTTAGCCTTACACAACATTTTGACTGTGAGACAACTCCTGCTGACAGAACTCACAGCTGTCACGCTTTCCATTTTCTTTGCAAACTCGACTCTTGCAGCAAAGTTTTTCTTGGTCTTGGACAGGTCATTGAGTTCCTTCTTGACATCTGCAGGAAACAGGCACAGTAGTTAAATACTGTATGCAATCACGGACCAAATTCTGCCTAACACTGATTAATTATTTCAGAGACACCCAGCCACTTAAGAGTTAAAATCCAGAACAAGTTTGGGGGGGGGGATTTTTTTGAAAAATGATGACACAAACAGTTCATAATATCTTCTGCCCTGAATACTACTCTGGATCATTAAATCTTCACAACAATTAAGCCCTTTTGCTAATAGCAGCAGAGGGCCCCTGTTTCCATGGCAATTGGGAGCCCCTCCAGTCAGTGCATCAACTGAAAGTGAGGAAAGGTCAAACACAGAAGGCCTGACGATTCAGCTGCTCTCTGACACATTTCAGCTAGCTATGTTTGTATTACAGCACTTAGCTCTGTAATAGCAGGGTGGCCAAGGTCAGGAGAATGGGTGGGGAATGGGGGGGGGGCACAGACGGCTGCGGATGGGCTGTGGCAGCACATTTCTGCTTCACTAAACACTCTAATAATGTTCACATCAGAGATCGTTACTTGGGCCCATTTGACTCTATGAGAATTCGGCAATGAGCAGCAAGGCAAAAACAGTTTGCATAATGTATATTACAATGAGTTATTTTCCCTCAAAACTCAGCCAAGCATTAACGTCTTCTGCACCGGGCACCACTTGGAAAGGATGACAAATGTATAAATTGCTACGAAAAGATGTACCGCTGGAAACTGACAAAGATGAGGGCCACGGTAGATGGGAACTCTGAGATGAAACCTAAATTAAACCCGTGACCGCACCAGCCAAATTTGAAAGCAGATATCATGCCGCCATTTCACCTCACCAAACACATCGCTAAAATTGTCTAAAATCTGCCATCACTGGAAAAGATCCAGCATGCACGTGTTGAATGATGCTTCAGCTGACAGGAAGTCAGTCATTGCACCTCAGTAATTCTGGGTAAGTGATGCAACAGCACCCTCTGCTGGTCTTACGGCAGTATTTCATCCACCCATCCCTCAGTCTTTTTCCTCAGCAGAGTCATGGTGGAACTTATGCGGCAGTGTTCCTTAATGGGGAAAAACAAACAAACAAACAAACAAACAAAAAAGCACCCAGCAAACTTACGCTCCATTCTGTGGGTGACAAGCTTCTGCGCCTGTTTAGCAGAGCACTTCGCGAACCAGTTGTCACCCAGCAATACGGTGATTTCGTTAGTATGCACAAGCTTCCCAGGCATGAAGGCTAAAGAGCCAAACGGCACCTGTTTGGAGCACATTTGATGTGAGATCACAAACATTCACAGTGTGGAATTAGCTGTGAGTGAGTGAGAATGGCACCGTCGGACTTCACCCACCATGATATCATAGGACAGCTGGTCTGGAAGGGTTTGAAGACGCTCGTTCAGGGCTTCATAGTCATCTGACACCTTCTTCCTGCAAATGTAAAAGTTGTCCAACATCACTACAAAAGCAACTTCAAATCCACTGCTGGCCTTTGAAAATACTGTGCAATTTGGAATACTAAAGAGAACAATAAGATGATCCAGAGGGAGTTCCTGTTTCAAAAAAATGAGGACATGGTGTAACACGGGTGGCCTCAAGGTTTTACATTTATCCACCGTGAAGCCATTTTGGAACAAAATAAATGCAACTGTAATAGCATAAACTGGAAAATAGCTTTAGCATACAAACCAGAGGACTGTAGAGATAGAAGAAATGGCTGTTCAAAATTTGTAATGTCTCATGGAGAACTGTATAAGCATTGCTGCGTTATAACACATAGTGTGCAAGCATAGACTAGATTTGTGCTGTTTTGGATTGCCACTCTCAAAGAAGGAACCTTGAAACTGAGATTAAAAACAACACTAATGATTCCAACATTGCAGGTGAGGAAAAGAAAGGTTGAGTATATTGAACCAATCGGGACATCAAGAAGGGTTCTGGGAAAGGAAAACTGGCTGAAGTCTGACTTTTGTTGTCCTGCGAGTGTCAACTTTAGGACTCCATAAATCTGCAGAGCTCCACACAGGCATCTTTCTTCCTCACCAGTGGAGCTGAGAAATCTGCTAATCTGCACTGGGTAGAATTTTGTGATGCATAAAGAAAACCCAACCAGCTCATGTCTCCTGAATTCTTTATATGTCTGGGGGGCAAGATGGAGGAAACAGCACAAAACTATGAACAAAAAGTATGAATGCCTGATGAGAGCACAGTTTTACTGTTTTTGTCATTAAATAAGATGCTGTAATTGGGTCAAACAAGAGCAAACTAATGGCCTTCTCATCCTGGTTTAGGGGGTCACCGGTTTGTTCTACAATACTCTGGAGCTCTGATCAGGGTGTGTGGGGGGTGAATAGTTGCATACAGCTGTCAGTTTGAGCACAAACACCATCATGAAGTGACACAGGTGTTTCAACTCCATCTACATGATGAGTGTTGCTGACAGGGCCGCACAGCTCCGTGTTGCCACACTTGGTTTGACACCTCACTCATTCACTCACCTGTCAGCTTTGCTGTGTTTGTTTGTCCAGACTGTGTCTCGTCATCAGTCAAACAGCCCCCCCGGGAAGATATTTTTATATTTTACAAACCCAACTTATGCCTAAATTTTATACGTCACCTCCTGTAAAAAACTACAATTGCTTCAGTTCATCCATCCATTTTCTGTACCTGCTTTATCCACCGAATAAATACTGCCTTAAATGCATGTATGGCAATGGCAAATTATTTTTCAGCTATATTTGAGAATTAATTCAACATCAGGTTAATGTAAATAAGGATGAAATACACAATGCAATAGACTTACCAGTGCTGAATCTTGTTTTCACAGTCTTTCACCACCTATTTCAAGGACAAAGTCATTAAAACACGAAATGTGATTAAAATTAATATAACCCACAAAGTACTGAGCCAAAGATGAAGATTTCCATATCACCACCTCAGCACTGTGATCAGGGATCAACTGGGGCTGCAGGATGTCTGGTTATATTACACACACAATATTTAAGCAGGAAGTTACAGGAAGAGCAACAGTCACACAATTGGCTGGAACCTTGACTGTGTCCGACTGTGGGAAGACTTTAAGGCAATTTAAATGAGCAGAATAAAAACAAAGAAAGGCAAATGACACTATTGTAACGTCTTAAACACGTGTACTACTAATGGGGACTTAAATCTCAATCTACATGCATGCTCGTGGCTCTCAGGAAAGATTTTATAAGGATAATAACTAAATTCATATAAAAGTAATCTTTTTCCTTTTCTGTGTGGACACACTGCGACCATGTGCGTCGTTGTTATGGTCTACGTGAATAAATGCGAAGTGGAAGTGGGGCAGAAGTAAAACTGAAAACAACAACTCAACGACAAAAGCAGAGCATCTAAGAATAAAGAAGGAAGGAAAAGCACTGACGGTTGGCAGAGGAGGTAGAGAACCTTAAGTATCTAATGTGAAAAGACTTTAGGAAGATGTAATGGTGCTTCTGCTGGTCCGCCGCGTGGCAACGACCTGATGGTGGCTAATGTTCGCCTTTACGAGCCAGGAAAATGTTGCAATATACCTTTTCTTGTTCCTTTCGGAGCCTAACAACTCCGTCGAGATTGTCGAGATTCGTATGATCCTTTTCAGCCATTGTCATCACACGTACGTATCAAAAGTGATTTTTAGTGAGCCCGACACAAAGCTCAGGGGTTGTTGTGAGTCCTAAAGAAGTGTTTATGAATGCAGAAGCAGCAGCTATTCCTCACCGCCGTTCTGTGCGTATTCATAAATAAAGGAGTGATAATTATCCCCACGTTTGGAACTGATATCATCTCACACTCTCATTTCAAGGTTTTTGCATGATGTCCAAAAATATCCAGCTTTTACCCCCTTTTTAGAATCCACAGGGTTATCAAACAATCCTGCTCACTCTCACTGCGACGTGTAATTCAAGTGGTTTAATATGAACGACGATGCTTCCGGTAAGAATTTTTAAAATAAAGAGAGCAGTGGGATCTAGAAGTGGTATGGGAGCCCTACAGCATATGTACGAGAATGGTCAAAAACATACTACTTTAATCAACTGTAAATATATTTTATGCATGGGCACATAATAAGCCGTTACATACCAACAAACATTGTTGTTCTTAATTGTGCTCTCAGAACTCAGTCCTGTTGCATGCTTTTATTTTGAAGATAACTTGATAAATTTTCCGGAGATTAAAGCCAACTAGACGTAGCCAAATTTCCCAGTGCACACTGGGTAAATATGAATATTGCCCGAACGTAAACAATTGTCATGTTGTAATGAGTGACTTGGTCACGTAGCGGCGACACAAGCGTTGCAGTTATACAATTAACGACACTATAGCCTCTAGGTACCGTCTAACGTATAGTCCTGATTGGAGTTTTGAGGTGAATAAAATAGAATAAATGCTGTGTAATAATAGCAATAAGGCTAATGAAGAGCCTTGACCAGTAGAGTGTGCTAGTATCAACGGTTACCAATCAGCTGATGTGAAACTTAACATTAATAGATTCGATTGAGTGTTGTGTTCAGTACATACGGTGCAGTGCCTTACGGCTCGTTGGTCTAGGGGTATGATTCTCGCTTAGGGTGCGAGAGGTCCCGGGTTCAAATCCCGGACGAGCCCCATTTTATTCAAAAGTATATATGAGTATATTATTACACATGTTAAGTAGACATCTGAGGAGAGATCTGAACGTGGTTTTCTGCTATATAGTATCTACACAAAATATGTACATACTAATCAAAGGATATCTGCCTTAAGTGTGTAATGACATTGGTTAGAATTGTACACCTATACGTTTCCATGATTTGCAGGGTTTTTTTAAAGTTTCTTTAAATGTAATCATGTGATGGTTAACAATCAGAAAAAGACAACTCAATACGCTGTACATGCAAACATCGGTGCTACTTTGCGTCATACTTTACAATATTGGAAAAGGGATTGTTCCTGAATGTCCCTGAACGCATCTCATGCTTTGCTACCATCAGCCATTGCGATAGAAGTCAACATGAGCTCAAAAACCGAAAGTCCCCGGTAAAAGCGGAGAGTTTGACGACTCAACATAAGCAGTTCCCTTAAATTGTTGACGAGGACATCATAATCTTTTAATGTACGTTTTTAGCTGTTTTGGAGGAGAACAGCGGCGTTTGTTTCTAAAAGAAATGACAAAACGTGGAGACGGACTGCTGATATCACCGATAACATGATACAATAGCTAAGTGCAGTTTTCTACTGATGCAGCCGGAGATAATTGAACTAGTTATATAGAGGAAATGTGAAAATTACGCAATTTTTTTAAAAGTAGAAATATCATTTTTGATGTGAAAGTTTGAATTTAGACACAAAGAAGTAAGCTATGTCTGCGTACTGGTTTGATTATTTGGTACGTCAATCAAAACGTTTTATATTGTTATTAAACGTGAATGAATCATAACTTGTATATGTAATTTTGTAAACTGACGATGTATGGGCTTCGAGTAAGAACAGGGCCTTGCATTTGTCTCGTTCTATGTTTGTAATAGCAGTGTTAAATATGTTACAATCTCTTCTTCCATTGCTCCTAACTTATATGCAACCCTCAGAATGTATCATCGAGTTGATGACGTGATGAAACTATGTTGCAAGCTGTCTGCCCATCACCAAATCCGGGCCACAGTCAAGGGTTCATCCAAGGGAGCAGTGGCAGCGGGTGGACTGGCCTTCGCTGGGGGAATCGTTGGTGGTCCTCTTGGTATTGCCGTCGGTCAGTGAAACATTACAAAACAAAACAATCTTTTGTCATTATTGATCAAATTACGTTTGGTCTATGGTTTTTCAAAATCAGAGTGAAACTAAAGCTAGGCTACCATTTCCAGTGCTTTATTTCACAAATTTGAATCCCCCCTGTAGGTGGTGCTGTTGGGGGCCTCTTGGGTTGCTGGCTGACCAGTGGACAATTCAAACCACTGCCTCAGGTGTTAATGGAGCTCAGTCCTCAGCAGCAGAAGAAGCTGTATGACGATCTAATGGCCATCCTTGGAGACATCCAGTGGACAGATGTCATTCAACTGACAACTTTGGTGATGAGCAATGCCACACTGACGCAGCAGCTCACAGCTGCCCTTATTGGTTATGTCACCAAGGAGCTCCAGGCAGAGGTGCAATATGTGGATTAGTTTGCATTAAACTAGGAGTACACGACTTAAGTGTTTCGAGAACAAAAACATTTTTATATGTTAAAAAAAGGACAGATACCCCAGGTTAAATGAAAACTTCAAAGTACACATCTAAATTTGTTTATTACAAATTTTACTGTGACAAAAGTGCTAACAATTATCCAGTGAGCAGTAAGAACTGATGTAATTTATATAATTTTTAAAAATTGTCTCCACAATCTACTCATACCTCATCCTTATGGATAAAAAAAAAATGTGAAAGATTTTTGCATGTGAATGTTGGAAATTCCTTGTCACATTATAGATTTAAAATAAATTAAAAAAAAAAACAGATCACTGACAGAACATTAAAAAAGTTAAATCTAAATTGCTTGATGTTTTGCTAATGTGTAATTGAAGCCCTGGAAGTCAGACTGACACTGTCATTTAGTTTATTAAAACTGTTTCAAGGCCCATATAATTGCTTTGCTTTCTTGAAAATCACGTGACATTCTAGGCAATTTTTTTGAAATCACATGAACTGCAGATAGCCAGAGGGCTCTAGAGGGGTGTAACCTGTAGAGTGGGTGGAATGCAGTGTAATTTTGTCACTCCTACATGACACACTAGACACGCTTCTTAAAGGGATATGAGCACAACCATGAACTTTAATGCTAACTTTGCTTCATCGCAACATGACACACTGCAAAACGAAGTGATACAAAAACAAAGAGTTCGGAAATAATTTTATTTATTGGTAAATATACACTTTCTTACACCTCCAAACTCCTAAATCAAAGCCATCTACAAACAGATGGGAGACAAACTGAGATACAGCTCTACTGTTTAGCCCACAATAACAGTGTCATCATCAGGAAATTCATAAAAGGGAACCTCCAGGTTGAGAGGAGCAGGGCCCTTTCTTATTCTTCCCGAAGCATCGTAGTGGGAGCCATGACAAGGACAGTAGTAGCCTCCATACTCTCCAGCATTCGCAATTGGCACACAACCCAAATGGGTGCACACACCGAGGACAATGACCCAGCGTGGGTTAATTACTCTATCCTTATCGTGCTGGGGATCACGAAGCTCTCCAAGATTCACCGCCTCTTCTGTTGCAATTTCTTTATCTGTACGATGACGGACAAACAGGGGCTTTCCTCTCCACTTGAAGGTCATATTTTTGCCTTCAGGGATGTCACCAAGCTTGATTTCAATCTTCGACAAGGCCAGGACATCTGCTGATGCACTCATAGAGGAGACAAACTGGGTGACCACTGTCTTGGCTGCATAGACTCCAACTACAGTGGTGGCTCCTGTAAGAAAATAAGAGAATGCCCTTCTTCCATCACTGCTCTCTTTAGATGACTTGTTGGGATCGATGACCTCAGGGCGGCGGTAATCGGAAAAGTCAGGAATCTTGATGTCTGTATGGCCAAGGCGGATTCCTCCAGGAGCTGCAAATGTGACACATAATTCAGTGTTAAATACAACAACAAAACTAAAGATGGGCTCAAGCACTAGGCTAATATTATTGTGCATCTGTGTAATCTAATACTAAAATCGCCTATCAGATCATTATATAACAATAACAATTTACAACGCTACCTGAGCTAAGTATCATTAGTCTTTAGGTGTTTATATCTTCAGTCATTATTGATATGCTAAACCAATGGACAGATCGTTGTGCAGAAGGAAATATCTTCTCTTTTTTTTTTGCTTTGCAGTTTTGTTTTTTTTTTTTTAATCACAATTATGTGACGTAGGGAAACACCTCTTGGTTAGCAATGTTAACATGCTAGCAATGTTCGTCCTTAGGCTTACCAGCAACAGACATCAGCTCCTTAATTCCAGGGAACACCACATTTTTAGTAATGCCTTTTGTTGCCCGCAAAGAGGGGGACACGGCCCCGCAACGACCGACTAAGGACAACATTTGCCCGAAAATGAGACACTTCTACCCCAGCGACGGGGACGTCCTTGCGTGCGTAAATCTGAAGTGCAACTCTGTAATTTACTCTGCCAGAAACATGTTTCGCAGAACCAAAGTTCCGCGTTAAATTCCGTGAAATGGTTCTGAATGCAATTTCCCGTATTTTTTTTCCTAACAAATTACATTATTTATAAAATCTTCAGCCCATGCCTGAGAATGTTTATACAATCTTGCTTTCAAGATTTTTTTTTTATTATTGCAATAATGAAATAATGGGTACGCTCGCCATTTTTGTACAGGCGTTGTTCTAGTTTCCTGTTTTTAAGGGTCCTTATGATGTAAACATAAGGGTCCTTTTGTAGAATACGGAGGGGTGTTAAACAATGATAACGTGAGAAAGGGGACAGAAAAATGAAAATACCAAAAAGAAAATTGTTTCTTCTCATTATTTTTGCATATGTGGCATTTTCGCTCTATGCTGCATACAGTGTCTTCTTCAGCACTAAAGTAATCTCTCGCGTTCACAGAGTCGTGAAGAAGGAAAGCTCGGGTAATTTTATTTAACAGAGGCGTTATCTAACATGTACTACTGATGGGATGCATCAACAAAAAAAAATTACATTAGCAGTTAAAGCAATTGTGTCACTTTAACAAAATGTCATATTAATAAAATGCTTGCCCATACGTTAAATGCAAATTGTTAACCCAATTTGCAGGGGGTGTTAGAGATGGCGGCGTTGCTCCATTTCTGACCGATGAATGGAATCCGTGGGAGGATGAGCAGGTGGAGTACAACTCTGCATTAAACAAAAGGAGACAATCCTTCAAACAGCACATGAGTCGGATTGACAAGAACAGACCAAAAAATCACAAGGTTCAAATATGGGGAAAAGCTGCCATAGGTGAGTTATAATGTGGTAGCTGGACACAAAATAACAGTTTTGCCAGTATGTATACATACATATATATATATATATATATATAGTATACAATATGATTTTGTTTGTAAATTGTTTATTAAGCCTACTTGTTGTAAGTTAAATTGTAATATTTATACATTTTACTAGCATTCTTCTTACGTTATTAGAGTTTGTGTGTGGATGTCTAGCAACAACATGATGACACTAAAGTTACCGAAATGGTATTAAACCATTCCCCCCAGGACTTTATCTTTGGGAACATATATTAGAAGGACCTCTTAATCCTACTGACAAAGTGGCGCAATGGAGAGAGGGTGAACTGCAGTCAGCAAAGATTGACTTCAGGTAATAATTATAGGAAAATCTAATAAATATACTGCATGTTTTGAAAAATCAATATTCTCTCTTTTGTGTAACTCAACATATAATTTACATAAAAGTCAGAGCATTAATTTCATTGTTATTTTAATGCATTTCTATCTTTAGTTTCTACACAGGTCCAGCTGTAGTCCAGGGTCATGTCCCTCTCGATATGAACACTCTGGTTTTGGTACTGAATGGCCGCGAGCAGCAAAAGATCTCCTACTCTACACGGTGGCTTGAACATGTCCAAAATATGGTACAGTCCAACACAGTGTCACATGTAGCTGTGGTCCTACTGGGTAGTGAGCAATGCAACAATGACTGGATTGGCCCATACCTGAAGAGAAATGGTGGTTTTGTGGAGTTGCTGTTTGTGGTGTACGACAGCCCCTGGATCAATGACAAAGATGTCTTCCAGTGGCCTCTTGGTGTTGCTACGTATGTCTTTTCTCATCTGTCTTAACTTTTTTTTTTTTTTTACAAATAAATGAACTATACACAGAAATGTTGTCTATAGATTAACAGATGAAGATTTATTCCTCTATTTTGTCCACTATTTTTCAGGTACAGGCAATTCCCAATGATTAGACCCAATCCACAACTGATAACCTCTAACAGACCGTACCTCTGCAATTTCTTAGGGACCGTTTACAAAAATTCCTCCCGAGAAACTGTTATGCAGGTGTTGCACCAGTCTGGCCTTGACAAAGAGTGCATCACTGCTGCCAGGGAGAAGTAAGTCCATAATCACTTGCTCATATCTATAATGACCAAAAATAGTCATAGCCAATAGTTTTTTCTTATATAATAGTGATCGTTACTGTGGCGGGCCATTACTAAACTTTGATGTGTGCTTGTTGCTCAATGATGAATTTCTCTGTTTTAATTCACGTTTTTTTTTCACTGTCATATTTTCTCATCTTGATTTTTATAGCCTTTACAGCATTCCTTAGCATTATCAAACATCTCTACATCATTGACATCATGACATGACATCATTTAAATATGGAATTAATGCATGGCTTTAAGCTCTGTGCCTTGACTTTTTACATCTAATGTTACTGAGATTAGGTCAGAGCAGGAACAGCTGTAGTTTAAGGTTATTTGGTCTCTTCAATTGATGGCATTTTTTTTTTTTTTTTTTTTTTGCTGATTAGTATTTTATATTAGTTTGAAGAGATTTGATCTATAGAAATTATTTAAAATTAATTGTTTAATTGGTCTGTCACTATTGGCAAATGTATACGTTCTGCATTCCATCACCACTTACCTTCCTGTTTCAGTTGGCTCCCTCAGGAGACAGCGGACACTCTGAGGCGCTATCAGACAGCTTTGGCCCAGAGCGAGCTCACACTCTGCCCAGTTGGGATCAACACAGAATGCTACCGCATCTATGAGGCCTGCTCTTATGGCTCCGTGCCTGTTGTGGAAGACGTAATAACACCCGGGAGCTGTGCAACCGGGCCTAGTTCCCCGCTACGTCTCCTCAAAGCCGCAGGAGCTCCCTTCATTTTCATCAGCGACTGGAAGGAGCTGCCGGCCATTTTAGAAAGGGAGAGGGGGTTAAACCAGGAGCAGAGGGTGGATCGGAGGAGAAGGCTGTTGGAGTGGTACGCCAGCTTCCGTCAGCAGATGAAGGAACGGTTCACTGAAGTCATCGAGGAGATGGTTTTCAAAGGTGGATGATCAAGGTGCTGTATTCAACTGGTAAACAGGGGTAAACATTAGATATTATGATAATTTATTTGTGGTTTGTGGAGATGTGTCTTACTACTGTGGTGTGATCTTGATGATGCTGTGAGTGTACTATGTGCAGGTTATGAATAAACCATCGGTGTCTGGTGAAGTGATACAGCTGCCAGTAAAAATGTTACTGTGTGTATATCATCAATGTTTACAAAGATGAATGTCAATGTATTTTAAAAATAATTAATATAAATGTTGCCTTTATATTTTAGTGTCCTCATATTTCAAAATTAATTTCCCCAAAGTTCAGTTCTGTCTAACTTATACATTTGACTTAACAAAGCAATTTCTGAAACCAAACCTCCTATAAACACATACCTATTCTACCATTTCTTTAGATTTTCTCAGCAAACTATTTAACAAAGAAAGCATAATTAATGTTCAACCCGTTCAACAATTTTTTTTGTCTTTATTTTGTAGTAGCAATGTTTTTAATCAGTATGTGGCAGCAGAGGCAAAAGATGAGGCAAGTTTTTCAAAGGCCAGATTTGTCCTTCACAGATAAGGGGATTAAATCGTGATTATGTGAAGACAGTGGTGGAGTAAAGGACAATAATACAGGCAGGTGTCTTTTTTTTTTTTTTTTTTTACTGTTGTTCTACACCGTAAATGGGTCCATCCTTCAGTTAATATTGTGACTTGTGTAAAAAATTAAAAATCTGCGACTGTGTTTTAGGCCTTGTTTTAATATGGCACCAAGAGCTATTTTGTATTGTGAGGATCAATTTAAAGTTAATGGTTTAGCATGTGATATTTTTATAATCATAATGTGAAACATTTCTTCTTTTTGTATTTACTAAAGTACTGTGCTACATGGATTATTATTATTAAAAAATTTTGTAACTGAAGTGCAATAAAAATAAATGTACTCAAAAAAGCTAAAATGCTCGCAATCCTTTAACTTTCCCAGCAGGTGGCACTATTGGCCTATAGCAGTAACTTATTGACGGACTGCAAGACCTTTATGATTTTGGCATTTATTATTTCTTTAAACAGTGTTTAGTGATAGGCTTTAAAGACATCACACAATGAAAAACTAACAATGTGTCCTGAACTTGTTATCATGTCCAGGTTTCCGTTTTGCTTCTTCAGTCAAGTCTTAGGAGAGGGTCAAACAGACAGGAAAGATTGACATCCGTAGTCCAGTCCTGACACCTTGCATCACATTTTTTTATCTAGGAACAGAAAATGGTGTAACATCAAAGTATCGGCTCTGACAAGCAGGGAAAAACAAGATGTAAACTTCCAGAAAATTATTTCTTGAACTGCTTTTGCTGTTAACATTGTTAATAGTTTAACAGCAAAAAAAGATAACAAGTTGATAAACAGCGCAATACAGCCTGTGCAGCTGTTGATGCATGAAAACCTCCTTTTGGCTTGCAAAGACATCTACCTCTGATGTCTAATTCATGGTGCAGGAGTTTGAATTTCCCAGAGATGAGTTCAAACATTGTCATCCAAAACACCTGTTAAAGTCATAATTCCAATTTAAAACTTTTATGGAACCCATGGGAACTTTGGTTTTTTAAATTCGAGATGGCTGCACACATCAACTATAATCTGAGCTGTTGCCGACATTACACTGTTCTGTGTTTGTATCATTCAATGGTCTTCCAGAGTCTTCACCGTACTATGTATCTCCTACTACTGTGCCCTGTGATTGCCTTGGATTTAACTTGGATGTTACAGCACTGAGGAAAAAGCTCAACAAAAGCTTGTTCGGATGTTTTAATGGAACTGTTCTAATGCGAAGGCCCTGAGAATGGAGGCAGCGATTCAAATGAATGAATGGGGTAAAGGGGGCGTGGTTGACGTAAAGTTGTGCGCTTTTTTTAAAAGTGGTTTTACAAACATTAACAATTTTGGCTGAATTTTAAGGCCTCCAACCCATATAAACTTGTGCGATCCTCTAAATGTAAATGTAAAATACATTTGAATAAACCTCAGCAAACACCGAAAATGACTTGGGAGTGTCAGCAGACTGATGTCCGCTATCTGCGCTGCTTATGCAGATCCCAACCCTCCCTCCGGCTGGCTCCCCCGCTGCTGCGCGCTGCAGTCGGCCTGCCCCGTCTGCCTCTGCCTCGGAGCCTGCTGGGAGTTGGAGGGAGAAGCCGTTGAGGGAGAGTAGCCAGGGAGACGAGTGTGTATGTGTGTGTGTGTGTGAGAGAGAGAGAGAAAGAGAGGAGGGGTAGAGAGAGAGAGAGAGAGAGAGAGAGAGAGAGAGAGAGA
>BJFM01000131.1:123456-157131 GCA_016586285.1 Arothron firmamentum
GGGGGGGGGGTGGTATAGGACTGTGCTGCTTGAGGAATTACAAGATTGCATGAGGTTGGGCACAAGCCCTCGTTTGCAAGTAATGTTTGCCAGCACCCCCTCCCTGTGAGGATGACTAAGGGCTTTCAGCCTTTAATAGAGGATGATGCACGGTCATTGGGGACGCTGAACAAGAGATGACATAGCCTCCCATTTGTCATGCACGAGCCGGCAGGGAAATATCAACAACCTGGTGCTTCTGAGCATAGCTGCTGTGAGACAGGACCACCAGAGGCCCAGTAATTCATTGTTAATACGTCTAGTTAAGGATGCTTTGTTCAGATTATTTTGGATTCGTACCCACACTTCTACTACAATGTACATATAATCCTCAGATTGGACATGTCATATTTTTTAAATTTGATATACTAATCCATTCCCATGTATGATTAAGGCTAAAGGAGAGGGAAATAATCTAACTATCTTCACTCAGTTATTATTCCATTTTGCTTAAGAGCAGCTCCTGATTCAGTTGCTGAACGTTTTTATGAGTTGAGAGTTTGCAGGGATAATGAGGGGGATTACATCTGCAGTGAGCTGGAGCACCCAGAGGCACATTCTGGTGAACAGACATTGATTACTGAAGAAGCAGAAGAACAAGCAGCCCACTAAACAGCCAGAACCGAAGTGTGAGGATTTCGTCATTTGAAAAGTTCTTTCATTTTAACCGATGTCTCATGGCTATCTTACATAACATCCGTCTGCTCGTTTATGTTCTGATTTTGCTCACATCCGTGTGCCTGCTGTTTTTCAGACATCTATAAGTTGTATATATATATATATATATATATTTCTCATTTTCAAGACAGGCATGAGAGCAACATCGGCGGTCGAGTCGAATCATTCCAGCAGACTGTCTGCGAGGACTGAGGCTGCAGCTTTTGAAGCCAGACTTAGTCATTCAGCTCACATTCGCTCTTCTATTAGCCTCCAACAACCTTTTTTATGTAAGGATGAAATGAAAATGATCCTTTTTTTAATTCAAGGAAATGAGCCATTTTTTTTTACACCATCAGGGTTTATCTTTTATAATTGATTAAAACATAATTACCAAAGGAACTCTTGAAAACTTCTGTGAGCTTTGAAGTGCTCGTCATTCACTGCTGATTTAGGTCATTTCAAACACACTATGGAAGGTGGATCACAGGATAACAACACTGCTGCGTGTGTGTTTTTCTCCTGTATAAAGTGTTAGCGTGATGTCAGGGTGTGGCCGGCAGCTTGTAACCCTTGGAGGTCGTGGTTCCAAAGGCAGCTCTCTTGCTCCTCTTTCGGGGGTCCTCCATAGGGTCACCATATAGGCTGCCGCTTTTGACCTGCCTTCATGGCTGTTAGAAACCACAGCCCTGCCCTTCTGCATACTCAAAAAATAAATACCAGCTCTGTTTATGTGCAGAGAGATTAAAGGCAGGAACTTTGTAAGGCCTATCTTATCTTAAATTAATAAGAGTTGCCATGTGCTTAAAGCCATTTTTTTCTATATAATAGTAAATATATGACTACTGTCTTTTAAATGGAAAATTACTCAAAGTTAAATGGGCTGACTGCACATGAAATGTTTCCTGGAAATTTTAGTATCCTGACATAATTAAAACAGACATCTTTAATTTCAATGGCTGTTGCTTTTGTACCCTGTTTTCTGTTTACCTTTGTCAGCATTATAAATTGTGGGTTTGGGAGTGGGTTTGAAGCCAGCAGCCATTATAACCTGACCTCTGTGACAGTAGAATGCCGTCCTGTTAGCACCGTGCCAGAGAGCCATGATCTAGTGCATCTTGTGGCATGTGAAGCTGTCCAAAACTCTGCTGAGTAAATATGAAACATGAGAGGGGCTGATTGTATGTCTATTAAACTGTAAAGGCTCCTATATACCTGGCTTTATTATGAGCCAAAGTGTCTTATGATATGAAATATGAAAGGTGTGCTATGATATCAGCACAGTGTTGGTATTGATATTGATATTTATTCATCCCCTTGCAGGGATATCAGATTAAAATCTTCAATGTCATCACTTGCAATTGGAACTATTGCATTTGTGACGACCCCTTCAGAGGTGTTGATGTAGGTTAAAGCTGGCAAGACTGATGGAATCACACCCTGGAGCACTTTTTCACAACCTCACACATCCATCTACACACTTGCCATCTGGTTTTTCACTCCTTTCCCAGCCATACCTCTGCATGTCTGTTGTGTTTGAACATTCGTTACCTTTAGATCTATTTTATGAGCTAACATCGAAGCTGAAACTGAAATAACTTCTGAAATTCTAGTGAAAGTTGAAGGGGGATTTGAAGAGATCCCAGCAACTTTCAAGACAACTTTAATTCCTGTGGCCCAGCAGATGGACGGACAGGAAGACAGACACAGTTTGACCATTGCGCCGCGCTGCTGTCTGCCACACAGTAAGACTGGATTAGTGAGAAGGAGGCTGGGGGAGGGGACGGAACGGTACTAGGTCAGCGTAGGAATAAGTGAAGGCGGAGGTTATACGAGCTCTGCCGCGCTGGACTTGTTTTAATCTGGCTGTGTGTGTGTTGAACCAATTCATTTCCAAAAGTAAGCTGTTTATGTCTTTAGCAGCGGCAAAGCCTTACTGGATGAGTGCAAACACGCTCCAAGTGAAATCTCTTGGTTCTTTTTTTTTTTTCTTTCCCCTGTGTGCACTTAAACAATGTGACATCTACCACTTGGACTTCCTCTTTTCTGTGCAGTTACTCTGTAGGACAATCTGGTCACAAGATGTAGCCTGGTTCCCTGGTCTCATTAACCCACCAGGAACTGCAGTAGAGCTGTAAAGCGTCCCTGTTAGCATCACTAGTCCCCCAATTAGTCTTGCTGGTTTCTACCTTTTGCTTTTCGATGCGAAAAAAAAAAAGTACAGGCCAAAGATAAAACACGATCCACCTCAATATCCAGTTGTGTGTGAAATGCCTTAATAGTTTCCCACAGCATAGTTGTAACATCCAGCTGTCGACAAAGATGATATTTGTCATTGACAAGGAACAACTTGTTATCAGAAGTGAGCAGAGCAACGGTGAGTTTGACATCTGCCAGGTGGGGGGAAAGCAGTAAAGGCCCTGCTTTCCTTAAAACAATACTTGAACTATGTCACTGCTTCTGGATGCATTTACTGTGGATTTATGGAGCTGTGAACTTCTGATTTATCTTTGGCTTCTGTACAGCTGTCATCCTTCACCTCTGTCAGTACAAAAGCTATGTGCATGAGCAGCAGAGTTTACGAAATAGCCGCCGAGCTGATTTGGATCCATCAGTGTCAGAATTATAAATCACCCTTAACATGAAAGTGTTATCTGTTCCCTGTGGAGAGAGCAAACTTTGCTTACTTTTACTATCTTTTCTTTCCATTCTTGGTGAACACAGATATAATTTACAGATCACAGGACCCCTCCCCTTTTTTCTGTCTTGACCTTATGACCCAAAGGAAGCAGGCTTAGCTGACCTGCTAATCAATAGCCAGAGTCCATCCCTGGAGGCTTTGCTGCATATTGGGCTGCTGCTTTAGGTGAGGTTTAAGGGGGGTGGTGGGACCAGTGCCATAAAATGGTAATATTAAACTGGCAAAGATGGCGCCAAGATGAGAAATGATTCCTTTGTGGCTATAAACTTGAGTGATTATGGCTTAAACAAAAGAAGCCAGTTTCTTTAATAAAATGTTGGTGTTGTAAACATCCTGACATGTCCACATTATTCTATCGAGTCTGGTGACTCGTCACACTGTCTCAGATTTCCACAATGGACTTGGTGTATTTTAGTCAAGACTTGGATAGAATTTCCTGTGGTCTGGGTTCTGTAAGTATCAGCCTCACAATGGGATGTCTGTGGGTAACACCAGATGGAGGCCTGAGCTGATGCTGCAGCCTGAGTTGCTGTCTGAACAACCCCAACCAGGGGATGTGTGCTCTGGTGTTAACTCCTTACACACTCCCCTGAGAATGGGAGCTATTTTTATGCTCTGAGTTTAATTATTTTTTATTGTATTTATTTATTTATTTATTTAGATCATAATTTCAGTTTGTTTCAATATGCTGCTTTTTTGCAATTATTTTAGTTTCCAAAAAGTGAGAAGAGTGAAAAAAAACAGTGGGTTTTTACACAGCCTCTTCAAGAAAAGTGTTATGGTAACACAACAGCTAGATGCTGTTCTCTGTTAATTGGCCATCAGAGGATTGTCACTTCATGCTACAACAACTACCTCGTTAACTAAAGGGACACAAATGTACCGCTATTCCCATTTGCTGCTGCTTTACCTATATTATCTTTGACTAGGTCTACAGCTATTGAATATTTTTCTACTGGTAATTCGTTCAAATAATCTTGTAATGTGAAAAAACATGTTTTTCCTTGATTAAAGAGAAATTATAACTGCAGCAGAGAAAATAAGACATTTGACTTAATAATGAACGACCAGCTCACTCCCTCTACAGGCAGGTTTACAGCAACCTAACACTGGTAACATGTTAAACAACTTATTACTGCATCCAATTTGTTTTTTGGAATCCTGGGATAAATTGAAATCCATTCACACATTTTTGTAAGTGCACTCTCAGGCGCCTGCTTGTGCTAAGTCCCAATTTTAAATCAGTTTGTAAGCTAACAATGTTACTTTGACTTTTACCTGCACTAATTGAAAGTCTTTGTTACAAAACGAAAGGCTGCATTTCAGATCCAGGAAAAGTTTTTGAGGCCACAGTTAGAATGATGTCAAAGTTATTACTGTCTGCAAGAGTGAGCCTAATGTATAATGTATTATAAGGAGTGGCATGAGCTGCAAAGAAGAGTTTATTGAGATCACGTTGGTCTGAAAATAGAATGAACATGGTGCTGTCCTGGTCTGTTCCTTTTCCCATCACTGTAAGTAGAGCACAGCCTCAGTGACGCAAATAGTTACAAGAAAAGTTGTTATTAAACTGCTGCAGATTGTGCATGATATAAAAGGGAATTTGATTTAGAACCGTTTAAAAAAAACCAAAAAAAACAATGAGGTTCATGTGTGTGTGCATGCACTTGCACACTTGGTTACCCTGTATGGACACTGTAGCAACCTATATCTCTCTGATCGATCAGCGTAGAGTAAACTCCCATCAACCCCTGGGGTCCTGTGATCTGTCCTCGTTAATGGTGTGTCCGAGTGGTGGGATGCATGGCAACCTGACTGCGTGTGTGGACCACAGCCTGCCTCTAAACTAACACATGGTAGTATTTTTAGCATCGGGAAGACACCCATCATCATAAAACATTCCTCGACCCTTAAACTCCTAAACCAAACGACTACCAATGTTTTCTCACAGCAGTTCTGTCCTCACGTGAAGACAACAATGCAAGAACCTAAACACACATCAGAAACCTGCCTCTGTTTCCTGACCCTGTGGGGGACGGGGGAAAGAAAGCTCCAGTCCTGTGTAGAAAAAACACAGAATGGTGAAAGCTGATCATCGGTTCTTCTTTCTTCTCCTCTCTTTGTCCTTTGCTCTGACACTCTGAGCAGCTGCCTTAAGGTTGATCACATTCTCTCCCTGTGATCACTTCTCCTCTCTTGCTGATCCAAAAGCAGTGGGTGGATCTTTGTACAGTTGACCCCCACAGGCTAAGCTAGCATCTGATTTCACCTTTCCATGCTCGTGAATATTGTGTTCACGCGGGAAGTGTGACAAAGAGAGATAGTTGTGCTTTTTTTTTTTTTTTTTTTAGTGGAGGTGTCGCACCTGTGAATCAACTGAGTACTTTGGACGGAGGGAGAAAATTGTCAGTTGAACATTCCCTGAGGGTAGATTCTACCAGATAACAGTGTGAAACCACTTCCTCCATAGCGGTGTCCTATGTAATTATCCAAGTCCATGTGAAGTGTTCTCATGCCTTCAAAATGTTTATGTTTATTTACGTTCTTCTTATTATTAATAATAATAATAATAATAATATAACCACGAGCAACTTTAGACGTGAGTTGAACTACCATTTTTTGAGCTACCAGTCTTTAATTTGTCTTAAAAATGCATATGTGCTTATTTCATCTAGGCCCAGAAGAATCAGCATAATTCAAGACTGATTTTAGAAGATGCTTTGAAGTTTCACTCGCAGCAGAATTTCCGTGTTGGTTTTCTTGTGGCTGTGCACGAAGGTCTGAGTTGGCAGAAAGTAGCTGAAACCAGCTATTTTATTCCCCTCCTGGGGTAATTGTTGTGGCTTTTAAATTAAGAAAATGTCAAAGCTGTGAATTTGAATCGTTAAAACTCTAGAGGATGGTCTCCTCACTTCCTCCCACCTGTCCCTAATTGTCTGCCCTAAATCCACTATTCCAGTTTTAGCTCACCCATCCATGCACCTCGTTACTCTAACCTTCAACCTGTTCCTCTTATAGCCTCCACCCTGATACCCTCAATCTCCACACTTGGAGGAGCCTCTCTGAAGGCCCTTGATGCTCTCATGTTGACCTTTAGACTAGGTTGAGGTTTTAGCATTGAGACAAATTAGTTTAAAATGTCGGGTCCAAGTCTCTGGTTTGTGATTAGCTTTAGTGTGGAACAGCTACTGAGGTCATGATTCCCTCTTCTTCGTGTTCAGTTACCGAGTTATTGAGCACGAGAATCGTGGTGGGGGATGAGTTAGAGTTGTGTGACAAGTTGGAGTTGTGGAAAGAAGTTGGGGTCAGATTTGGTCATGTTAATGTTAGGAGGCTCTACTAACTAGAGGTTAAAGTCACTAGACTTCATTCTTGTCACCTTCAACATGTGCTTATCTTTGGAACATCACTGGCTGTTCTGAAACCAGAAAGATCCCTACCATTAGTAGGCACGCAGGCTCTAACCCAGATATAGTGTTGCAGTTTAATTAATGTTGTTGGTGAACTAACACAGATCTACAGCTTCATTAGCTCACAAAAACAACCTGAATTCTGGGATGGCTTTTACACTCAGGAATTTAATGAGAGCCCTGGGTTTTTGAAGAGTTTAAAGATGGCTCTGACATCAGTCTGCCCTTTCTGCCAGTCAGTCTTCGAAGTGAGTGTGTTTACACGAGGCTGAAGGCGTCTCACAAGGGGATTATTTCAGCTGTCACAACTCAAACTCTTTTCCAGAAGAGTATGGTCTACACAAGAGTTTCCTGTTTCTAACAGGTTTACTCACAATCCCTTCCATGCTATAACATCAATGTTAAAAGGTATACCAATGTTGCATTTAAGGCATTTCTGTGGAGTCAGGGAGTGAAAAAGATATTTATTGAGATGTAATAAAGGGGACTGGTGGGCTGCTGCTGTGTTCTCTATCACACTGGGAGTGATTTCTTTAAACCCTTGAGCCAATGAGCTGTTCTCACCTGATATTAGATATTAGTAGCAGGCTCCAAGCAATTAATAAACCTCTTAGTGTTTTCCAGCAATTAGACAGACAAGTAGATTGAAGCATGAACAAAAAAAAACAACTTGTTTGTTCATGGCCCCCCTATGTACACCAAACTGGCCCTGAGCCATGGTTCCTGGAGCCGCCGCCTGGCCCCATGTTGACGTGTGGGGAGAGACAAATGCTTTTAAAGTGCAGGTGAAGGCAGATGTACAAACATGTTGATGAATAGACGGTGGACAGACAGGCTGACAGGTGGAATTAGTAAAGCAGGTTTAGAGATTATCCGTCCCATATCGGAATTATTTACACAATAAACGTTTATGAAAATCAGTTAATGAGGTGGAATTATTACATTTGAAATATTTGGAATACTGAATAGCGTATGTATAAGATAGCGAAAAGAACAGGATTTGAAGGCAACTCGAAAGAGGGTCAACCTGACCAAGGTCTTTCTGAAGGCCGACAGTTGGAGCACAGGGTATATGAGATGGTAGGAAATGTCTGAGCCGTCTAGTGTGAACCTGTAGTATAATGGCCTCCACACCTGCTCAGCATGTGTGTGTGTGTGTGTCACTGTATACTCAGGTGTGTGGGTGCGGGGCCACATTGTGTTAGTATTCATGTCTTCCATCCTTCCTGCAGGAGAAGGAACTATATCCACACTTGCTGCAGTTAAAATGCCTCTTATCACCTCTGGCTGTCTACCTGTATATCTGCCATTCATCAGGTTCATCTCTCACAGTCAGTTTCATTCAAGTCTCTTCCAGGTTGCTTCATTTACCATTTGTTCACTGCAAGGAGAAAAAGATACTCCTATAGATGAAAGCAGATGCTTTTACTCTGGCGCCCCTTTTACAGGTATTTATCTTTTCAGCTGTCTGACCACAGCATTTTCTCAGTATTGTTACCCCAAACAAACAACCCGACTGTCAAAGCTGTAGGCCTGCCCAGCCAAGCCTTCTGCCTGAGGTTAGCTCTGCTCAGAATGAGGCTGAGGCTGCTTTGACATACGAGCTTTATCTCTCCCACTGCTAATATCCCCAAACAAAAGAGAAGCCAGGCCACATGCATGGCAGGGTGTCATTTTTCATTTTAGGGGAAACAGTCAAATTCAAAAACTTTTCCAAAAGTAGCATTGCCAGTGCAGTCCAGTACATATGGTGTTTGCCATTTGAGCAAGAGAAAGTAGGTTTACAGTTAAAGCGATGCTAAAGACATCTTGACATAACAAGGACGTTGAGACAGAGCTACACACCCTCACAGGGACATGCATCCACCACCACATAAATCTCAGCCGGTGTGTCCAACTGGACAAACTCACATCAGATCGGTGTCCAGATCAAACAGAACATCTCAGTGTTATCCAGCAGCTGAGCAAACAGCTCTGCCTCTAAAGTGTGCTTACTTCTCACTGTGTTCATCTCCTCCTTCTTTTGTTTTATCTGGATCGGAATAATGGCCATCACAGGCCACCAGAGTGTCAGCAGTGATTGATCTCTTTCCTGCTCTCTGCAGGCGTCCTGACTGTTTGTGATCTGTCTTAGCAATCAGCCTTTTTCTGCTCATATACTTTTAGGTTTGATTGACAAAGAAATTTCACTTATTGAAATTGCACTTAAAGATGTTGAATGGAACTCACAGATAATTGTTGATTACCTAATTTAATATCTGTCCTCTCAGGGAGGTCATTTACAAGGTCATGCTGTTTATGAAAGCTTACCTCACAGTACATACGTAGCTGGTACCGTCCTTCTACTCTCTGCTCAAACCCTTGAAAAAAGGAAACGGGTTGATAACAGTCCATAATCCTCTGTTTTTTTCCCCCCCTCCACTGCTGTTTTAACTTTTTCTCTCTGGATCACTCAGGTTATGGTGCTACTTTTGGCATTGCTCTCTGTGGTTTTGAGAGCTAACATGTCAGTAGGATGAGGCAATGGATCTCCCGTTGCCAAGTTTACGTGTTTGGTATAGCAGTAGATTAAATTAAAGATTATAAACTTAATTTTGATTGTATAATTAAAAAAAAAAATACAATCACAGATATATAAAGATAGCAAATAAACAATCTTTGAATTAAAACATGCAGGAATCGGTGACACATTCCAACAATTATGCCCAGATGTTAGACAGAGAGGGTGGTAATTTGTTCAACACTGTCTGGGATACCAATTGTGTGATGAATTTCTTACTTTTCCCACCAAAGGAATAAAATAATGACACAAGTCCTCCTTGACAAGGACACTGAGTGTTTACTCACTGATCCAGGCATTTATTGCTGTGTTCTGTATGGGAGAGCAAGAAAATGAGTCAGCGCTGGAACAGTCACCCTTTTGGGAATTGCCAACACACAGTATGTGGTACAGTAAAGTGTCCTGATATTCACACAGCCAGCACTGTTGCTCGTTAAAAAAAAAAAAAAAAAAAAAAATTGCAGATAATTCAAAATTATCATGATAATACTTCCCAGCAAATAACAGTTAACTCTGTGTTGGTCACAAACATGTAAGTGCTTTCTCCATCTGGACCAGGGCCTGGCATACTGTGGTCTGGTGGAAAAACATTCCATAGCAACCTAGTGGAATAATGCTGGTATAGAGCTGCTCACCCTGCAGGCCTTTATTTGACTTCCAGCTGCTTCTCATTATCGCTGCAGCAAGAGCAGAAATAGTTTCAGGTTGAGGAAGATGATGAGACTGAGATGGCAAAGAGTGTTTACACTTTACAGTTTTACACACGAGTTTAGAAATACAAGTGAATTCATCATATAATTTATACATCATATAATTCTCCCACATCTGTGATCTGGAATAGAGACTCATTTTCCTTTATTACTTTTGATGATATCCGACAACTCTTCTCTTAAACGTTCAATCTGACAAACATGACGAGGCCGTGCAACCTCCCATCGAAGCCTTAACTTCTGTTTCACATGCAGCTCATGAGCTGCTCTGCATGTGGAAATATGCCTGGGACTGATGTGGTCTAATGTCCCAGATATCAGCTGGATGAAACTAAAAGACGCTGCAGAAACTCCGAGTTATACATTCTGTTTAGACCCGTTGATTCATAAACACCGTTGATTGGGAGCATCAGGGGAGATCCTGTTTTTTTGCTTTCAAGCAGAAAAGAAAACTGTGTCTCTCCGACAGTCACAGGGTTGTTTTGACTGAAACTGTGTTTCTTTCTCTCGAGGTTAGTGATGAGGGCCGCTACCAATCCCTGCTTTCAAGCCCACATTTTACTTTGACAACAGCTTATCTGGCAAATCAGAAGCCATTCCAAATTGCAACTTTGGACATATTTGTTGCTATGAATGGGGTTATGGAAAGTATGTGATGTGGCCTTCAAAGGAGCTCTTGGACTATATCCAGGTCAGAAACAAAGGGGCTTTGGTCCAAACTGATCGCGACAAAGACCAAACATCGCTCCCTCTT
Organism: Arothron firmamentum; assembly: GCA_016586285.1. Lineage (NCBI taxonomy): Eukaryota > Metazoa > Chordata > Actinopteri > Tetraodontiformes > Tetraodontidae > Arothron > Arothron firmamentum. The sequence goes on from BJFM01000131.1 coordinate 134,288, forward strand.
TGTTCACGTCGACATCATGCACATTCTGGGCCACATTTGTCCTTCAGTCAGCTGGAATTGTTGCTGACAACCTTATAAACATTGGATGATCGTGCACACCATTATTTGTACCTGAATATGGTTCTAAATTCCTGTGGAGCTTAGATGGATTGTTTGTTTGCTCTATATATTCAAAGAGTGATGGAGTAAGAGTCGGTTATTAACTTGCTTTAGTACAGCTCTTTATTGTCTATCTGTGTGCTGTACCTCATGTCTAAACACAGGTCACAGGTGCTCTCATCTGCCTTCAGCACCACAGTTTAGAGGGATCACAGAGGGCTTTGATGCTCCTGCACACAGGCCTGTTTACCATATGAGCTAAGAACGACAGGAATGTGACGTGTAATAGTAGAGGGCCAACTGTGACAGCATAATGGATGTAAACTGAGAGTAACCTGGGATTATAGCTAAGATTATAGCTGATTGAGTTTAAAAGAAGTTTAAAGTACAGTGACTATCTTGGTTTCTTTCATGACATGAATCAATATTCTGAAATGTCCTCACATTTAGAATGTGCATTTGAATGGTTCACATCCAGGTTCCTTGAATTTAGCATCATTATCCTCCCATCAGTCCCATTAGTCCAGCTTTCGGGTTAATGTATAATTTTTTTCTGTCCGTTTAAGTGTCATTCTTTGTTTACCTAAGTTGCTTGTTGTCCGTGTCTACACACTCCATTTATGCCTCTTTCCTGGACTTATTTTGAGGGTAATGAAAACACCGTGGGCCATTTTTAACATTCAGTGCATGTGCCTAAAGGGTGTAGCGTCATTTTAATCCGTTTGCGCCCTTATGTCCTTCCAGAGATCCGGGCCCAGCTGGTGGAGCAGCAGAAATGTTTGGACCAGCAGACAGACATGAGGGTCCAGCTGCTGCAGGACCTTCAGGATTTCTTCAGAAAGAAGTCAGAGATCGAGATGGAATACTCCAGGAACCTGGAGAAGCTGGCCGAACGCTTCATGGCAAAGACTCGGAGCACCAAGGACCACCAACAATACAAGTAAGCATCTACCCACCAGGTTCAGTTTGGCTTCGACTTATTTTGAGGATTTGGGCACAGTCTTGACATTTTGACACAGACTTCATCAATCCGCCTGTTGCACCCTGTTTATGGAAAATGCTGACATTGTCGAAGTTGTGTTGGGAATAAAACTGAAAATTTGTGTTGGTCCACTTGGTCTGCAAATATCCCCCACTGTCTGTCTGAAGCTGCAATAGCCCGACCAGCTGTGTGTGCCCGTGTGTGTAATTGACAGACTCTGGTATGGCTCTGTGGTTTTACAGTGTCCGATGTGCCGTCTGGTCACTTCATTCACAATTTAAACAGTTGGCAAATGCCTAGAATCTTATTTTTTAAATACATAATGGGGTGTTTTTCTGGCTCTAAATCACATGACTGGAAGTGATGTATTTAACACTGTATTATATGTGTTTTCCATATTTTCTAGACTGTTTGTACTGGACTCCTATAAGCCCCTCTTCATGTAACAGGTCAGATTGGCAGGGCAGCACAAACTTAAAGCAGCATTAAAGAAGAAGATAAATGTTGACAAGAGCTAATGTTACACTGAAGGGGTCATGAAAATAAAGTCTGCAAGCAACATTACACTGTTTTCAGTTTAGGAATATTAAGAAATGAATGCTTAGGACAGGAATATAACTGAAGAAAAAGTAGCAGTCATACCGGTTGCTACATACTCCAAATGCTTATGGCACTAAAACTTCTGATTACAGTTGCCTCACATCTGTCTGAATCTTAATAGGATTCAGACACAGACATAGTTGTACACCCTTCCCAACAATCTGCACACATTAGCATAATGTCTGTCCTTGTTTTCATTCCTTCCCGGGCTGCATACGTTCTGGCAGAGGGAACCTGGGCCACTGCCTTGCTGCACAAATGCGTTTTATTCTACACAGGCTTCCTTCTCTCTCTCTCATGTTCCTCTGAGCTGTGAAAAATGGTTTGGCACAGCAGGAGTTCAGTCAAAAAAATCCTCCACTGGAAGGAGATGAAGTTAGTGTTTGTCAGACAGACCCGGGTGGAAGCATGGCTCGAGCTCACAGCTGGAGTGGAATTCATTTGCTTTAGGCAACCAGTCAAGGTTTATGATGTATGCTTCCCATGATGCTGACCAAATTAGTGTTAAGGAAGCAGTGGAAGACATAATGCTTGTCTTTGAATGGTTATTAATACTCAGAATATTGTTTGAACTCATCCTGTTCAATATCATGAAGGATTTCTTATGTGAAAGGTTTTATTAAATTGCGTTTAGAGAATATTTGGAGATTCATCTGGAAAGGGACGCTGCTGTTGTGTCGGATGCATGTTTAGGCCTTAACAATAAATGACCATCAGTGACCGTGAAGAAAAAGAACAGTTCCTCTCAGTACTTCCTACTTTCTTCCTGTGAGTGAAAAACAAACAAAGATCTTGCTGTCCCTTCTGCTGCAGGAGTCCATGGGATTCCGTTTGTGTCAGTAGCTGTTTGCTGAACGCACGCTAGTACACTCATACATCCCCCCCTCCCCCCCGCCTCCGTCTCTCCCACTCGTCCTAAACACACAGTCTTAAACATACACACAAACAAGAGATACTGTTATGCAAGGTTTTTCAGGGGGAGACCTGCAGATGGGAAACTGTGGAATCCACTGAATAATTTATGACATTTATGCCTCAGCTGGGATCATCCTAAATAGGATGCGTTTATCCAGAACTGTGTTATTTGTTCAGCGATGTCCTCTTTTGGTCTGTGAGAAACTTATAAAAGTGTGAAACATGCTGTGGCTGCTTGCTAGTGGCTCTATAAACACAGAGCTGTAGTGCTGATTTAAGTGTGTGCTATCCTTCATGGCCAGCTCTTTCTACTGTAGGATTACTAAGTATTATTCTGCAGCTGCTGATTATTTGTAAGGACCTAAAATGTGTGTTCACACAATGAGGGAGGCAGTATTCTGCTAATAATATTCCATTTTTCCTCTCGGCCTCTTCTGGATATTACTTTTCTCTGTCATACCTGAGTATTTTCCCATCAGAGGTTAGTTTTTGTCTATGGGTCTGTCTGCTCTAGTTCCTGTCCTGGCTGAGGGGGGGGAAATGATGACATTGAGGGATTTTCCTGCCATTATGTTGGGTAACAACTCCCTGAACTTATGCTGATATCACAGCTGATATCAGTAACCCCTTATAAGCATTTTCCCCACTGTTTGTTTTTGTATTTCATCTTTGTCAACGAAAAAAGTAACATTATGTATTGATGATATATCCCTGAAAGGTTTAAAAGCTAGAATTCAAGTCTATAGATCTCCCAAATAAACACCATGACCATTTTTTCCTGATTGTATTATTTTTCTGGTAAATTATTCCAGTCTTTTTAATCTTGAAACTCATTTGCTACAGATGAGGTGGATTACTTATTGATTGTCTAAGAAGTAAGGGAAAGTACGGTAACTGCTTTAGGAAGAGTTTATTTCCACCAATATTCTGTGGATTTCCAGGTCGCTCTTCATGTCTATGACCTCCTGACCATTATGCATCTAACAGTAAAAGTCAGCATGGATTAATGTCAGTGGGTTTTTGGCTTTGCCTGATCGGATGAATGGTTCCTGTTTTTGCACAGTGTTGGAAACATTTCAGTCTCTTGGATTGCTTTTTTGTATTTCTCTTTTACAGAAATGCTTCATTTTTGGACTTACAGCAGATGTTGTGGGAGTTGGGGGTGTAGGGTTTCACCTGTTGTGTTGACAAGTGTTGTTTTTCTATGCTAACCAGCATTGTGCGTGAGCAGAGGCTGTCCATATGGTTCCGGCAAGATTTGACATGGACCAGCCCTCAAACTGCTGCAAAACACACAAAAATGCAGGCACACGTGCAGACAAACACACACACACACACACACACACACACACACACACACACACACACACACACACACACACACACACACACACATTCTGTAGAGTGTAGGAAGAATGTTACAGAGGAAGTCACCCCACAGGCCTGCCCTGGGTCTGGACAGTGTCCTGCACTCGGATAGAAAACATCCCTCTGACATCTGTGTCGCAAGCCTCAGCTCTGTGACGTCACTCATTTATCTTGTGGCTGTGATCTTCCTCTTATTGCATGTTTGTCTTTTGAAAAAATTCACACAAAACTACGTTGGAACCTTAAACCAATTGATGCTGTCTCCAGCAACATTCAATAAAGTTTGACATTTTCCTCTTTGTAGGACGTCAGGATAGTTCAGTTCTGCTAGCGCTCTGCCCCAGAAATGTCATGGACACAGAGCATATTACTGTACCAACTGAGCTGAAGTTCACAGAAGTATATAGGACACGTAATACCAAGGGAGCCATGACACGTCTCTGCTCTGCGTCTATAAAAGGCTCGAGTTCTGGCTAATCGAGGAACTGCCACAATGAAAAATTCTGTCCCGAAAAAAATTAGGGTGAACTTTGTTATAGATGCAGACATGGGAAAGTATTAAAATGAACTCATGCAAATGCAGAACACGTGCATGCACACATCTATGCTTCACATTCAAAAAAGATGGGTTATCTCAATAAATTCAGCTTCATTGTTATCCAACACAATATTGCCCCAATAAAATTTCTGCCACGTAAACATAAAACAGCAGGATGTGCATTCTCCATGTGTGATTGAAACGGATCCATTTCCCTTGTCTGTAAAGGAGAGACCAGAACCTGCTGTCTCCAGTCAACTGCTGGTACCTGCTCCTGAACCAGGTGAGGAGGGAGAGTAAAGACCATGCCACACTGAGCGACATCTACCTCAACAATGTCATCATGAGGTTCATGCAGATCAGCGAGGACTCCACACGCTTACTGAAGAAGGTAAGGGTGACGCGTCAGCAGCTCAAACATGATAACCAAATAAGCACGTATTTAGGTATGTAGAGCATAGATTTAGCATTTTGGCCCTGGTGGTTTCATTTTGTGAATTAAAATTAAGGAACTCTGGTCAGAGAAGTTCCAAATGTGTATGCATCCACTCTCCCATCTTATGATTGTGGCTTCTCGGCTGAAACTCGGCCTCTGCTGGCTTTTCCACCACAAAGACGACAACTCCCTAGAAGATTATGAGCTCCACTGCAACAGGAGACACATGAACTCACCACAGGCCTAAATTACAACGTAGCTTTTCTTCAGAGGGGCACTTTTGTGTCAGTTTGACTTGTATGACTTTTTCTTTCTGATACTCCATCTTTTAGGTTCCACATTATTGCAAACCCTGAACTTTTAACCTTATTCAGAATGCAGAAGCATGGCACTTTATTTGTATTTAACGCCTTGTTATGGTTCATCTGGATACATGAGGACAAGGTCTTTAAATGTTCGATGTCCAACATGCAAACAGGAAGCTGCAGCAGTAGGCCTGTTCAGTATTTCAAAGCCTAAGCTTCTAATACTGAGACCAGATGTGAAGCGAAAGAATTTTTCACATGTTATTCTCATTTCTGACTCAATGCGCTTTGATCATAATGATAGGCTACCTACAGTCCATTTTGTAGTCTGACTCTCCAGTGTGCAGGCTGGTTCCTGAAAGTGTGCAGAGGTCTCTCAACAAATCAGCTGATGTGCTGTAGGTGGGGGGTCCAGCTTCACAAGAGCCTGAAGACCCCACTTACCTTCTAATTAAACATTCTTTTGATCCCAGGAGACCTTTAAGTGGGTAAACAGAAACAGAGAAGCCCCCATGTTGAGCAGAGTCTCTCAAAGCTCTGAAGAGACCGTTACGCTCTCGTCATCCATCAGAGGTACCAAAGACTTCCTGGTGTTCTTGTTACCATCCTCCAGTCAGCAACTTAGGTGGTTGGAACATACGTACATTCCTTTACTGCAGGATTGTGTTCACTTTTCCGAATGAAAGAGGCAACTTTGCTTTTAGTTTGAATACAAAAGACAAGTAGCAGGTTCATCCATCTTGACGGTTGAATAGACTTTATCGAATGGCTTTGATTTTTCATTATTCATGCAACTCTCTCTTTGTTTCGCTCTGACCTGTTTTATTTATGGACGTTATGTTCCATGGCTGCAGTTCCAGGCTGTATTGAGGTTTCCCACTGGCATTTTTATTTCACATGCATTTGTATAGAAAGCGTTTTTGGCGAACAAAAAAAGGTAATTAAAATAACATTTGAACTTGTAGTGTCACAGCATTAACCACTTCCCGAGGCAGTACTGTACACACAGAAACCAAAAGGCTATAAAACTGCCATCTTTATACTATAATTAATGTCATCATCAAAATGAATCCCACCACTCCCCAAAGGCTTGTATTTTTCTCTTTCTGGTGTAGTTTTCTGTATCTAATGTGGTTTGAACCCATATGCTGTTCACCTAAAACGGGGAAACACATTCACTAAATCATTTTATTGCATACAAGCTAAACTTGTCACCTCAAATTCAATGGCACTTTATTTGAAATCAGCATCAGTCACACAAAACTGCTTTTACTGAGCATCTGTTTGAAATTTCAAATGTACGGTTGCTGTGTTACATTTAGTGGTACCATTGAAAGAGAGATTACCTACCTTTTTTCAAAGCCTTATGTTAGGTTTAGCTTTACCGGTGGCAGAATATTGAACAGTGTCCTTTTACTTTCATCTCTGTCTTTATTTTTTTTCCACTCTCACAGCTCATATGCTCCCTGGGAAGGATTTTCGTTGAGCTACGGATCACTTCTCAGCCTTTTCAGTTTAGAAAAGCTGACAAATATTGGATTTGAGAGGATAGTCAAAGAGTCTGTCTTCTCAACTGAAAGTTACAAATTGATTTTCCCACAGCAGAAAGTTCATCATCAACAATAGCCAGTTTACTAAAAATCACACTGCAGAACCCATATTCCATAATTTAGCAGTTAAAATGATAAGAAATCCTGGCCATGTAGCTTGTATCTAATTTACGGTACTCTTTCACTACACATCTAGCCTTACTTCATTCAAGCACCTGGGTGTGATCCGTGCCAGGTTTAATGCTTCTAAAGCGCTAGATTACGGGCAGTTTGCCATTTGATTAGGTAAGATCTACAAATCATGGAGCTGACAGCCGAGGTGGTGGTGGAAGATGCTGCCAATTTAAAAGGTCACCCAGTATGACATTCTTATATCAGTGGCCTGGTGGCCAGTAATCCTCTTTGCTGTCTATTCATACACTGGGAGGATGTTCTCCAGATTTAACTGTAAGATCTTGGGAACTAGAGTGATCATTTGTGCTTCTCTAAAGTTTTCAGTTTTCAAATTTATCTTGGGTTGTTGTGTGCTAATAGACCTTTAAAAACCAAAAGCAAAAGACAGCAAAATTCAGTGTTTTTCTGTATTTTTTTTCTGAAGCTAAAAACCTCACTGTTCAAATGTATCCCAAAAATAAGTCATATCAAGTTTAAAATGTATGGTAGGTTTTCTTATAGTTTTGTTTTACCACACTGGCCTTTAAAATATTAGCAGTAAATCACTGTATCATGCTAGTACACTGGGTGGTTCATTATGCTCTCAGAACCCTCTTACAGCCTTTTGCTAGGAACAGCTCCCAGAATGAGATTTGTCTGAGGATAATCGAATTGGAGAAAGGCCTGAAGTCTGAGCCAAAGCTGCAGCATCTTTCAGGTAGCAGTGATTGGTATCCACAAGTGAGCACTTTAAAAAAAACAAAAACAAAACAAAAACAAAAAACCTCATTTTTAGGTGACTTTCATTCTGTTATTATATTAAAGGATGTAGATGAAGTGAAATACAGAGGTTCTATAGTTAAAATAGTCAATGTTCCCTTAATTCCACCAGAGCCTTGTTGCTGGATTGAATCCCACAACTATAAGATGCATTAAGAAGTGTCAGTGTGTGATGTGATACTGTTATTGAGCCAGTCCTGTGGTGTTGAGTTAACTTATTTAGGAAAAATCAGGACTGTGGATGCTGCTGCTCTAGCTGTTCCATCAGTTCTCTTATTACTGATACTAACACAAAATGTCTGTATTGTCAAGAATATGATATTCCGTTAAGCTTGTATTAATTACAAAATAACGGGGTTACTGTGGGGTTTTGTTGTTTTTTTTTTCATTCTGTGGAGAAATTTGCTGTTTTTACTTTGTGAAGTAATTGATGTGAGCTGATTGTCTTTTCTCCTCTGTGTGTCTTTTTTAGAGCAAGGAAATAGCATTCCAGCTCCAGGAAGACTTAATGAAAGTCCTAAATGAGCTATACACAGTGAGTATCAATGACTTCTGCTGTCAAGCTAATGTACTTAAGTGCAGTGGTCTCTGGTGTTGTTAAGACTGGTTTAGCACCAAGAAATCCTAACTACTTGCAACAGTTTTCAACCTTTAACCCTGCAGCCTAAATGTGTTATGATGGTTAACACTAAAAATTCTAGGAAACATTTACAGAGACACATTTCAAACTATTTATGGCCTCAATTTTTCTTTCCGGCTTTTTGCACTTCTAAACAAATCCACAGTCGCCTCAGCGGTTGAAGCCAAATAGCAGTGTAAAATATTTCCTTACCATTTTTCCTTTTTTGACTGTGTTCACATTCACTTGCTGAGACAAATGTTGCACAAGAGGAGTATAGAGTTTACAGCCATCAAAGATTCCCACATGGAATTAAATCTGTGTTGCAGTTACAGCTCTAAATTTAAGGCCACCTGCTATTTATATTTGAAGCAACAGCAGTACTGTACAGATTTAACTAGATGTTTTTTTGTCAAACTTTTCCATTAAGTCGGCCACACATATACATAAACCTCATTTAATCTTAAATAAATGTCTTTTTTTATTGTTGTTGCTGGTAGTCTCTTTAATGCTACTCCACATGCTGTTGGTGGTTTATTCTGGAGGAGTGGACCAAACTATATTTTGGTTTAGTTATTATTATTGAGTAAATAGTGATGCTGCTTTTTTTGATCACCACTAGTTTATAGTGTCACATAAAATAATGACAACCAGTCACAGGCTCGAAAGCAGAGGTGGCGAAACCCAGGCCTCGAGGGCTGCAACCCAGTTATTCACTGTTAGAATGACAATATTTGATGGTAGTCTTGCTCCAAACACAACACCATATTACTCCAAACTCACCACAATCCACACTCAACCTGTCTTAACCCCTTTGGGGATGACAGACAGAGAGAGAAAAAGAAAGAGCGAGTTGGCTGTTGCGTCGGCCTCCTACCAGGGAAATAACAGGTCCGCTCTGTCTCTAAATATGTCTGGCTGAAAGAAACACCAGAGTAAACAAGGAAGGAGCAGACTTCAGACCAGTTAGTGAGCAGTAGAGGGCTCAAGGTCAGTCGGCCTTTTCTAAACTGTTCGCAGTTATGCCAAGCCCCACCAAAGAAATGGCACTCCAGACAAGTCAGGCTTTGCTCTGTTGCAGAGAGCATGCAGAAATAACTCCGTGTTTAGTTCTGAAATGGGCGAGTCTCTGTGTGGACCGCAGCTGAGGTTTTGTGTAGATCGTGTGCCACAGGCTGGATGTGGAGCTCTAATTTGGTGGAAGTGGTTCATCCTGGATCGGCCTCTGGTTTCTATATTGGTTGCTTTTTGTAGTAGTTAAAATGAACAATTTTAGAATGTTTGGATTTTCCTTCCATGAAATATTACTGATTTTATTTTTTATTTAAATAATTTCATCCATGATCAAATAAAATGTTTTGTTTTTTTTTGTTTTTTTTGTTTTTTTTTAAGATTATTTAAAACATTTTTGTTTCATGCCATTGCCCCTGACAACATCCTCCTTCTTGGCAGGGGTAACAATAACCAGATCATTATAGAAAATTTTCTCATATCACCATAACTGTGTTAGTATATTTCCCTGCTACATTAAACTTGCTTTGATGGATTAGAGTGCAAATGACTCTCAATTCCTCCTATTTATCTCTTCAAGATTCTTTTCCTCTTTATTGCCACCTCAAAAAATGAAAATAAACTCATAAATGTATTATACTTCATGACACATTGGTTGGGTGCAGCTTTGTTTTCGCGATATCAATTAGGGACACACCTCTCCACTACAGGCCCTGTGTGACTAAATGTCATTAGTAATACTGCGTATGTTCATCATTAATCATGCGAGGGGCCCGTGATTCTTGGTTTACTTCTGATCTCAGTGCTGTTGTTAATGATTCATCTCTGCTGTCCTCCTGGTGTCCATATGAGTGCCTCTTTAATTATGTCTTTTGCATTTTTAAGAACTTGTGGGTGGTGTTTGGTGGTTTACCTGCTCCCTAACAACTGAGTCACTGCTAAATATAGTAAATACTCTATGAACCATGCTCATACTTGGGCCTGTTCTCATTACAGTGACTCAGAGATCAGGAAGTATTGCTAATCAGCTGAACACCAGCTGTGTTCATTTTATGCTAGATTTTAGCCTCACCCTTCCCTCTTTTGATGGTGAAACCATCAGGATTCATTGGTTTCCATCCAAACCTTAGTAAAATATCCTAAAAAAAACTTTTTAATCAGTCTTACATCTTCATCTTACTAACCCAATTTCAAAATCAGAGGGCAACCAAATGTTTTCTTACTATCTTAGGGTTTTTTTTTTCTAACCATAAGGAATGCGTACATACATCAAATTCAGCTGTTTCCGTAAGTTGTGGTTGCATCAAAACCTCATATGAAAATCCTGGAGAGCATCTGTGGTTTTTGAGAGAGACTCTCTGGCCCGCTGTGAGATGAGTACAATCGATTTGTAATGAATGAGTGGGTCAAAGGATGGAAATCATAATTGTAGGTTCACTGCACAAAGTTCATTCTGAATATGAAAAGATTGACCTGACCTTCAAATTTTCACATTCTTCCTTTCATCTCCAGGTGATGAAGACCTACCACATGTACCACTCGGAGAGCATCAGTGCTGAGAGCAAGTTGAAAGAAGCAGAGAAGCAGGAAGAGAAGCAGATAGGCAGAGGAGATCAGGTCTTCAGCATCCGAATGGAGGACAAATACCAAAGACGCAGCTCTGTAAAAAAGATTGAGAAAATGAAAGAGAAGGTATGCTCTCCCTCAGCGTTTGGCAAATTTAATCACTTAAATTGTAACACTGACATAACCGTTCCGTTTGCTCGGGCTTCTGTTTCTTTTTTTGCCCTTCCAGCTGTAAAGAACTGAGCTATACATACTGCCAGAACTGGAGGACCATAGTTAATTATGTGATTGGAGGCAATTCCTTGTAAATGACTCATGGTGTCCTCCAACATAATCTGGAAGGCAACTTGATATATCAGTATTTTGTACCAAAAGAATGGAAAGAACTTCTTTCCTCCAAGAAACTATAGGAAATTACATCATGGTGCTCCTGATTACGATGTTTTACTTAGTGTATTTGTTCAAGATGTGTACATTTGTTTCTGGTTACTTTTGTAGTAGCAAATTAAACCTAAAATGCAATTGCTATTTAACCATCATTTATCTCTGGAACAAATGTTCTGAACACAGCTCTTCTTGGAACAAGTGTTCAAATGTAGATGATTTTAAAGTATGTGAGTCACTGGCCAGTGTACGATGACTAGGAGCCTTGTATTTGTCTGGTAAAGAGGAAGCGAAGGACGGACAGATGGCTCAGACAGTTGAAGTGAAGGACAGGGGGGGTGTCTTTCCTTGTTTCCTCTAATGCTATTTTTAACAGGATTTAACTTGTTTCTCCTTTAATGTTTATTGTGGTTGTTGTTCTGGCAGTAATCCAGTCTCTGCCTCAAGATACCTGTGTGTGCACAAAGACATAAAAGCACGATAACTTGTCGGAAAGGCAGTTCTCAGCTCATTAAATTCATTGCTTTGTTCCCAATCTTGTATTCTGTTTCACATTTTTGCTTGTAATTCTCTCATCAGCGTCAAGCCAAGTACTCTGAGAACAAGCTGAAGTCCATCAAAGCTCGGAACGAGTACCTGCTGACTCTGGAGGCATCTAATTCCTCACTTTTCAAATACTACATCCACGACTTGTCTGACTTAATTGATGTAAGTATGTTTAACTACCTCTTTTTAGAGACTGCTTTATCTCCGGCACAGATTTGTTTGCTATCAAACATAATAGGGTTTTCTAACAAAGCTACATTTGCATTTGGCAAGACAAACATGCCTCAGATTTGTCTGTCTTGGAAGAGATTCTATCCAAAGTCAGATTTGAGGAGACACTAATGACTTAAGCAGCCACATGAACCAGTGTGCTGCTGGGAAAATATGCTGCATATCTTCATGAAAGCAGTTTAAGTTTGTGATAGGAAAAATCAAAGTTTCCTGTTTTTCTTCTGTTCTGTACAACTGAAAGCAGACAACTTCTCAGTTCTACAGTTTTCTTGCTATTTTAGCAGAGGTTTGAATCTTTCATCCTTTAGAAAGTCTGAAAGGAGGAGGAACCTGAACCTGAAACCTTCTTTTGTGTTGCATGCAGTTGTAGGTCATCGGTCCGTCATCTGTGGGTTTTAATTTTTCATCTGAAAAATAAACCTGCACTTCCATTTTCAAGTTGCTCAAAAGGGAAAGGACAAGGCAGGGTTTTTAGTCTTTTCTCTGGGGTTTTATTTTCCATAAAGAGAACTGAAACATATTCAACTGCAGACTGTGTGCTGACGTTACCCTCTCCTCACTTTGCCCACAAGCCTTCACCTCTCACCATGGGTGGGTGTGTGGGTGGCTTGGTAGCACGCTATGTCAGATGTTTGTGCAGGTAGACACAGATTTGTTTATTAATGAAGTAGATATTTTTACAGTGGAAGCACTCTCAGAGCAGTGTGCAGGGTAGGGAGTGTGCTCACTGGAGTATGAGTGGAGAACTACAGATGCCTCACAGTGAAGAGGAAGAGTGATATATGATATCTGTGTTGAAATATGAAAGAGATGACTACAAGATGTGTTCTAACTGGAGACACAATAAGATCAGAGAGCTTCCCAAAGTGCATGATGATGCTAAAATTGTCTGATTAGTAGGATGTGGTGAGGGATCTGGTCATATACTGTAAAACAAAATGATAATTGCTAGTGAGAAGGTGGTGTGTGGGTCACTTAGCCCCATGACTTGCATACTTCCTAAATCAGATTCCTTCCATGATGTGTGAAACAGAACTCTGATTATGTAGAGTGCATATGTGAGAGGGGATAATGTGCACGTGAGTGTGTCTTGTGTGGATGCCAGAGGTGTGTTTGTATTTCCAGGAGAAATCCTGGCCCAGGTTCTGTTTATTGAAATTCAGTTTTAGATTCTTTGTGTGTAAGCTGAGGTAAAACCAGCTCAATCTGGGAATATTTTGTCAGCTTTGTTCAATTTGCAGGTTCTTTAAAATCCATAAAGCTGCAGTCTCTGTCAAAGTAAATAAAATTTGCATTTTTGTTTTAACCAAGTTGCACAGTTCAGTTTTGTAATTTTCCACCTAATGTGAACAGTGCTGTGATTTGGGGTACCATGCCAGTCTGAACCGGGCTCTGCGGACCTACCTATCAGCCGAATACAATTTAGAGACCTCACGCCACGAGGGTCTTGACATCATAGAGAACGCCGTCGACAGCCTGGACCCACGGAGTGACCGCCAGAGGTTCATGGAGATGTACCCTACAGCTTTCTGCCCACCGGCAAAGTTTGAATTCCAGTCTCACATGGGAGACGAGGTACATTGATGATGGAAGATATCTTATAATTCACTTTGAAAATTCTGATTTCAATAATGCCATATTTATAATTAAGAAGTACTGTTAGAATTAATGACATTATGTGTCTTCTCAAATATGTTATTGGTACATAGTAATCAAAGGTGTTAAATAATCTTGAAGTAAACTTGTTGTTAACTTTGTTTTTTTTTTTTAAATCTAATACTTTATCCCAACTGTATGAGTGACAGTTTACTGCAATCTGGGCTGCCTGATTAGTTTGTTTTATAGTTGACAGAATCGTCAAATAGTGTTAATTGTACCCCTTGAGGCTCTAGGTCAACATGTGTTATGTTTTACAGTTTGGCTGGCGCTTGCTAACAATGACATCATGCCTGTTTACTGTCTGCTCTGTTGGCAAAGTCTCTATAGTCAATGAAGAATCTGGAGGAGTGCGTTGTGTGTAAACTCATGGCCTCTTTGGTCCTTCACTAGCCCCTAATTTCAGACTGTTTCATTGATGTTGTTTTCATTATTTTATTCATTCATTTTTAATCTTTGCAGGTGTGCCAGATCTCATTGCAGCCACCTGTGAATGGGGAACTCATCTTAAGGTTCCAGCAGCTTCAGTCTCGTCTGGCGACTCTGAAGATTGAAAACGAAGAGGTAAAAACATTCATGCAAATAATGATGTGGCATGTGAGCACGGGAATATATCACACACAGCATGACTAACACGGAGACGGAGGGTTTATTATGTTCATTCAAAAGCCATCTGAAGTGACAATTGTTGCTGATTGCTGAAAAAATCAGTTTCTGCTGCATGTATTTTATAGACCTAATGAGTTCACGTAAAAATAACATTACCGTGTGCAATGGAAAGAGTTTGTAAGCATAATTCATGTTCAGCATCATATTTATGCTATGTAACATGTCCAAGCAGGGACCTTTTTGGGTCATCACAGTATGTGCTTCATGTCTCTGCACCCCTGTGTGTGTGAGGGCATGAGGATAAACCCCGGTTGCTGCATGTCCTTTTCCGTCTCTGCCATTGAAGCGGATGTCCTGGTGGGTCAGAATTAGAGGGTGCTCTTGCCTTGTGTTAGAATCACCAGATGGCCTCTGTTCCTGGGCACAGCAGGGCACTCGCATCCTCAAAAGTGGACTTTCAGAGTACAGTGTGCAGCTCACCAGCGTGGCTGTCAAATGAGCTAGAGAAAAAAGAGCATCTGTCTATCTGAGCAGGAAAGGCTGCAGGCAGCACTTAAAACATCCAGCTGTTTCCTGATTTTTCTTTTTTCTTTTTTTCTTTTTTTTTTCGTGTGTGTGGCCAGCAGGATATAACAGGGATTGAGAGTACTCCCTTAAATAATTAAGGTAAATTAACGTACAGTAACTATGCGTGGAGCTTTACTGTGGAGGTTACTGTGTGAAGACTATCAAAACAAATTTAATAGTCTTGAGAATATGATCATTCTTGCTTCAGTCAGCAGCTCACCTCTCTTGCCAATGTACGGTAATAATCTATGAATTTAGATCTCATTTGGCTCTGTATGCATTAGAGCTTAGTTGGGTTCCTCACTCCTTTTCTTTATTCTCAAGATGTTTCACTCTTAACTGTGGAAATCTGTCTCCTTTGCAGGGGGCATTTATTTTCCTCAGATAAATCAGAAGGAAAAACATCAAAGGCTGTGTGTGCACGTCTGCATGTTTATTCATGTAGGAACGACTATTTTTGAGCTCTGATAGTTGTCTGGTAATCAGTTGCCCTGCAGAATTATAAACCAGACTTGTTAAAGCTAGTTTTGGTGGGGTAGTTTTTGTCATGTAGCACATTTAGGTAGATATTACTTTTGTTCAGGAAAGGCAGCCAGTTCTTCAGCTTTGATTTGGCCCTCACTATTGTTACAGCGCAGGATCATAGGGCTGCACATTCATGTTAATAGGATCATTATACATGTTCTGACCTGCCCTGTTTTTGCTTTGTGAACGACCACAATCCAATTCTTACTAAATTGTCTCAGTCTGTGCCATCCTTGTAGCACATGTTTTTGCTGAAATCTTAGGCTGTAAAGTATGTGGCAGTCATGATATTTATTCAGTAATCTCTAGCAGTAGCTCTGGTGTTGACAGGGAACAGCGTTTATGGAAATAAATCCTAAAAGCCTGTGACTGAGTATACCATCCTCAGCAGACACCGTTCAGCTATGGCTTCTCTGAGTGTCTGCAAATTGATGTGCCTTGGCTGCCTCTCATGTTTGGTGTCTCTCTCTCTAGCTCTCTCTCTCTCTCTCTCGCTCTCGCTCTGAGATGTGCTTCCTGTCATAAAGGACCTGCATTTTTCAGTGTCTTGGGAAACAAGAAAAGCTTTAATGTGCAGTCGTTGTAGCAGCTGATTGTTCTGTCATCCTGATGCTGGAAGGATGTCTTCTGGCTGACTGGTTTCAGCTCTGATCCCCCCCACCTGTTATATTTCCAGATCAAAAAAACATCAGAAGCCACCCTCACCACCATCCAGGACATGGTGACCATTGAAGACTACGACGTGTCCGAGTGTTTCCACCACAGTCGATCCACTGAGTCGGTCAGGTCGACTGTGTCAGAAACGTACCTCAGCAAACCCAGCATTGCCAAGAGAAGGGCCAACCAGCAAGAGACGGAGCAGTTCTACTTCATGGTGAGAGAAGATTTAAATATGAAGGATTGCTCCTGAATACAAAATTAAAAATTTCTCAATGAAAATAGAACTTTGTCTCTCTTTGATGTCAGATTGTTTTCTGTGCTTAAATCTATTTCAAAGCTAATGTGAGAATCTGTTGAAACTTGCTTTAATCAGCACAGGCAAGTTTTAGCTCCTAATCTCATGTGTCAAGCTGCTTTCAGAATATTTGATCAGCCGGCTGAGGAGCAGCTTCCTTTTAGTAATTCTGTTTTATAAGGTTAGCTGTTCTTCTGTTCCAGTCTAAAGATGGACATGCTCTGATAACAGCTTTAAAAAGACCCTCAGCATGTCTTTTGCCCTTGGCTTTCTAATCTTAAGAGCAGACGGGTGCTGGCTGGCACTCATGGCTGATGTGTAATTACTCTCATTTCTCCACAGAAATTCCGGGAGTATTTGGAGGGCAGTAATCTCATCTCCAAACTGCAGGCCAAACATGACTTACTGAAGAGGACTCTTGGTGAAAGTATGGTCACAATCTCTTTCTTAGAATCAGGGAAAAAAAAAAACTTTATTTTTCCTCTGGGGGCAATTAGGAATACTTAACTGTCCTCATCTCACAACTGAGCTTCCAGCGTGCCTGTTGCGTTGTGACAACTAATTTATCACTTTTTGTTGTTGGTTTTTTTTTTTTTTTTGGTGTCAGAACTTCTTTGTGTCAGCTTCAATTAATCAAACCAAGGATTTCTCATACTTCAGCCAAGTTTAATCAAATGCACCTAGTAAAACTAGTGACTGGGTTCTGAGTCTGCCTTTTAACTTGTTGGAGCTTCTGCATCAAATACGGCAAGCTTTCCATTGTTTTTCTGCTTTTCACTAGTCAGAGCTGTTAGATTGTAATCTGGTTCTAGAGCATTTTGAAATGGTTTTATCCGTCTTACTCGGTGATTTGTTTCCAACTTAATGGAGTGTGGAGAATTAGAGCGGTCATGGTCATTAATGACTCCCTCCCCACTTCTTGTATTACCATTCAGCTAATCTTGCCAGTCATTTTACCAGTAACCAGGCAGGTGGTCTCATTCAGATTATGAACAGTATTAACTAGAAAAGCACTTGGAGAGCTCAGAACTCTGCCAAGGAGCTTATTTAATACAAGGTTCCATCACATAGTCGGTTGCTTTATGGTCAAAACCCCTTGACCTAAGGTCAGAGTAACCAAAATTTTATGAGCTGTTCCTTGACCCACTACAATTTCATAACTTTTATTTGCTGTCAGTCAGACAAACATGGAATCAAAAAGGCTCCTGGTTCTCTCACAGAACTACTTTATCCTTAGGGATGGGTGCTCTATTCAAGACATCATTACTTACAAAATAGGTTCATTCTTTAGTTTATTTTCTTTTATTTCTCTTCCTCATCACTGGCTACTGGCTTTCCTCTTTATCCATGAACCATGCGATCAGTATATTTTCCCTGAATGCTGCTGTCAAGTAAAAGTTTGCTCATTCACACATCTTGGTGGCCCTTACACCTCTCTTCTTTTCTCTCTTCACCTGCAGGCCACAGAGCTGACTATATGACCACAAGGTAAAGATCACACATTCATACCGAAAGCTGTGAAAACTTCACACACATGTCCAGACCACTTTCATCTCAGCAGTGACCTAAACATTGACTTGAGGCAGGGACTCACTAAAGTAGTAGCTTATATATTTGACCCTTAATTTGATGGTTTTATATTCAGTTTTACTTAAATTAGTGTACATACAGTATATATGGCATATAAGGAAGGAATTTAAAACATTTACCACAGTCATGTGATAATGACACAGCATCATATCCATATTCAAAATGGCATCTTTCCTTTGCATAATCATACATTTAAAGCAAATTTAAGCCTTTTTTTTAGCACAATAGCATGTGATTTTAATCTCAGTTTGACTTTGTCACGAACATCCACACAATAAAGGGAAGAAAGGCAAATTCCCCGCAGGTCCTGTCACAAGGTGGATGCTGACGCATGCGATTTTACCAACAGCCCTGAGATTGAGCTTAACTTTACAGCTGAAGAAACGTTTATAGGAAAAAGAGAAAAAAACTTTTACAGCTCCTGAGAAAACTCTCATTCACTTGGCCACCATTTGATGTAGAACAATTTCAGTAGTTAATGTTCTTTCTCTTTCTGTATATGAATTTCTGTTGCATTCTTTGTATTCTAGGTATCTTAAAAACCACACTGGCACCCGACGCGCTAGACCCCGCTCGGTTTTTAATGTTAGATTATTTAATGGCAATTTGGAGTCATTTATTAAGGTATTTTCCTGCAAGCTACCGTCTAGATATTGCTCTACCTCCTTTTTATTTTCTTTCTTTCTCTGGCTCTCTAGACATTTTATTGGTTTCTCCCATAGTCTCTTAGCCTCAATTTGCCTTTAAAAAGTTTGTGCTAAGATGGACTGTGGAGGAAACTTTCCTCACTGCTTAGTGAGCTCTGGGGTTCTGAGATCTGAAGGGTGGTGCTGATTTTAAAGGATGCAGGAGGGGAGGAGCAGCATTTGGTAGCAGAAGTGTTTCTCTCCCTGCGTCAGCTTCCCTGACTTCCTGTGACCTGGTGTCACTAAGCTGTTCTGGCAGAGAGAAATGCTCTCTTCCTGAAGACGGTGAAAAACAGCCGTGCAATTGGTCAGTCAGGCAGCAGATCTCAGGCCGATATGGTGCCGCTGCTACCACCCTCCTCCAAGCCACTTCACTGCGTCTCACAGGGGTTCATGTCTTCGTGAAAGCTTTGGTGGGCAGCTTCTGTGGTCCTAACATGGGTCTCGCCTTTTCTCTCTCTCTCTTTCTGTCTGTCTGTATCCACGTCTGGCTTTTGCGACACTGCTCTGTAGCCGTGGAAGACGGAACTCACACACTCGACATCAGGTAGAGACTAGCAGTGCCCCATTGTATTTTCCTGTCCTGAATAAGCAACTTCTCCCCCTTTTCTCTTATTCATTCTTTCCGTGGATCCACTGAGACAGTCTGATTTGAAGGTTTTTGTCAAATTATCTGCTGCAAATTGTATTTTTGCAATAAAAAAGTTTATTTGTTAAATTTCTGATATGAATCTTTCCCAACCGGTAATGCATTAATGTGATGATACTCCGTCGTCCTCTCACATGTGCGCTGGGATAGCGTTATATAATCCTGCTGCACGTGGTGTGCCTTAATTGCCAGAGCTCCACTCCAGCAGTGGAGAGTCAGTTCTGGCATGGCTGCTGTGTTTGGACCATGTACATCTCCCTGAGGGTTGTAAACAGATCCATGGTATTATTAAGCCTGTGCTGAGTCCTCGTCCTTCACCGGGCAGCTGGCACAGTCAGAGGAATGTGGAGTCCACAGTCGTCTGTACTCAAAACTTTTCCCTGAAGTCCAACCTTTAGTGTGCACTTCTCTGGATAAGTTGTTGACATGAACAGAAGATACCAATGTATCGTTGTCGTCACTGAAACTGTCCACATTGTATAATCAGTGATAATTGAAGAGGCATGGAGTCAAAACTCTCAAATATGTCTGTCTCTGTAGGATCTATACTCGGTGACTTTTTCTGTGCTTGTTTTACTGTTTGCTTGTTACCAGTTTTTGTCAGAGCCACACAGACACAGGTGCGTTTGCTGTATTTGACATAGATGATTTTTAAAAACGGTACTGCCTGCTTATAGATATATGAAACAGGTGACCTCCATAAGCTGCATCTGTCATGACATAGACAAAATTATATAGTAGTTTGAAAATTGTGTTTGGTTTGATTTGTTTTACCTTTTATGATAAAATGCTCTAAATTAAAGTGTCTGTTGGGCTCTGATTATGGTAATGAAAAATGAGAATTATGTGTAACCTGTTATGATTATCATTGTGATTTTATTTTTCTGTACACATTTTTTTTTAAATCTTTTTATGCACTTTCCATTCAAGGACTCTGGACAGGCTATTCCCAGAGTGGTTGAAAGTTGCATCCGCTATATCAATTTGTATGGTAAGTGTTTATCATTTTATCAGCTTTTCAAAAACATGTACAGCTTATCATGGCACAAATAATGGACCCTGAATGAGTTCTTCATACATTTTATTTAAACCAGAATAAAGAGGTAGTAAAAAAATGTACATTCTCAAACATTGAAGATCTGACATTTTTGTAATGTGAAGAGTGACCAAGCGTAAATGAATTTTAGGGAAACAGCAGTCTAATTATTTTCTTTCTAGCCCTTTGACCTCTATTCTCATTAAGGCCTAATTCCAGTGAGAAGACACTTTACTAAATCCTAATTGTATTCTCCTCAACTCATTAAATGATCCTTAATTAGTAAAGTGCGGTGGCTTAAGGAAGCGGATGTTCGTCTTAGGTGTGATAAAAATAGAATTCAAATACTGAGTGAGGGGGTTTCTTTCTTTTATTGTCAGAGTGGATTTATGGGCATTGCTGTGCATGCCTGAGCTCTTATTGTACAGCTGCTCTTTTTTCTGTGCAGGCCTCCAACATCAAGGAATATTTCGAGTGTCTGGATCTCAGCTGGAAGTCAATGATATCAAGAACTCATTTGAAAGAGGTTCATGCTCTTTACTATTAATTTAAAATGATTTATACAACAAAATTGTCAAATTTAATTAGAGTAACTTGGTGTTTATTTACCATCATGTTAACTGCTGACTGACCCCCTGACTTTTTCGTCTCAGGCAATGACCCTTTGACAGATGATGAGAGTAACCATGACATCAACTCTGTGGCTGGTGTTCTCAAACTTTACTTTCGTGGTCTGGAAAACCCTCTTTTCCCCAAAGAGAGATTCAACGATTTGCTGGCCTGTATCAGTAAGAACATGCATTTAACCTCATGTTGCAATGATCACACCTCTCAGATGTAAATGCATTGGGTGTCAGCGATTTAGCCTGAACTGTTCCACTGCTAACCGCTAACCTGTTTCCTGTATGTTCTATCGTGTGGTTAATGTACTGTCTCATGTCCATAGAAGGAATTAGTGCTTTTACTTCTGATCTTGTGTTTCGCATACAGATTTGAAATGAAGTCATTTTATTTACTGTTGGTGTTTATTCGAAAAGTCTTGACTTTTCTGTAGAGAGCACTCTGGTATTTAGATGACTAGTGAAGGATCATTAACTGTGGTAAGTGACACAAAGCTGGCCATGTTCATAAAACTGTGCTGGAATGTGAAACTTCCACAGCACTGAGCAGCTTTTGACTCCAGAGCTGAATATACACTCCAGTCCTCTTAATAAGGGTCACATTGTCATTTCCCCCCTAGTCCTCAGCCTAGAAAGCCTTTTCTGATCTTCACGCTGAACTGAAGAGCAGTTGAACACACATACATGTCAGATGGACATAGCATGTGTTGCAAATAACTGTACAGTCTTGCTGTTTTTTTCTGAGTGTGAAGCGTGTCTGTGTGTACTTTAGCATGTGGGTGCAGGATGAGTGATGGGGATTCCCTATTTACACTGCCCAGCTCAGCATGCAATGGTTGCAGCTTGGCCTGCACAGCCAGCAGGCTTGCTATTAAAAATCCTCTGCTCGTTTCATATGGAGCAGCTGAGATCAGCTATAAGATCACACTTCTATTTTAATACTTGCCTTTACTTTTTTCTTCTTCTCTCCATGACAGCAACATGCATACAGCTACTGATGCCTTTCATTGTTGCAGTGCGAATGTTTTGCGTGGGCGCACTCACGCATGTGTTTCTACATGACACATAAGTTCGCACTGGCGTAGGTCTTTAAATAGCAGCTTCTGTAGTCTTCAGGAGCCTGCAGAGTCCTAGTTAGGTATTCATGAAAAATGAAATATATTGCAAAAAGTCCCAGAAGCTCAAATCCCAGATGGCACAAAGTGCTGGAGGGTGACAGGGTTATTTTTTGCAGTCGGCAGTGCTTCAGCTCCAGTACATGGCCCGAGTGCCACAAGCAGCACAAGTTAGATAGTAATGAAACACATAAAGGATCTCCTTTCTCTCATTTTTGATACTTATTAAAGAGACACAAAAGTATTTCTTTGCAGTTGTGATTATATTGAGGTGCATGTGCACAAGTGAGAGAATGCAGAACTTAAAAAATATGTTGTATCGAGAAGCTGTTTGCATATGGAACAGGGAGAAAAAGGGCCTAGTTATAAGGGAAGTTCTGACTATCCTCCTAATTCTCCACTGTAGTACAACTTTGTAAGGCACTAAGTAGTCCTCAGGAGGTAAAAGAGGGAAAGATACTTTTGTCATTTAATTTTTACTTTTAGGTGTCTCAGCATTATCCAAATGTGACATAGTTCCCATTCTGGCCTGGTTGGGTTTCCCTAGGAATCGAAAATCTGTACGAGAGAGCGCTGTACATCCGCAAGATCCTCCTGACCATCCCGAGATCAGTCCTCATTGTCATGCGCTACCTCTTTGCCTTCCTCAATCAGTAAGTTAAGAGACCCTCAACTCTTATAGCTGCATTTCTTCTTTTAACTGTAGCAATTGCTGGTTGAAGTCTTTATATATATATATATATATATATATAT
>BJFM01000131.1:164220-205144 GCA_016586285.1 Arothron firmamentum
TCTCTCTCTCTCTCTCTCTCTCTCTCTCTCTCTCTCTCTCTCTCTCTCTCTCTCTCTCTCTCTCTCTCTCTCAACTCTCGCCTTTCCACCTCTGCTCACTTTACTGCTCCCCTATTCGACAGTCTTTCGTGTTAAATCATTTATATTCTGAGCTTTATTTAGATATTTTCCTCTGCTGTTGGTCTCAATCATCTCCACTGGCATATTTTTCTCAAGATTGCAGCAACTATGTTCAAATAAAAGCCATAACAGTGTGCTGCAGTGGGTCTGAGGGAGAGATAACTGTGAGATGACTTATGATTTATTTCCTCTTATCAGGGGAAACTGACATGTGAGCTGGATGATGAAAACTAGCATTTGAAGTGGGTGTTTTTGTACAGCAGTGGGGTTGATAAATGTCGACTGCTCCCCCTGCCGGCTCTCAGTCGTTGCTGCAGCTGTTTACTATTTCAGATTTCTCACTGCAATAAATTTACATGTTGTTTTTCATCATCAATCCCTGATAGTGTGTCCAGGAGGCATGTGTGTGATTAATTATGAATGTTTTTCCACTGTGAAATTTTGCTTCATATTCCTGTCAATCAACGGGACATTAATGGGTAATTGCTGATTAATGTTTTGCGTCATTTTTAAGACATAAGATAAGACTTTACTGATGCTGAAGTGTTTGAAACTATGACATTTTTGCTGTATCTCAGATGTGATCTGGTCTTTAAGATTGATCTGAGCCATGCACTTCCTGCAGATGAGTCATTTTCTCAAGAGCAATCTGCATTAAAATTCCCAGAGCATCAGTCTCGTTATTGCTTTGTGTTTGGTTAGTGATTAAATTGCCTGTAGTTCTTTGCGAAAATTGCTGAGAAGGTAGACAACTAAACTCTCCAATGAAGCAGTTTTTCAAAGAAGTGATTATGAATAATTCCCTGCTTAGTTCACCTCCACAAAGAACCAGTAACAGAGGTCTCACTAATTAACTAGTTAACGGCTTACCTTCCACAATATTTTTTATTTTCTATGGCTGACAAACTGACTGCATAACAGTTAGTAGTAGTAGTTTTTGAGTTAAATACTGTGCACCTGTACATTGTGTACAGGTTATTTAAATCTAATAACTCCTGAAATATCTTTAGTTAGACATGATGGCCGCTTTGCTTACACATTACAGCTCCTGACTGCAGCATCTGTAGAGCGGTTAGTCATTAATATATGCGGAGCAGCTATCAGGATGGCGTGCTGCTCTTATTGGCCTTTTATGGAGCGAATGGAAGAGAGTGGATGTTAATGTGCACAAACATGATGCACGGCTGAGTGAACATGTGAGTGGTGTGAGGGAGTGTTTGCGCCTCTTCTTGGATCACACATGTACATGGCGCCGTGCTGGTCCAGGGTCAGATGGGGGGGGCAGCTCCGGAGCGGCTGGAGCTCTTCCAGCCGGCGTTAATGTTCTGATGAATCACAGGAATCTGTCCTCGGGCCAGGTCCAGCCTACCTGATCTCCAGAAACTCTGGATCTGCTTGAGCTGACTTTGTTACAACAGTGATGTAGGATAATGTAGCATATACATGTAAAATCTACTTGGTTGATTTATGTCAAATATCAGTTTTTAGGAATTGAATTTAATGATTGATTGAAGAGTATGTGCTACAAAAATAGACATCATGTCATCAACACCTCTCTGTCTCTCTCCTTTGACTCAGCAGGCATAAGAAAAGATCCGACCCGCCCTCCCGACGCCCACCTGCCTGCCCCGGCGAGGTCCACTGCATGGTGCATCCCTCCCAGCATGGTCACGGAGGCACCCCGGAGCTAGGCTCCCCAGTCATCAGCCACTTCAGCCCCAGGGACGTGCGCCGTACTCACAACCACATGTCTACAGACAGCCCTGAACGCCGCCGCCGCACTGGCCACGGTAGCCTGAACAACATCAGCCGCCACGAGTCCCTCAAGAAAATGGAGAGCCCCCCAATCCGCCGCTCCACGTCTTCGGGCCAGTATACTGGCTTCACTGATGTCCACCGCCACCACGGTGGGAAACCCCTGGATCCAGAGACCATCGCACAGGTGAGCAGCGACTCGATTACCTCTGCGTTTCCTCCCCTCTCTTCTCATCAAACCGATGTCACGCTTTTCTCTTCATCTTTCAGGACATCGAAGAAACCATGAACACCGCCCTGAATGAGTTGCGCGAGCTGGAGCGCCAGAGCTCAGCCAAGCATGCTCCCGATGTGGTGCTGGACACCCTGGAGCAGCGTCAGACCTCTGGGGGTGGAAGCGGCGGTGGCCCCACTCCGTCTAGCTCCGGCGACTCCCTCAGCCCCATCCACGGAGTCATGCTGAGGTCCACCGCCAACACCGAGCCGCCCATCCGTCGCAGCACCAGCTCCACAAGTGACACCATGAGCACCTTCAAGCCTGTGGTCGCACCCCGCATGGGGGTGCAACTCAAGCCCCCTGCTCTGAGGCCCAAGCCTTTGGTTGTGCCCAAGTCCAGTCCAGCGCCACAGCCTCCAGCTCCTCAGGACTCTCAGGACAAGTCCTGCACCATGTAGAGATGTCAGAAACTGCTGCAGCAAGTCTCCAGAGTTCTTCTTAGGTTAATATGATATAACAAATTTTAATTTTTAAGAACCTGAAATGGTAAATCGTAAAGGCTTCCTTCAAGATTTTACAAAAGTTTACAGACATCAATGCATGGTGTGGGAACACGACAGGCTGCATGTACAGCTGCTCCTGTTTACCACTGAGGCTGAACCTGGAGAACCGAAGCGATGCATTTTTAAGCCATCAGGGCCCTCAAAAGTGAACCAGGTCAAAGGCCTTTATGAGTTTCACATATAAAATCTTCTAATGGTGCTGTGACTTCCTGGAGGGTAGTGTTTTATGTAGAGATGGTACTTTATCAGTTTTACTGATGACCACTGCCTCAGAGAACGTGCTCATGTGTAATGTAGGTCACGTACAAAGATCACCTCCCTGTTGGAATCACACAGAAATCACCTGACTGATGGATGCAACCACTACTTAGCTATGAACTCTGATGATATTCTTGAACTAATGCTTCAAACATTTGCTTCAGTCAGAAGACTTGAGGACTCTCAGTACACGTGTGCTGTCACATATTGCTGAACCTTCTCCACAGCCTCCACTCTGCCTTGATCGGCTCCATCAACCCAAACACGTGACTGCGCAGCATCGGTCTTGACTCCATACATAAGGTAATCGTGTATAGACTCGGCGGCCTTCCTGTGAGGGTGCTGCCAGTAGCCATGGACCTGATGACTGTTTGTCTCAAACCTCTAATTCTGCAAACGTTCAATAGCAGCAGCTTGCTTGATTCCCTCTGATCTCTTTACCGTTTAAGAGATGGTATTGATATTTAATTTAAAGGCTTTCTCCAATGCGCCGTGCAGCAGGAAGGTGCCCATCCTGAGCGGTGAGTAACTCATTCCAGTCATTTTAACGTGTCCTGGTGGAGTTATTAAAATCTAGTTGCCCCAGAAAAGTGTATGTGCCAGTTAATGCTGCAATTGCACTCTTTTAGGTGTCTTTAAGAAGAGGAAAAAACCCCCACAAATTTTTAAGTGAACAGCAGAAAATGGTGCATGTCCGGGGTATGTTTAGCTAGCATAAATAAACTGGAAAGACCTGGTTTGCAATGAATATTCAATAG
Organism: Arothron firmamentum; assembly: GCA_016586285.1. Taxonomy (NCBI): domain Eukaryota; kingdom Metazoa; phylum Chordata; class Actinopteri; order Tetraodontiformes; family Tetraodontidae; genus Arothron; species Arothron firmamentum. The sequence goes on from BJFM01000131.1 coordinate 167,892, forward strand.
CTAATCTGCAAGTTTACACTAGATTTTTGTGTATATTTATCGAGTTAATTGATTTTCTTACTAACCTTTGTATTCTGTAATCATCTTATTTTTCTGGTAGAAAAAGAACCTGAGAACAAACTAATGTGTAGATTCAAACTTCCAGGCTTGTAAAGAGTGTGCTCTTGTCACCGTTAACATCATCAGTAGTAGAAGACAGTTGTGCCAGCTGACATGAAGCTACTCTGCTGTTTTGTACATCTGTAGTATGTATTCATGAAAGTGCCTTTGAGAAGGAACTTACTCTGTTGTTGCATTGTCATGTTTTTGTTAGAAAATGCAGTGCAGGAAGGAGACATGTAGGTAATAATGCCATTGTTCCATACAACATAGAAACAACTTACTCATTGTGACATTGCACTTTGATGTATATAACTGTATATAAAGCATGTAACGACATCTAGGGATCTTTGAGGGCTCCTACCCTCAAGACTTGCTTTCTAATAAAGGAAATAGTTTGTTGAACTTGAGGAGTTTTATCCTGCATTACACTGCTATGAATACTCTTATTTTGGTAAGACAGCATCATCAGTAATAACATTCTGAATGTTTCTGAGGCATTTTCAGCAACTGAAAGCAGATTTTTTTTATTATTATTGCTCAAACATGTCTGTTTCAGCACTTATTGTAACTTGTAGATGTTTGTTTTGCAGACATTCATGATTTAAATGGTAAAGTAAAAATGAATTTTTGAAGAGTTGAAAAGTATGATAAAACATGTGAATCCATGCCCTTTTACACAACCCCCCCCCCCCCTCTATCTGTGTTCTGATAACAGTGGCAGCTTTACTGGAATTTGGCATTCCGCAGGTCTGGCCCCTCTGTCGGCGCTGCATGCAGCTGCTTCAGCTGCTTTAGTGCTTGTCCTTGAGGTCATCTGAACCAAACAGAGGAGAGCTGTTAAGAGTTTGGTCACAACACTTCCAGCTGAAGTGGGACAAAATGTAAAAATGGGCCTGTGGCTCCCTGATTGGATCTGATGAGATGAAATATACCTGAGCAATCCTGACCTTCCTTTCCCAGGTGTGAATGTCCTGCTGCAGCTTCTTGTACGTGATCCTGGCCTCTAAGTATTCGCTGATGTTGGGAACCTCGTGATTTGCCATTTGACGGCGCAAGTGCCGCTTCAGATTTTCTGCCTTCAAACGCCCCTGGAGACATTAAAAGGTCAAGGACTGGTTCAACAAGTGGCTACAGCAAGGCAGCGTTCAGCCACTGATAAAAAAAGAGGCCGTCACAACAAACCTCTTCAGACTGTTGGAGCGCTCGCTCAGTTTTTCGCAGCATTTCTTTCTTTTTCCTAATCTCTTTGCACAGCTTGTTGTGCTCAGATGTTGAATTCTGCAGTTTCTCCTGTCACACGTGCACGTTTACACACAGCTTTAATTATTTGTAATGTGTTGGGAAGATGATTTTTATGTCTTATGTCCCACACAACATCTTTGCCCTGTTACCTTGTGTACTGCGAGGACACGCTGCGCTTTCAGACTGTCAGCTCGTAGTTCCTCCAGGGATTTTTCACTCTTCTCTTCACCCCAATCCTGGAAAATTTCCTGAGAACAGCAAGGAAGATAACATTGATGGACGGTATATAAGGTACAGTGTGTGATCTGGCTCAAAAAAAAAAAAATCCTCAGATTAGCATTTTTTTTTAAAATGGGAATAAAATTTACCACTTTTAACAAAATCTTATGTACTGGACCTTTGCTGTCATCCTACATACCTCAAAGCTGATTTTCTCTTTTTTTTGTTGAACATCGTGCTTGAGCTTGTTCTTGATGACTTCTAGTGCATTGTTCTTCATACTCAATATTTCCACTTGATTAACCTTTTTTGAGAAAGATAATGAGCTGCATAGATGTGTGTGTGTGTGTGTGTGTGTGTGTGTGTGTTTGTGCGTAATTAAGTTACCTTTGCCTTGTCTTCAAGGTACTGGAGACACTTCTCAGGCTCCTTCATTTCTAACCTTTTGTCAGTCATACGTTTGTGCAATTTGTGTTCAAAGTCATTCCTGGCTTTCCTGATCTCTGCAAGACGCAATTCTGCTTCTTTCAGGGAGGCCTGGGAAGGCAAACAAGATGTCAGCATGTGCATTTATCTTTACTGTATGTCTGCAAGGCTGTATTGTGACCTTGTAGTCGTCGCACGTTTCCTCATTCGCCTTTCTGAGTTTCTCCAGGTCTTTTCGTGCCTTTGCTATTTCCTCCTGTGATACATAAAGTTTTTCTTCAATGGTCAGCTGATGAAGGCGACCTGAGAGGTTTGGGTGGATGCCCAAATTCTTTATATGACACTGGCGTGAAACAAAGGCAGAAAAAGGTTGGCGAATCTACAAGGAATACAGTTACAACCTGTTTTATTAGAAGGCATCAAGCATGACAGTACTTACTCTTTCATCCAGTTGGGGGGCGACACTGGGCAGCTGGTGCTGATGATCAATGCGGCTGATGAACCGCTCAAACATCTCATTCTCCGACAAGAGTGCTTCATTAAAACATCTTGGATTGAAATAAAAGCAACTTTAAAGTGAGGTCAAGAAATTGTCAGTTTACTGTTTTATAGAACTAGCTTAAGAGTAGCAGACTGCGGAAAGTATGCAAGACAATGAAGTCAATCACATCAACACAATCACATTACCAACTACGCTACTTTTAACAGACTGTTCTTGAATATCTCGTTAAATTACTTCAGCTTTTCCACTTGTTTGTGGGGTCCAATGTTGCGTTTTTCCTCGTCTATTCGGTCCGAGGAAGACGCCTGATCCTCCATGGTTACTAGTGTACACCGGAAGCTGTAGCGGTTGCTATGGCAGGTGATGCCTTCACGTCAGTGGGTCAAACTAAAGAATGCCTGTCACAATATATTTCCAAACGTTTAATTTAATAAAAGGCAAATTTCATCTGGTTAGTCTAAACGGTTCTGTCCTTTATAAGAACAAACTCTGTGTGGTTATTAAAAAATTCATAGAATGTATGTTTCTAAACTACTAGTTCACTTTCTTTGTAAAACTTTCGGTTTCATGTTTGTGGAACAGGTTCGGAGAAGCTTCGTCACTCAGAGGACATTCGCCATATTACATGTCTTTTTAAGATGGTTTCAGTCATCTCCAAATTTATCACAAAGACCCTGTGCGACAACCTTGGAGGTTTGGACTTCGGGAGCCTGAATGCGACCATCAATAAGAGCTTCACTCTGGAGGATTCAGTCCTGCCAAGTGTTCTCTTCGACGACGGTAAATTCGCCATTCGACGAGGGACAGAGAAGGCTGTCGGGGATCCACGGTTAACCCGGGACAGTCTGATCGTGGCTAAAACCAGTCTGCGGCTGTGCCAAGTTAAAAATGGACAATGTTCGCAGTGTTCCGGGTTACATCTCTGCAAATTTGTGGTTTGTGGAGAATGTAGGTTTGGGTAAGTGACTTCATCTGTTAGCAACCGTGTTTTGGAATTATGATAAACATTAAATTTAACCTGCTGTATGTCATTTAAAGGCACAGATTCAATCCGAATCTAGGTTTTTGCTTTTGAGTAATGCTAAATCAGAATTAATATTTTTATTCAGTTCCTCATTTCTGTTATTACTGTGACGTGTGATTCGTCATTTTGGGAGGCTCAAATCCATGCTGGGTCATGTTCACTAATTATGTAAACAGAAATCCAATTTTCAAGCATGGCCAATATCCCAAAATATAAATGAGAATTTTAGAAGTTTAAAAATATATATACCGTATATAAACTGTACTTGACTTGAATTTTGCTGCTTTATTTTGTTGTGTTTTTTAGAAACTCGTGTAAAAACTCCCACAGTCTGTGTTCTGGAAACAACCAAGAGGTTTTAAAGAGTCAGGGTCTTCAAGATTTGACAGAGAGACAACTATTCCAGCTGCTGCTGCAGAACGACCCTTCCCTGCTTCCCGAGGTGAGTGGCCCTGCAGAGATCTGAGTATGTGGTGATTCAAGTATGACACAGTTGTGTCTCTGCACGCTCCGCACAGGTTTGCTCACATTACAACAAGGGTGACGGGTTGCACGGCTCCTGCAGATTCAACACCTCCTGCACAAAGCTTCACATCTGCCAGCATTTTCTCCAGGGGGACTGTAAATTTGGATCCTCCTGCAAGAGGGCCCATCATTTGAATGTCAATGAGAAAAAACTTTTCCAGTGTTTCAGTCAGGAGAATGTTGAAAACCTCTTTCAGATATACAGAAATAGATTCATCATCACAGCGCAGGGGGGGAGAGGAGGTTCTGAGTTCCCTGGTAAAGAATACAGGCTTTCTCTGTTTCTTTTTAAAAGTCTCCCCAAAAGAGCAATGCACCTTCACTCACATGCACTCGTGTCTCCTGCAGTGCCACAAACAGTGAGGAGCGCCACTCAGCGGACTCTGAGCAGCGAACCTGAGCTCCCCACGGGTTCTAAATCCGTCATTGATGCCGACAAGAATGAAATCTGCCTGTTCTTTATCCGCACAAACTGCAGCTTCAAAGGTAACGCCAAGACTAATGATGTATTTGTATTGAAACGTGCCCTAAATTGTAAGTGTATATCATTCTCCCAGCACATTTTAATACCGTTTATTGTCCCCAGAAAAATGCGCTCGTGTCCACTGGAACCTACCGTACTGTTGGCAGGTCTTAGACCATGATGGGGTGACCTGGAAGGATCTGCCTAAAATGGAAGAAATAGAGCGTGCCTACTGTGACCCCAGACATGATAACAGCTCCGCTGATCAGCCATCACAGGCCACAAAGTTCCGCAATCTTTATTTCTTAAAAAGGTGAAGGTCACAGAAAGTAGCACAGCTGTTTCTGCTGTATTATTAAGTCTTCATCGATGTCCTTATCTGTCTTCAGCGCTGAGGCCACCAACAGTCCATCAGTTGACTTCATGACCATGACATATAAATCATGTCCGGTTCGCCGTCTGTCCACGGCCTCTTCCATCTCGAAGCCCCCGCACTTTATTCTGACGACAGAGTGGCTCTGGTACTGGAGGGGTGACACTGGGAAATGGCTGGAGTTTGGAAAGGTCTGTTGAACTTAAAGGGCCAATACAAGTGCAGAGCGAGCATGGCTGGCCACCATGATTCTGCCTGACATTACAGAGCAACGACATTTCTCACCTTCCTCATAGTTGGTGTTCCTTTTTCTTCCATGTAGGAAGATGCTGGCGTGCAGGCCTCTGTCACCTCCCCCACACTGGAGAAATTGTACTTGGCAGACAGAGATGGTGAGATTCCATTCTGTGCGGGAGATCAGCAGTATATCCTCCACTTTAAAGGTGAACAAGGAACCGCGATGTACCAGCAGAATAAAAAGTACAAAACCAAGAGAGAGATCCGACGGAGGCCTCGTTTCGTGTCAGCTCAGGAGGTGGAGTTAAAGCGGAAAGGGTGATCTCACTTCATTGACGGTGAATAACACGTCAGAATGCAAATTCAGATGAAGAATCTTCACAGCTGGTATCTTTGTTGCAGCGTGTCGTCACACAGCCCCAGCTCTTCCACTGCTGAGAGCTTCCCTTCTCACTGGAACAAGATTGACCCTCCAGATTGTGACTACCAGGTACTTTCTTAGCAGATATCTGTTTCTAATGCTCCTGGTTTTCATTCATCTACTGTTTTTGTGCATGTATTCCTTTATTCCAGCTCATTCCGCTCTCCAAATCAGTGAAGGAGTATAACAGAATTGAGACGTTGTTCAAACGCACTATGCCCAACAGCACCATACACCAAATCCAGAGGATCCAGAACCCCTCTCTCTGGAAGGTCTTTCAGTGGTAAATAAAGAAAAAAAGGAAATTGGGAGAAAAACAAGCAAGCACAGTTCAGTCCAGTCATTGATGTAGCATATTTTGTACTCAGGCAGAAAGAGCAGATGATGAAGAAGAATGAAGGAAAAACTGTAAATCAGCTGTACCTGTTCCATGGGACAGATGAATCCCTGGTTGAGCCCATCTGTGAGCAGAACTTTGACTGGAGGGTGTGTGGCGTTCATGGTACAGTTTATGGCAGAGGTATGGTGGAGCAATTTCAGCAGTTTCAGTAAAAAAAAAAAAAAATGTTGGATATGGCAGCTGAGTAATCAGCATATTACTTCAGCAGGGCCTTGTCATTACTCACCTTTCTGTTTATTCCAGGGAGCTACTTTGCCAAAGATGCCTCCTACTCAGATCGATACTCCAAATTAAGCAGCAGACAGAAAAAGATCATGTTTGTTGCCCTGATCCTGGTTGGGGACTCTACCCTGGGAAGAAGCGACTATGTCAGGCCCCCACAAAAAGGGAACAGTAAAGCCTTCTATGACAGCTGTGTGAACTCAGAGAGCAACCCCAGCATTTATGTTGTCTTTGAAAAACATCAGATTTATCCAGAGTATCTCATCGACTACTCCTAAAGCCTAAGGCTCAGAAGCCTACTATTCCGGGGAAATTCTTAAAGGTCTTTTGCTTAAGAAAATTATTCATTAGCTTCTTACTGCATCATTAACAGCAAAATTATGCAAATTTTCCACGCTGGATTCATCCTGTTTTTTATACAGCTTTACATGGGACCTGCGAATGTGATTTGTAGTAACTCGGTTTGTCCAGTAGGGGGTTCATGGAAGCCACGTTAATGTGCGAGCGGAGTCATGTAATACTGAAAAAAAAAACAACTTTCCATCTATCCACCAATTAGGCTCACAAGGAGCGGTGGAGTATATCTTTCTGAACACTTACACTTTTAATTTTGGGGTGTGTCAATGTTTTGCGGAAACAGTTTTTCTAACACACATTAGATGTTATTTGTCAGCGTGACTTTTTGAAGTTTGCATATCTGTGCATCTGTAATGGGAGAAAACTTTTATGTTAATAAAATATCTTCACAGCATGTTACTGATGTAATTATTACAGTGTTAATGAAAGGGTTTACTGACAGTCTATTTACGGTATATTAATTAACTGGAACTTTATGGATGATTTTAACAATCTTCCTTTTAATCAACAAAACTAATATAAACATATATTATCCAGGAGTAATTACCCCGTTTTGCACTCTACAAATCCACAGTGTCATTGTTTACAGAATGTTCTATGGTCCACAAAGAACAATGAAATTTTAAGCTGATAATTAAGAATTCATTCAATCTTCACTCCTGTCTCCTTTCAATTTTCAAAAATACGCCATTCTTAGGTCCCAGGGTGCTTGACGACTTCAGCTCAAGGGGAACCTACAGGGAGGAAAGAATATAGCATGTAGTGGGAAAAAAATGTCATCATTCACGAACAGTTCTGAATACACATTTTAAACCAGGGAAAGTGTTCAGCTCACCTTGGTCTCAGGGCAAGCCACAAGGTTGAACCTGCGGAAGAGGCGTACCAGAGCCATCTTCATTTCCAGCTGAGCGACCCTCATTCCCACACAGTTGCGGGGACCGGCCCCAAAAGGTATGTACACAAATGGGTGACGACTGGCCTTGGCCTCTGGTGTGAATCTAGAAAATCAAGTACAATCAAGTCATAAAGTCTATCTGCTATCTTATAACAACTTACTTCTATAAGTCCGAGCGGTTTTTCTGACCTCTCAGGGATGAACTTGTCAGGATCTGGCCAGTGTTCTGGGTCACGATGGAGGAAACCGGCTGGAATCTCGAATGTTGCTCCTTTTGGGAATGACTGTCCGTTTACCACACAGTCACGCTCAATGTCTCTTGCAAACCTACAGTATATGGAGTGAAATGTGATGTTTCATCCACAAGGATCACATACAGTTATGCTCAGTAAATATATACTGTATATTTTACCTGAATCCAGGGGGATACAAGCGGAGAGTTTCACTTATCACCATGTCTAAATACTTCAGCTCCTGGACGTTTGTATAATCAGGCAATTCCTAAACCAAAAGGTAATTTTAAGTTTGTGTTTGTTATGACATAATTTTGCATGGTGGCAAACAGCCTGACTCACATGTCTGGTGAAGAAAAGATCCACCTCTTTCTGTAATTCACGTTGACACTCTGGGTTGATGGCCAGCAGGTAACAGGCAAAGGCTAACGTGTTGCTGCTGGTCTCGTAGCCCGCCACAAGAAAGACAAAAGCCTGACCCACGATCTCATCCTCGGTCATCATCTTCCTCTGTGGATGATCCTGCGGGCGGACCTGGTTCGGGATCTGCTCATTCATGTTATCCAGCTCACCAGCAGGGTCCGCTGTGTCGAAGTGCTCCAAAGGCATGGACTCTTCGCTACTTCGTGCATCCAACATCAGTTGAAGGAAATCTCGACGCCTCTATTTGCAGCAAAACAAAGAAAAAAATTGGTTTAAAAATTTTGTGGAAATTTTTTGTACTAATTAACCCTTTGTCCTTCCTGGCCAGGTCCCCAATGTGTGAGATTCACCTGTTCAGGTGGCTGCTCCTCTCTCTGCTTGATGATCTTTTGAACAGTCCTAATGAAGAAGTGATTCATGTCGTCTCGTCTTTGGTTGGGGATTCGCACCAGCAGAGTTGCAATGCTTGGAAAAGCAACTGGACACACAAAACAGAAAGTACTTTTTTTTTTTAAGTTTGGGAAGCCAAGATAACGACACCTGTAATCAATTTAGAAGTTACTTCTGTATGTATATCTCTTAACATCCTATCGGAGATTCAATAATCCCCACAGATCCACCAACATTACAAAACATTTGGACTGACCAAAAAGCAGCGCAATGGGTCTGAATAAGCTAAAGGAGAAGAACAGCTGCGCATGGCGGACAAACGGATCATCCGTGTTGTTCTGAGAGTCCACCTGAGTTGCAAATGCCACACTGGCAATGACATCCATGGTGAAGGAGCCAAAACATCTGTCAAAAAAACATATAAACAGAAAATTAAACACAGAAAAGAAAGAAAGAAAAAGACCCCATAATCCCTAGAGCTTCCAATCTTTGTCCGTTTACTTGTGGATGTTGAAGGCCTCCATAGATTCAGCATAACCGTCTAAGTTCTTCATTAAGTCATCAGTGGCTGTGTTGATGAGTGGAACCATCTGCAGGAGAATACAAGAGGAAATGCAGAACTAATGGACTGAGATGAAATGATTGATGACATTAATTGACAGATGTAATCACTAAGAGGTCTTACAAAATGGTAAGAGTAATAGCAACATTAATAGCAATAGTAAGTAATAGTAAGTATGATAAGTAATAGCAAGATCCTCCCTCCAAAGAAGGACATGCCGACCCAGCTACACTGACTTCACCGAAGAAAAATACTACATCTGCTTTTAACTGTACCAACCAAACACGTATGCTTCTGACCTCCTTCATCTTGGAGGCGCTGAATGCCGGAGTCAGGATGCTCCTCACTCTCTTCCAACGTTCATTCCTCAACATAAGCAGACAGTCGCTCATGGGCTTGGTCATGAAGCGCAAACTCTTCACAAAGAGCAAGCAGACAACACACATGCATTACAGTTAAATTATCCAAGGTCACGTTAAAAACACGAGTATGCAACTAACCATTCTGTTTGGGAAACTGCTGAAGTCCTTGACCATCACTTGTCTCAAGATGTCGGGGTCGGCCACCACCACCACTGGTTTGCGGCCCAAATAGTACCTAAAGCACGTCAGGTAGAATAAAGTCAACTAAAACTAAAACTTCACTGCTGGTGAAAAAGTAGAAAAATTTACTTGTTCCTCTGCTTACCCACAAACCTTGCCATGTGTCTTTATGAGATCATTCAGAGGGTCAAAAAAGCCCTGGAAAGAAGGTTCACCATGACAGAAGGAGAGAGAGCAGAATTACAGAACAAAAATTCTGATAGAAATTAAATCGATGTTGAATAAAAACTAGCTGCTGTATTCATCATAAAACAGCAGCATAATGTTGTAATGGTAAATATTCAGCATCAGTCATAGATGACAGAATACCGAATTCTTGCAGCATTTGCTCACTCAACTTCATCTACACAAATCAAAGAACAACATAAAGAATGATTGATAAACTATAATTTCCATGATTAATTATAGATTAAGGTTATTGTGTCTACATTTTTAGTTAACTAAACTAGTCTTTTTTTCCCCCATAATTTTGATATTAACAAAAAAAAACAAAAAGACAATGAGGGATGAACCTGCTGTGGATAAGATCTTTTTTTATTTTACCTGGTGAAACATGAAGAGGTTGCCAAAGAAAGGTAATGGCTTTGGGTGTTTTATGCCATGTCGGGATAGTACTGAGAATGGATACACCGAGTACCTAAAGAATAAAAGTGTGTTGACTCTCTGAACATACAAAATTCAGATCATTCAAGAAACTTAATATAAAATGTCAAGTTTTAATGTTTAGTGTGAATTTAGACAGTCACAGTATCTTAATTTTAATCTTGTGGCTGCAATGATGTCGAATCTGAGCAGTTATGATCATTTTCATAAGGTGTGTGCATATCATATAATTTGAAGTAGCTGCAACATCATTCAGAGACTTGTACTTACCAGTATATAAGACCCAGTAAGAGGAGACCGAGAGTCAAAGACAGTCCACTGGTGTTGTGGAATATATTTAGGAAGTCCCACACAGCCATTATGGATGAACTGCAAAAAAAGAATGGGAAAAAGATGCAGCTGGGTCAAAAAAGCTCATTAAAATTAAATTATACAGAACTCACATGATATCAGTATGTACTTTGTCCTCAAACGGGACCATCACATATTTGTTTTACAAGCAACTAGACAACCTGTCGTGTATCAGTAAAATTTCAATAGGTGTGGCTTAAACTGGCAAGAGATTCAATGAAATAGTAAATTATTACCATAGGACAAACATAAAACTGGCAAAAAAAAAAAAAAAGTGGCAGACAGTGGCTACTCGAGTTCTCCTTGTGCTGTAAATAAGCTGTCTGGGAAAACAAAATCATTTTGTGAAAAATAAATAAACATTACCCGTTATTGTTATAAACAAAACGAATATTCTAGGGGTCTTTAAGGCACTCCTCTAAAATATCTGTAAGCGCCGGTTAAAGCAGAATTTATATGATAAGTTTGTACATCATGCTGGACTTAATGTGACATTGAAAATATTGCAAAATTCCAAGCACTCACTCATAAATGAACTCAAACACACTAGTCCCACATTTGCAGAACAGAAGCCTCACCTATAACCAATATTTTAACAAACCGACTTAGCCACTATGATGACATTTAATATGATCGTTGATCGTATTTTATCCAACAGACTGTTTATGATCCTGCTTTTTCTTATTCTTTTTATAATTTCGCAGACTGCGCTCCAGTTTTAGGGTACTTACTGCCCCCTACTGTACGGAGTGGTAAATAATGCCATTCGACATCAAGCTTTCGCAATTTCTTTCTGGATCATTGCTTTATTTGTTCCCAGTATTACTTGTACTGTTTTTGGCTGACACCATTGTAAGGTCAGAGTATCTTCAATTAACTATTTTACATACGGTATGGCACAGCATTTAAAAGGTTTTATGGTGCAGTAAATTAGTGTTTTCCGTTAGAAATGACACTGCATTCGAGCACTTTGATGCATTTAATACTGGGACAGGACATTTTTCTCTCTCTTTTCCTTCATCTTTCTCCTCCTCTTGAACTAATTTCTTCAAATTCTTCAACTCTCATACTTGAAAAGAATATCAGAGAGAATAGCTCAAAGAATATCTCATCCCAAACAATTTGGGCTGATGCATTGGAAAATAAATGCTAATACCAGGGTGTAGGCGTATGAATAATTTGTTGCAATGTTGAACTGAGCTGTCACTTAACACCCCACAGTGAGCAAAGCAGAAGCTGAGGCTTATGGCACGAAGCTGTAAGCTTATCGTTATCCAGTATTTCGCCAGCATTTACAGGATATTTTAATTTTTCACTCCAGGATGGATCTGGCAGACACCGACGTGTATCAGTGGATGAGAAGCTTAGGAAGCGACTGCGGGCTGCAGCCGCTGTGGGATTGCTTGCGGCTGAACTACAAAGACTATTTGAGATCTCCACTTTTCCCTGTTATTCTGACTGTGTCCTCTTATTTCATCTTGTGTCTCCCTTTTCTTGTCTGCGACATCATGGGAGAAAAGTGGATGTGGGTCCAGCAGTTTAAGATCCAGCCCAGCCGATGTCCGACAGCCTCCACATTGCTGCATTGTGCAGGAGTCACCTTACATAATCATGTGCTGCTTGTGCTCCCGGCATCGGTGGCCCAGTGGGCATGGAGACCACCTGTGGACTTGCCAGACCATGCTCCTTCCCTCCTGGAGGTGATTGCTGGAGTAATAGGGAACTTACTGCTCTTTGATTTCCAGTACTTCATCTGGCACCTGCTCCATCACAAGATCCGCTGGCTGTATGTTACCTTCCATGCAGTCCATCATAAATACTCGGCTCCATTTGCCCTGGCAACCCAGTGTCTCAGTGGCTGGGAGCTGGTCACTGTAGGCTTTTGGACCACTTTGAATCCTGTGATGCTTAGATGCCACTTACTCACCACGTGGATCTTCATGGTGTTGCACGTCTATGTCTCTGTAGAAGATCACTGCGGCTATGACTTCCCCTGGTCTACGTCACGTCTGATTCCGTTTGGCATCTACGGAGGACCAAGCAAGCACGATGTGCACCATCAGAAACCCAACACCAATTTTGCACCACACTTCAGCCACTGGGATAAAATATTTGGCACACATGCTGAGTTTAGCTTCTCCTCTGCCATGAAATAGGAGGTAGAAGTTGCAGATAAAGGTGTGTGGATTTATATATTCTAAAATTGTGTATATTTTAAAATGAAAATAGGGAGAGAATCCTTTTCTTTCAGCTGCTTCTGTATTAAGTTTCTGTTACATTATCAAAAAGTGTGTTATGATTTCAGTGATGTAAACTGATATTCATTCCAGTTTGTCTGGGTTATTTTAATTTGAAGGTGATCCTGAAGTTTTGGCTATTATGAAATTCATTATAAATTAATCAATAAACAAATGTAATAAATACTATCATATTGAAGTGGAGTTTTTCAAAATAAAAGATTGGTGTTTCGATCTAATTTCCACCTTTTACAATGTTTTTTCTAAAGAAACGATATGGAAGAAAGGGTACTGATTCTGAATCTATTAAGCAAAATATGTATTTCATTACACCCTTAAGATAAGACTGCACTTTAAAAGGATTGATAATGTTTTGACAAAAATAAAATAAGCCTTTTAACTCTCACCACTAGGTGGAACAAAAGTGCCTCAACTCTCAATGCGGATAAATGCTGCTCTTATTATATTTGTCGTCAAAGATAGTATAAATCACAAATAACTGATTTTGGTATGCAAAACATAAACGTACCTTATTTTTTCCATGGGTTAATGGCCAATCTTCTGGGATTTTTGGATTTTATAGGGGCTGTGTCGGTGGCGCTGTGTCACTGGTTGAACCTGATGAACCACATCGCCCAGTCCCTCAGTTGGGCTATGGAGTGTCGCGCTGGTTTGGACATGTCTGCGTAGTAGCTGCAATATTGTTCCCGACGCTTATAGCATTAAATCCCCGTCTTAAAGATGGGGAAGTGCGGCGTTACGACGTCAAAGACGGTCCTCGTCTTTCTGAACATGATATTTTGGGTAAGTTGTTGCGTTTCGGACAGTTTTTAAACATGCGTCACACATTACGCTGCAATTTGCAGCTCAGCTAGCTGCGCCAGCCTAACCTTTATCCCACCATTGTGAGATTTCCTTGGGTATACAAGAGGCAAGACACACCACATAGGTTTTGGGTTTGCTAGTTTAGCTATGTCAAATGGTTTTTAAACATGCCACTGCGTTTTAGAAGATACGGAGCTTTGTTTTGTAAGCTAAGCGTTAAACGAATATCAAGTGTCACTTTTTTGACCCTCCCTGGGCACGGTAATTTTGAGGAGCACCTCTGAGCATACGTGTTCATGTTTACCGTCTAACCCACTCCAAAGTAAACGTTGGATAGATTTTTGCAGTCCATTTAGTAACCGTTTACAGCAGCACGGTGGGATAAAATTGGAAGATAATGCCCAGAACCATGACACTATATGATTACCATGTTTATTCACCTTATATGCAGCAGTGACATAGTTATTTGACACACCAGCACCGAATAAATTGCTGTATGTTTTCCATGTATTTTAAAATACCAACCGATTTAAAGTCCAAATTGTAATTTAAATGTAGTGCAGTATTAAAGCACATATGTGAAATTGTTTGTTTGGCCTGCAGGCAGCTGCTGGTATCCTGTGTTACGTTGGAGCTTATGTCTTCATTACGTACGACGACTACGATCACTTCTTTGAAGACGTGTACACCTTCATCCCAGCAGTGACCATTATTGGAGTTGGAACTCTGCTTTTCATTATTGGTCTCATCGGGTGTTGTGCTACAGTCAGAGAAAGCTGCTGTGGACTGACAACGGTCAGTGAAGCCATTTACAGCTGGAGAGTTTGGATGAATCCCATTTTGTTCATGTGAAAAAGAGACTTTATATTTTATTTTAAATAAAGAAAAGAAGCACTTCAATGCATGTAGCTGTACTTACGTTATGCTTTATAATAGCATAACGTAAGTACAGCTACATGCATTGCAGTGGGTTGCAGTACTTATGTGATGCATCATAATAGCATAAGGCCCTCCAGCAGATTTGGCAAAGACTTGAAATAGATGAATACAATAATGATGTTTAGGATACTACAGATAATACAGAACATGCATTTTTGACTATGGAAATGGAAGCAACAGTAACGAATTCAACTGAACTTTTTTGATAGAAATCTAGTTGCTCAAGGTTTCCACTGTCCTATTCAAATCCTGAAATTCTATCCACAGTTTGTTGTCATCCTCCTGCTGGTTTTCATGACAGAGGTCGCGGTTGTGGTTCTCGGATATGTTTACAGAGCAAAGGTGAGAAATTTAAACCTGTCACTAAATGTTTGAATGTTGCAGTATGATAATCATATTTAAAGCCAGTCACACCTAACCTGACTAGCAAGACGGTGTGTCAACCATGAATGTGTTTTTTGCCCAAAGGAAACACATCATGAAATTCTTATGTTACTCTCACACTGTACCGTGTGTAGGTAGAAGACGAAGTGAACAGTTCCATCAAGAAAGTATTTGATGAGTATAACGGCGTCAACAGCAACGCCCAGAGTCGGGCCATTGACTACGTTCAGAGACAGGTGAGATATAGTTACCTGTACGACCCATTTTGTGTGTTTTCTGTCAACAGTAATTAGGAATTTGTATTCTATTTATTTCTACAGCTCCAATGTTGTGGCATCCACAATTACTCTGACTGGCAGTACACGCATTGGTATGAAGAATCCAAAAATAACAGCGTACCCATCAGCTGTTGCAAATACAACATTGGAAGCTGCACCGGGTCCCTCACTCATCCTGAAGATCTCTATCAAGAAGTAAAATGACCACTTCATCGAGCAGGAAATTGTTGTAGTCAAATGTATTTGTAACTTCGTGTGTGTGTTTGCAGGGGTGTGAAGCTCTGGTTGTGAAGAAGTTGAGGGAGATCATGATGTATGTCATCTGGACTGCGCTGACGTTCGCTGCCATCCAGGTGGGTAACATGGGCAAAGATAGACCAGTGTGATTAGGGTTTCAGAGGACAGGTAATTTCATGTTGTAGTCAGATGTGTATGAAAAGAGCAGCAGTGTGGCTTCTAATTTGGCAGCTGAATACTCCCATCTAGATACTGCCTTGGAGACAACATGCAACTTTTAGTTAGATGTTCCTTCAGAATTAACAATTAATCCCTGAAAGCTGATATCTTGGCTGGCTGGTTTGTCTCTACAGAATTTAAGGCAGAAGGCTGCAAGCTCAATGATGGCAGGCACTTCCTTTGACTGAACCTAAAAGAAATTATGAATCTGTAATTTACCAGTTTACATCTAAAGAGTTTAACACATTTTGACAAAATGACAGGAAATATGAATATTGCGTTCATGCTTGTAAGCATTACAATCAAATTTGCAGTATTACATGTGCTGGACTATAAAATTCCGTGTGCTGCTGACACTGATATGCTGCCCGTCTGTTTCATTTAGGTTCTGGGGATGTTGTGTGCCTGCGTCGTGCTGTGTCGCAGAGTCAGAGACCCTCCATACCAGCCTCTCTTTACAGATGGCACCTACGCTTAGAGGAGGTGTTTCACAGCATCTGACACATGCTGAATTTACCTATGAACCTGGTGGGGGAATGACAGTAACCTATTTATCACTTAGTAAAGACACTGGTCACGCTGGTATTACATATTCTTTCTCATTTAAGAATTCTTTATCAAATCCATTAATGGTCATTGTAAAGGAGGGAGGGGGGGTGCATGACCTTCTTACCAAACTCAACCTCTTTATTTATATGTGAAGTGCAATGTCAACAGGGTAGCTTCTTTTTAGTTTGCACTATGTGTAATGCTGTCAATATTTTGTATTTAAATATGTCATGCAATTGTACATATTTGCCCCCTACTTCCACCATCACTACTACTACAGCTGGTAATCTTCTGGACCAGATCAATTTCACTCCTCCACTTTCACCAGCAAAACACTAGAGCCTAACTGGAACATGACTAGCTCTTGTTTTCTCTTAAGAAAAAAAACAAAAACATTTAATCATCTGCAGTGCAATGAAATGAGAAAATTGCTGTATTAAATGTGATTTTTTTCCCCCTCCTTTGGTGTGCAAATAAAGCTCATTCACTTCATGGGCGAAGAGATTTTGTCCTAATAAAGGGGTAAAACTTTAGGGTTTTACCCTAAAGTTTTCATGAACCCTCCGATGCTTAAATTTAACAGTAACACCTTGACATTGTTTTTATATTTAATAAATATAATTATCTTCGACAAATAATTCTCTGTAGCAAGAGACCAGAAACAGCAACTACACATTAAAAGTATGTACAAGTAACTTAAGAAATCAAACAGTAAGTACAAAAAAAAAAGAACATTTGAATGGTGCCAATGTGTTGCTCCCCAAAAATGATAGCAAAAGCGCTTTAGAAGGTTACTGTTCTGAGCTTGTTTGACACAACCCAGGAGTTCAGAGCACCGTCACTCTTTGGCGAGGTAGGAGCCTGGAACTAGTCCAGTGCTGCCGTTCCTTTGGACCATCCACCAGCCGTCCTCACCCTGATTGACGACGACTACGACGTCCCCGCAAGACACAGAGAGCTCATCCTCTCTCTGGAGGACGGCAGAAAGAACACAGATCTGTCAGAGCGAATGGGAACGTGAATGTGGGGTTCAGACGGCTGTGAAAGGACTGACCTGTGCCTCATAGTCGTAAATGGCCGTGTACTGTTCGCTGCTGAGATTTGGCTCCTGGAATCCAGGAACAGAAGCGTAAACTCCAGATGATTCTGCTGCACAGGGGATTACACAGATTATCACTGATTCAGTTACTGTATGCAGCCGCTTGCAGGCTGCAACTTTCTTTCCAGTCATTTGCCACTGGTCTGAGGTGGCCTGTTTGGTTCAAACCTTCATACATTCTTTTAGGCCACAGGATTCTTTGTTTTCTTATGTTTTGTTTTTTTGCATCAGTCATCAGGTGTTCATGAAGTACCTCTGACAGCAGAGTGTTTGCCTGCTTCAGTGCCGCAGATTTTGGAAACGCTGGAGGAAGTACCCTGGAGTAGATTTGAAAACCTGCAAATGGAGCGAGCATTCATTAACAGACACACTGATCTGTCATCATCTCCTAACAGTGATCCTTTGTGCTGTTCTGACCTTTTCATCACTTCCCCGACGAACCCTGCAGTGCCGTTGCCCTGATTAGAATAATCCCTCTCGTAGTAATTTTCATACTCAACTGGAGCTGTGAGGAAACAATTTCACAGATCAGTGAGATAATTTTTATTTTCAAAAAAAGCGTCACGTGTGGTCCAATGCTTCCAGATTTGTCAGATATTAGGAAAATTTTTTACCGCATTCGATGCAAATCGGGGCCAGGAGGGGAAAGGTTCAGGGCGGGGGCTTACCTGGGGGGTCTGAGCCTGTCTGTCGCATCTCAACGAAGCTGTTGTTGTCTGTGATGATGTCGCACCGCTCCAGCGTTTTCCTCGCCTCCTCGTAACACTGGAGGAACCATTTGTCCAGATGTTTGAAATAAAGAACGTTTGGAATGGTCCACGCGGGACAGACAGACGCACGCACCTCGTCATCTTTCACGCACTGCATGGACAGATGGTTGCAGTGGACCCACAGAGCGTTCCTGAGGACGCACAGACGGTCCTCCTCTTGCTGCTGAAACATCTGAAAGTCAATAGGACAGCGTATTACATGTGTAATACGTCTTCAAACTGCGGATGAGTGAGTCACTCCGTTACGGGAAGTACAGAATGTCAACATAGTGTGAATTTTTCACGCCATCACGCGATTTGTTCTGGTTTACCTCGCACGTGCTGATGTGCGCTGATTCCCATTCCTGGCGAATCGAGTCCAGCTGCTCGATGTTCGATAAGTACTGCTTCTCTGAAGGCCAAACCAGGACAATTGCGACTGACTTTATAATGCAACGAGCATAATAGTTATTTTTGTATCATCGTCACCAACATCTGGATCCCTCACTGAGAACAGGAAGTAAATATACCCACCAGCCCCAAGACTATTTCAAGGAAACCAAAGAGGCCTTAAATCAATATTTTTGTCCTTACCAGCCTCTACTGCAGCTTCTCTACACTGTTTGGATTTGTTGTTCATCTAATAGGGAGGGAAAAAATTGCATTTCTTTAATTTCAGGAATAATTTCTTGTGCATAATTGTTTTGTTTTTCAGCATAACCTCTGCATCAGGTAACTGCTTTATTTTTTATCCACTTTTTAAAAGAAATTATATCTCCAATTAGATTTAGATTTAGATTTACTTGAATCAACCACACTATACTGCACAATAGCCTTTGATTTATTATTAAATTTTAAAAGCTTCTAGAGATTCTGGAGTGAAAGGAAACATCTGCGGCCCCACCTTGTCTGTCTGTTTGGGAGTGACTGCGGGTGTGTTGCTAAGCTTTTCTGCCATTTGCTCGGTTTCATCTGCCTCCCTGCACCGCTGCTCGTACGACTTTTTAGACTGGAAAGGAAACAGAACAGAAACCACAGTATAGTCAAAATGCTGCTAGTCTATAATAGAGCTGAAGAAAGAGCGATATGCATTGGTTAAAAAAAAAAAAAAAGGAGGTCAATAAAGTAACACCGGACTTCCTTTTTCTAAAGAAAGACTTGATGGACTTATATTTTCACTCTGCTGCAGAAAACACTGTTCAGTGAGACGGAACAATAGATGCGCAACAGTACTCATACCCTCATGTTATATGATGATAATGTAACTAATCTTACGTCAATTGTTTTCTTGTAGAGGGAGACTTTTGTCTTGTGGACCTTCTCCATGAGCACTTCGTACTGAGAAAGAATGGACAAAGTCAATTATAACCACCACTGTTCACATTTCACCTGCATGCAAATAAGATGGCAAGTGCTGGTCACAGACACCTTCTTTCTCTGTTCCTTCTGACGCTCTCTGAACTGTTCCATTCTCTTCACCTCCTCCTTCAGCAACCCAGAGAGTTGGATGTGTAAGTTTCCAACATTTTCAATTTCTAACAACACGAGGACATAGAAAAACAAGTGTGAAGTGGGCTGAAGTGTTAAACCTGACAGTTGTGCGAACACAACCTGTACTTACGTGCTTTCATTTCATCAAAAGACGTCCTCAGAGTGCTGTAAAAACAGAAAAACACACCACGGTTATTTCTGAAAGTGTCTTTGAATGTCAGCTTCTGCAGATAGAAATAATATGAGTCTCACCAGATCTCATAAAGGCCCCCAGCCTTGCGGGCGATTGTAACCAACTCTTTGCCATATTTCTCCTCTGCCGATGCTCTAAAAAAATATTAAACCACAACAGAGGTGAGCCTCAGTGCTGCTCATGCACTCACTCAGCGTTGTAGAACAGCCCACCTCATTCTCAGCAGCTCCTCCACGTCTTTGCAGGTCCGTCGACCGTCACTGAGGCGCTGGCTGATAATTTCATAGCCGATGTTACTGATGAAGTCCTCTGTCTGGAACCACAACACTTGTTTTCATAATGTTCAAATTTGCAGAGGAAAAATAAACACAAAAAATATGCTTTTTGATGGTCCTATTGTTGCCTAAACCAACCTATGTCATTTAACGATCCTTTACCACTTTTTCAGAAGTGTTACAAGATGTCGGTTATCAGATAGAAACCAGCCAAGTGTTAAAAGTGAATGACTTCCTCTTTGGAAAGACTTCAGCTCAAAACAAATCACCAATGTGCATGTGAGATGGCTGAATTGAAAAAGTATTTCTTTTGTTACAGTTACAATTACCGTACTGATAGCGGGATGAGACCAAAGTCAAACGCTTTGCTCACCCGCAGACACTTTGGAGTCACAATGTTGTTGCACACGTCAAGGCAGGAAACCCCACAGTGAGAGCATATGGTTACCTCCAACCTCTGTTGAGGTCATTTCTTCCTTTTTAAAATATTGTTCTATGAAAAAGATTTGAATTTTGCGCTGAACATTTTAGCTTGGACTAAAATCATTTTTGATATGACAGAAAGAAAAGGATTAATTAGGTAATGACCAAAAGTAAATTATTACGAACTTTAAAGACAGGAAAAATGTTTAATGCATCTTGTTAATACAGGTATAGGATGTAGGACACATTTTCACGCAGAATACAGTAGACAGAGGTACAAAAATATTGACAAACTAGTGCAGGACAACAGAGCGCCAACTCTACAGCGCAAACTGAATTTGGTACCTTAATCAGTGTTACTGCAGCAGAACATGAAAGTTCGAGCCCTCACTCACCCAAAAGGCATCTTTAAAAAGCAATGTCATCCTGGCAGCGGTTAACAATAGTCCCTGCTGTTAGAGAGCGAATCCACTCGACGTGAAGTTACTCCACGTCCCTCGACCTCAAAACTGGCTGCCACTCGACGAGAGTGAAAACTGATGATGACACAAGCAGGAAATGAAGCATCTGACAACAACGTTCACTCATTTGATTGAAAATGGGGAACAACTGCGACATGCCAGAATTGACTGCTTCTGGGCTTCTTTTCAAAGGACCAGCACAAATATAAAAGGCAGAAATGAGTTCGAAATCTAACAAAACCTTTCACTGTCCCCTTAAAGAGAGGTCAACATTTTATTTTGCAACCTAATATAATAACTCTTGAGTTATCATATGTATTAGTTAGAGGGAGCAGTTAGGTGCTGTAACTTTTGTTGCAATGCAGTTTTCTGTTATTTTGTCATACTGCCATTATAAATCCACAGCGCAGCGATAAGTTTCACAAGTTCTGCAACTCGCCTCAACTTGCGCCAAAGTACAACACATTTTCAAGTGTGTACATGATAAAGGGAGAAAACACAGGTCAGCGTTTACAGTTATAACTCGTCGTGAGATACGTGCAGCTGTCTGCCGTAGTCCGTCACTTCACTATTCAGAAATGTTTCTTGATTCTTTAAAACTTCTGCCTCTGCGATCTGCCCATCACCATCCTGGTCCATTTCTTCAATGAGGTGAATGGCCTGTTGATGATAACAGGAAATGAAAACATATTATACCTCTATGGTGGTGAAAACAGGAGCTGGAGGTGTTATATTTTGGGTTAGCCATTGTGAGAGCAATATTTATTTTTTTTCACGATACATGCGATTTTACTTTTTCCTCTTAGAGGTTAACATTTTATTCTAAAAACTCACATATTTATGGAATCTGCACCTTCTTTTGGTTTTGGCTCACTCTGACAGAAGAATGACTAGATTTTGGAGGTCAAAGGTTGCTGCAACTCTGTTTATTCTATACTTATAAATATCTTTTTTCAGGAATACCTAAGTGATTACTGGAGGTCAAAGCTAACTGCAACGTCTTAAGAACTGCAGTATTGACTGCTTCATTTCATGGGATAATAATATTCATAACTCATAATATTCATTATTTTTACATACTTGGCCAACAGAATGCAGGAATTCAGCATTACAGTTCAGTGTTACCTCCTCTCTTGCTGAACCGTAGCTGTTCGGCGCAACCCAGCGGAGTTGCTCCTCCCGATTCAGCTTGCCATCCTTGTCCTGATCATACAAGTCCCTGAACCGCACAGTTTCCTCAACCTCCCACCTTGACGGTGTATCCTCTGGTAGAAGAATAAAGCAGTAACACGGCATGTTATTGCACACAGCAGGTCTGAATGTATCATTATTTCTGATTCAAAGTAGCCTTTATGGCCTCACCATCGCCACGAACGTCTCCGATGAATTCACTTAGACTGATAAATCCATCCTTATCTGCGTCATATTCAGTCAAAACATCTTCAATAGTGAAATCCTTTTTAAAGAAAAAGGTAAATGTTTTTAGGGGTGCATGATAATATCTAATGTTGCCAGACCAAGACTGAAGCTTAACTTACAGCCATGCGATCCACTTCTGACGGGTGAATAAAGGCAAGAAACTCTGTCACGTTAAGACCAGGTGTTCCATCAGCATCAGCAAAGTCGAAACGCCTCCACTCCTTTAGCTGGAGCTAAAGGGAACATGGGCTTTAATTAACAAATTTACGGTAAAGCTGCCTGAGCTGTAATGGTGGTTATTAGTCCCTCTATGAAAGCTATACGTACATATTTGAGAGACTCATTCTCTGGATCATCAGGAACAGCTGGGTCATCAAAACTAATGAGTTGGCCGTGACTAACCATGTTGTACTCTTTCCAGGATACAACGCCATCTTTGTCAGTGTCAAAGTCAGGGAATCGCTCTTTTGCATCATCCAGAGCATATTTTCTGTACACGTGTTGAATCCATGCAGTCAGCTCCTCTGTAAAGAAAAAAAAGCAGACTAAATCCTAGATTCACTTTCACATTAGCTTTCTTCAAATAAATAATGCAATGTGACTTCACCTTCATTGAGCAGCTTGTCAGCAGTTCTGTCAATTTTCTTTAAAATTTCTATTATTTTTACTTTTTGTTCTGCTGGGCTGAGGTTCTTTATCTCTCCAGTGTCCTGCAAGTGGAGAAAAACCATGTAAAGTGGCTATAAATGTAATAATGAAGGGAGGAAAAAAATGAGTTGGCATATTAATTATACAGTTTTAAATATATATGCAGACCTCGTCTCCTAACAAGACATTCATATCGTGCTCAGGGTTGTGCTGCTGGCCAATATAATGAGCTTCATCTTGATGTTTATGAGAGCTTTGTCCAGACTTAAAGTGAAGTACCAACAAAATCAACAATGCAGAGGACAACATCTGTGGGGAAAACACAGGTGATTAACATGAAGAATGACCAGATCTCAACTTTGTCTGCAGCAATACGGCGCAACTGTGCAGCCTGGTGGCCAGCTCGAAAAGGTCCAAAGTAAGAGTTTACATGTAGAAAATAATCCTGTATGAAGAAAATAGCTATCATCTCCGGGAAACTACATCTGAAATTAGCAGAGTAGTAGTCGAAAATCTTAAATATTAGGTTAACTAGCGTTTGACAAAACAATTACAATTGTAAAGCCATGTAGGCAGACCCGATAATACAACACAGCAGCATTAGCTAAGCACAAAAGGACAATAGTAAATATTAAAGGGTATAGAATAATGACAGGCTTTGTTACCGTGGAAAGTTCTACATATATGTTCTATCGCTAGGTCATTTACAGAAGTACTTCCGGTGTCGGATTTCAAAGTAAAAACCTAAAAGTAAACCTATATTTACAGAGGGTTGTACCAATCGACATCCTTGCTAAAATGGACAGTTCAATCTGATGTTGCTGTGGTCATAGTTTAAACACACCCGAGAAATTATAATGTTTAAGCTGTGTGAGTGCATTTTCCTTTGTGATTAAATTTTTAACACTTTTATTTATGCTTTTTTTTTGCGCAATTTCCAACATGATTATACGTTAAACAAAAGCAAAATTAGGACGTTCTGTGCCAAATGATATATTTTGAAAGACGATTCTTATTCTCTGTCTAATGTTGACTTGACATGAGGAAGATCCCGCTCAATCTGCATGGTTGCTATGGTCGACGGCTTGAAGTCCCACCTAACATCATATACCCAACCCCTTTGCTCAAAACATACCGAACACGATTGGCTGCTGCGCACGTCGGTTCATTATTACAGTAATTCGATTGGCTGAAGTCATTGTCAATCAAAAATCTCAGCTACACTTCCTATGTTAGGTTGTTCTCACTGTCGTATATTGTGACATGTTTTTCTACCAACACTGACAAGGAGATAACCCTGATCGTAAGCATTTATTCTATACAAATTAGGCATTCAACATACCGAGAGTCGATGTCTAAAGACAACCGCCATGATGGACGACGGCGTGGTACTGGACCACACCGTGTCGGTCCGAGAAGCAATCAAGGAATGGACGGTAGGGAGAGGTCTGGCAGCAACAGCTCGGGATCTTCACACGGAGGGGGTAAAAACAAGATTTCCCCTTTATCAGCATTGAAGGTACGCGAGAACCTTCCTTCTGTTTTGGGCTGAGCTTTGGAATTGAATATAGTGTGGACGCCAAACGGTACATGGTACATGGGTCTTAGATGCTTGTCAAAATCAGTCCAATCATTTTTGTGTGAGCTTACCTGCCGTAGGTGTGATGGCTGAATCTCTGATTACCTCATCAGTTCATGAAATGCAAAGCAAATGGGTAAAGGGGAAGGTATGTGTTTTCATATGGGGTCATTCCATTATTTACCAATATAAATGGCAAAACTGGCAGTTGGCAGTGTGCCCCCCTCTGGTGTATCTTCTTGCAAACTTTGAAAGTTGTACCATTTTGTCAGCAAACCACGTGGAGCTGTGCTTTTTGTCCCCAAGCAAACTGACTCATTGAGTGTCGAGTCCAATGAGGTCTACAGCATCACCATGTGCGCATAATGCGTAACATGCATTGCGTTAACACACACACACACACACACACACACACACACACACACACACACACACACATACTGTTTCTAACCCTGCAGCTACACTGTCATCGCTGGCAATACGGGATTGGGGAAGAGAGCAGCAGGCCTGTTGTGTTCACATGACTGCGCAGTTTTGTGGAAGATGGAGTGTGAGAGATGAGAGAGAGAGAGAGAGAGAGACAGTGTGGGGGCTCTGGTGCATTGAAGAAATGTTTTAAATATAGGAAGCTGCACATAGTGGAAAGCAGAGGAGAGTGGCAGGCGGATGGACAACAGCAGGCAGTGAGTCCAGTCTAAGAAGAGCTGGTAAATCAGCACAAAGATTTCACAGGCTACTCAGTGGACAGCATAACTGACAGGCAACGTAGCACTTGTTTCTCAGTTGTCAGTGGCAGAGGAGATGACACAGCAGGGCGAGTTGCTATAGCAGTCTGGGCTACACCGTCGGAGTCTATTTTGGTCCTGCTGTCAGATGTCACCTTGCACCAGTGCCCCTCCTGGTAAGGGGGAACAGGTTGTCTGAAGTGGACTGCATAAGTATGTCAGATGTGGACAACGACGTGGAACCTGCGTTCAGGCTTTACTTCTATTCTGTATGTATCACTTTAATTATTTTTCAGTGTGTCTCTCCCATTTAGCAGCATGATATCCAGTGTATTGATACTCGCATCTCATGACAGAACTTAGTAAATCTGAAATCTTGCAGTCTATAAAGTCACTCCTTTATGTCTAGTGTAGCAGTAAAGACTCTCCAGCCACAGTGCAGGATCTGGCGTGTTTACATTTTATTTAGAAGCTCTAGACAAAGTTTCTTCAAGCCTTTAATACTTCAAGTTTTAACTTAGCCCTCAGTTGTAAAAAGTGTTCTCACAGAAACGGGTCTGTCACCTGGTGAGAGATGAGGTGGGAGGTGATGCATTCACACTGGCCCACCTCTTATTCATATACTGTTGTGAGCTCTGTGCTTTCTAATCTGATCTGTCTCTCTGTATTCTTTTTCTCTTTGGCTGAATTAAGCCAGAGCCACTCGACATGTAAAGAATTTTGCTCGCCAAAAGTAGGTCAGCTGTGTATCACCCTTGGGGACATTAAATAGCATCAGAGCCACACACGCATGCTGTCTTCTGCACGTGCAACTCCCAATTAGTCATGTTCATATTATTCTACCATCCTTCATGAATAGTTTAAAATATTTTTTTAACATATTATGTTCATGTAAACCCTGACCTGATTTATACTCCTGCTTCTTGCATTTGACTGCATGATGAACTGCATCTCACGGGTAGATGAGTGATTTTGGTGCAGCTTTTTTGTGGTAAGAATGGCATTGGTGCACTTTATTTGGTGGTTTATTTACAGTAATGGATACAGGGTTGTAGTGGCTTTACGATGTACAGAAATCTGTTGGTAGCACACTAAATTTGCCTCAGAGATATTTGATCGACAGTAAATGTTTTGGTTGTTTCATCTACCATGTGGTAACTCCTGGCCTGTCACTGTATGTGGACACTGATGAGCATGATGGTGGCTAATTGGGCAAAGCTTAAGGCAACGTTATCAGGTTCACTGACGCATATTCAATGTGTAGGTCAACCACAATGAGGACATAAGGCGAGCTGGAACTTTCTGCCTTTGGCTATTTCTAGTTACTGCCTCTGCCTGTAGATTTACCATTAGTGACATCCACCCTTGTGTGGTGCAAAATAACAGAAATAGCATATTTTAATTTGTTTTATTGTGTTTCCTGTTATCTTTGCCATTTAAAATAGTGAGGGATTCAGTAGCAGTTCAGAAATGGTGAATTGTAAAAGCAGCAATTAAAGAACGTATCTTAACCAACACTATCAAAATTTTATTAAATCAAAATAGTTAATGTAACATTCTTCAAAAAAGCAAGAGGGGATACGTTGGTAATATATCCTAAATCCATAATAGTAAGTCCATTCTTCTTTGTATAGTTTATGTAAGAAGTTGAGAAAACTGTGATGGTAATGTGTTGAATCTGTTCCTCCCACAGGCATCGTTTCAGCGCTCCAACAGCCATGATAAGGTGAGGAAAATAGTAGCTGAAGAGGGCCGAGCTGCTCGAAACCTCATTGCCTGGAGTGTTCCTCTAGAGAACAAAGAAGAGGAAGGTTTGTGCTTCCATATAACACAATTTAGTTACATAATGCACATGTTAACATATTTGTATCATTTGTGAATCATATTTGTATCGTTTGTGAATCATTCGTATCATTACACTGCCACTACTACTTGCCATTTTCCTGTGGGGAAACTTGTAAATGTTCAGTAGATTGAAGTCTGGGGACTCTGACGGTTTAAAAAAACAGCAAATTTAATTTGTTCAGATTATTATTCAAGTTTTCCGAACATACAGGGGACTGCCGCTATAGAAGTGCAATGTTACCATTGAATGGTGCAAATGCATGTCTGATGTTGAGTTGTTGCTCTTTCACAGAGGATTCTTACTGTTTCCATCAGTGGGAAACATGTTGGTTTTCAACATAGTTTAGAAAAGTGGCTCGTGTTTGTTAAATGAAACTGTGTTGCTCATTATCTCTACTGGAGGTGTTAATTATCTAAAATTAGATCAGAACTGCAACAATTGTGTGTCAAAGTTGCAGTCATGTTTCAATCTTTTTTTTTTTTTTTTTTTTAAAAAAAGACACATTAACAATAGCAATGTCAACAGTATTGCATAGAATTTTGTTTGGAGTTTGGTTTATGATGGTTGTCTTTGATATTTGACCACTATTTATAGTGTATATAAGAACAATGATCTGTAGGTGAGTGAAAGTAATTTGAAGCTAGACTGTCTTTTGACTTAAGAGGTTTGTAAAACTGCAATTAAAATAGAATTTTGTGCTTACTCTGCTTGTACACTTTTGATCATGTTTGTTAATAAAGCCAAATCTCTTTTCTACACAGCAAAGTCAAAAAACTCCAGTAGCAGCTCCAGGGCTCCAAAGATACACTCTGCTCAACAGAAGAATAAAAAACAGGTAGATCTGTAGAGGGCGCCATTGACCAAGCTAAAAGAGAGGAACTCTTCAATCGCATTTGCCTGAACTTCTTTGTGCTGCAAACTGCTTAAATCTCGAAAATGTTAAAACCCATGTCCGTTACATGTTCTTGCTTAATCATGCAGAACCTGTAAATTATACTTTGCATTGGGGTCCAAGGAGAGTGTTGTGGGATAGGATGATATACAGTGTAAGGATGTGATGGACGTTTTTGACAACAGCGTTTTTTTGATCCACTGCTCATTGTATAAGTATTGATCCACCTGACTGTTTTCAAATGTACACATGCTATAGAGGTTGTTTTGGTTTGTCGTTAGTTCTGGTTATGCTGTGCTTGTCTCCACAGAATGTGGGCGTGGAAAACAAAAGTGCACTCGGAGGCTTGTTGGACAAGGGGGCAGAGAAGAGCCCCTCTAAAACCAGGCAACCCCGCAAGGTGGACTTGCGTGCCCGCTACTGGGCTTTCCTCTTTGACAACCTGCGGAGAGCTGTGGATGAGATTTACGTCACCTGTGAATCTGACCAAAGTGTTGTGGAATGCAGGGTGAGTGTCGGAATCTGTGTTGCAGAAATCAGAAATGCAAACATGAATTGCTTCATATGTGGTGAGTAAATTTTGTCATCGTTTGTGACCAGTAGAGGGAGTCTTTGAAGTCACAACAAAACTTCACCGTGCACATTCTTCTCGGTCTCTGCTTTATGTCAGAAGGACTGTCTCAGGCTTACTGTTGATAGAATTATCACAGGGCTGTCTCTTGACCTGACTGGACTGACAGAGTATAAACCATGTTTTAATGCGATGTGCATGTTGTCAGGCTTTTACCAACACGATTTTGTCCACTACAGCCCCCCTTTTGGCCTTTTGTGTTACATGAAGAACAATATTTTTGATGTTATTCTTTATTTTTTGTGCTTCTGTCTTATCTCGGGGCAGTACTATGATATTGCTCAAGGGCGCACCGGTATGATACTGCTTCTCTTTTTTTTTGTATTGATTTTTCTGCCATAAAGCATTACACTGAGAGCAGTTCTGGTGATAATCTGCGGTCAGTACCAAAGCCCAGTTCCCTGTGGTGTGGTTGGCTTACTGCGTGCCACAGCACGGCTCCCTGTGGTGTGATCAGTATGTTGTCACTCGACTTGTGTCTGACATCTGGCCAGTCAATGTATGCTTTACGTCATATAACCGTATCATCCTCCACACTAATGCTCTCTGATGGCTGCGGAGCTGGGTGCTGTTCGTAATCCCCAAACCCACCCAGTTTGCTCTTAATGGGCACTGATTGATGGTTGAGTCATCTGGAGAAGCAGAGTGCTCTGATGTGAACCTCGGGCACAACCCCCACTGTAGCTATGACAGTCTGTCTCGGAGATAACAAATGTCCATCCTAAATATAAGGATCAGTGAATGTCTTCATCCCAACTCCTCTTCTTTGTAATTATTGTAGCTTTTGAACAAGAACCTGACTCATTTGCTGTGTAATATTACACACTCATTAGCCCATACGCAAAAGTCATTGTCAACAATGGAACTAAAGCAGTTGGGTTCTTCCAAATTATTAAATCACTCTTTAACTTAAGCTGTAAATATTCAGTCCCATGTCCGAATGGACTGTAGGCTTTTACTGCCCATCCTACTTAATGCCATTGCCTCTGGAAGGTTAAACATTTTGTCATTCCTCATGAAATGTTATGTGAAGGTTCTATTTAGGTAAGTATGCCTATTAACACTCTGAAAGCTAGTTTATGGTGCCTTCACTCACTGTTGGTTCTTCTGCTACCCTGTCTCCATCTCGGCCTTCATTCCCAAATGAACACCAGGCTGTGGCGGTGGTGTCTGCCTGTTAACCAGCTCTAATCTAAGCAGACCTGCTGCTGGACACATCTTTCATTTGCCTGACTTGTCTATTAACTAAAAGCATTGTGAGGCTTTACTCTCAATTACCACTCCCTCCTCACTCCCCATCAATCAGCTGTGTTCGTTTCATTAGAGCCCTGGGAAAAAGCTTCACACAGGCCACCATCACTGCAGATCCAACACCTTCAGGCTGGTTGGGGGCAGATGAAAATTCCTCAACTTTTCTGTCTCTTTGGACATGAACCTGGGAGCAGTTCATAGTTGCTAGAAACAATACTTAACTTGTGTTGTGAAATATGCCAAAATATCAATAGAAAAGTTTTCAAAAAACCTATTCTTACATTTTTTTTTTATTACAAATTTATAATGAATGAATTCTGTTTCTTATCCTGCAATGGGGAAATTGCATTATCCTTTTCATATTTTGTGCATTGTGCTTTTTTAGTGTTTACAATTCTAAGTTTCATTATTTACTTTTACTTGTCTTCAGGAGGTGTTGATGATGTTGGACAACTATGTCCGTGATTTTAAAGCCCTCATAGACTGGATCCAGCTTCAGGAGAAGTTGGAGAATACCGATGCCCAAAACAGGTGATCCCTTCCAACTGTTGTATGCAATTCTGCCTCTGAATGTCTTTTTTTTTTTAATGTGTGCTAACTTAATATGTGAGCTTTAACCCCCCCCCCAAAATCACATTTCCTAACTATGGAAAGGGAATCTTGCTGAATCAGAACTGAGTTTCTGAAATGTGCTTCAAGCCTGTATGACAAAATACTCAGCACTTTTCTCTCCTTCAGACCCACATCTTTAGCCTGGGAGGTGCGTAAAATGTCTCCAGGGCGCCCCGTCATGCCAAACCCCTCTGCAGACAGGATGGTTACTTCTCCAGGGGCTCGTAGGGCCCTCAACTTTAGGTAAGATCAACTGAACTGCTGAACCAGCTGTTTCCTATGCCTGTAATGTATTTGAAATTTGTTTAAAGGTCAGTTTTAACGCTAACACATCCGGTTATTGAACGCTTTGTATTTTAATTGGTTTCTTTGTGCCTGTTCTGAAGAGGTCAGAAAGATGCAGACTATTTTCTCACAGTACAGCCTTTGAAATCCAAGCATTTGTGTAATACAATTAGTTACGATTCTGACACATTGGCTGCAGAATCAGTGGAAGGTGTAGATGAAAGTATCAGTTAAAGAGTGCTAAACCATCTATTCAATATGTGCATTGCGCTGTAATCGGATGCTGCAGGAAATGGATATTGATCATGAGGAAGGTCTGTTGTTCTCTATTGGCCCGTCTCAGAGTGGAGAGTACTGTGGTGTTAGATAGGCACAAGTGTTCTACATTGTTAAGAAAGTAGGAGGGAGTCACATTAGATGTAATGGAGTAAAAGACTCATCTAACAGTCCCATCTGCTGAAAGTAGAGGCTTCACCCCACACAAGCTTTTTTTTTTTTTCCTCTCACTTAATGTCTGTTTATTTTATTTAGCGGTCCCCCACCTACACTGGCTGCAGCTCGACTCTCACACCCAGGCCCCAGCTGGGCAGATCGAGTCAAATGTTCTCAGTCTGTAACAAACTCTAATCAACCAACAGCGTCTGTGGTGGAAAAAATGGGTAAGAAATCTCACAAGGACTTGGTGAGGACGGGAAAAAAATGTAAAAAATATATTTCTCAAACACAAAAAATGTGTTTTTCGCCTGTAGTTGCTGCTCTTCTCTATGACTTACAAGGTGCCTTATGTGTTCATTAGGTAAAAAGGATGCTGAAGGCTGGGAGACTGTCCAAAGGGGACGGACTGCCAAACCTCGCTCTGCCACATTGCTAGGCAAAGCCTGCCCTGCTTTGGTGCAAGCTGCCCCAAAAAGAGAGCGTCCCAAGTGTGAGCAGCCGCATCCACCACCTCAGGAGGAGCAACTACCCCACAATCAGTGTCCTGTTACTGAGGACACAACCATACCAGACAATGAGCAGCAAGTCCTCGCTGAGCCCGACCCTCCAGAGAAGGTCGGATGTCAAGAGAATGGGGACATGATGGAGGTACTGGGGTTCAGTACTTTGCAATGTCTCTCTGATCTCTCTTCTGTTTGAGCAGTCTCTGAATATAAATTATTCACAAGGAGCAGAGTAATATTAGACCAATTTACCAGACCACATTTGTTTTTGTTTTGGGGTTGATGGCATTCATAGACAGACTGTCCAGACAGGCGTATCAGCTTTAAGGCGATGGATTGTACACTGACATTTCAGAGGCAGAAAATCCATTTTCTCTCTAATGAAATAAATACACTCTCGATGTCAGAATACACACGCGGTAAGAGTGTGTTATAGCCATCAATCATTTTTGAAAGTCAGATCAGTATTCCTAATCTTTCCACATGTTGTGATCATTATTGGATATTAAGGGCATGTTAGTTCCTGCATGGTGTCTTTGTTAAGCTATGTGTTGAATAAGGACTGGGTTGATTTTTTTTGTTCTCATGAATTGCTTGTCTTGTGCATGAATAATTTGAGATTGCGTGTGTTTGTGTGTGACTGTCGGTACAGCCCCCAGCAGCGAGTGTACAAGACTCAGGGCAGTGTATCGACGCACCCTGTGAAGACGCGCCTCCCCACATAGCAGCTCTTACCCCATCCCAAGCCCCAGACCCCACACTATCCTCATCCACAGACTCACCAGCAGACATTATCTTATCAGTCCCGGCTATGGTCCGTTCAACATCCCCAGACTTTTCCCAGACGGATGGGTCTGGTGCACTGGCCTTGGGGGACAGTGGGGCTGAGGGGGGCGCGTCACAGGGCAAGGCCACATCTGCTCCAGGACTGACCGAGACTCCCATGGCAGCGGTGAAACTGGAGAGTGTGCTGGACCCCACAGAGCTTTCTACTGTGAGTGCTGAGAGATGGAGGAGCAGAGGGGAGGGAGGGGTGGTGGCGGCGGCGGTCAGGGATTCCACTAGGGTCCTTTACCGCCTAAACAAAGTCGGTCTTGGGAAACCTCTAGACCAAATGAGTCTTCAACACTGGGTGGTGTTTTTATAGTACAGTTTTGTGTGGAGAATAGCTATGAGAAGAAGAAAAAACTCTTGTTTAATTTAATTTGGGTCTCTTGGAAGACCTTGGAAGTGGACCCCTCTTGGAAGTCTGTGGAAGTTTACATGGCGAGTGTCTGCCAACATCAGATGTTTCAGCATTATGGATTGTGTAAATGAACAGCGCTATACATTGATCTCTATATTTTCAAATAATATGTTTAAGCATTTTATAGGATAGAGAAAGAACACTGCAAACATCATTACATATTCAACGTGAATGGTTTTGGTCTAAAATATTTGAACAGCACTTTTCAGGTAAATGCTTTAAAAACTCACACTACGTACAGAGCATAAAATAACCTGTATAGTAAGGTGTTAGTCTTATTTATTATTGTGATATTATGGTTAATCTAACTACACAAAAATATTTAAAAAGCCATAATAGTAAAGCCATCAGTTGCCTTGTTCCACCATCTCTTCATCCTCACAGTAATATGTGACCTGCATGACTTGAATGCTTCCTCACTCGTGATTCTTTTGATGGTTGTGTGGTTTAAGCCCTTACTGGGTTGGGTTTGGTGTTCCACTGTTTGTCAGCCAATCATAAATCAGCACAACTGCACTGTACTCTGCATTATGGCATTACCTTTGCATTTACCAATATTTTCCAGATTTCTATCTTCAAATTTATTTGACTTTAAATTAATATTAACAAATTTAATTTTTACATAGTTATATGTAGAAACATAAAATATATTGAAAACCAATATAGAATTATTTTGATGATTATTCAGTGCTTCTTTGCAACTGTGTGATGCTGCGTGTATGAATTGGATTTTATGCTGCTGTCAGCCCCAGTCCATGGCAGAGGTCCTTGCCAAGAAAGAGGAGCTTGCTGACCGTTTGGAAAAGGCCAACGAGGAGGCGATTGCCAGTGCCATTGCTGAGGAAGAACAGCTGACCAGAGAGATCCAGGCTGAAAACAATGATCTGGAGACTGACAATGACTTCTCTGTAAGATAAAGCATATAACCACTGTGGGCCTTTTCGATCATGCTTTTACTTCACTATTAACAACAAAAAAATATATTTTTTTTTTGTTTAAGTCTGCCATTGGCAACGGAAGTTGTGGAGCCAGTGTGGATTGGAGTGACATGCTGGCAGACTATGATGGTATGTGGCTCAACATCAACATGAAGTTACTCTCTAGGCTCTACAGTCATTATACCTAATATTGTGTGTCTTCCTTGCTTCACTTGTAGCCCATGAGCCATGGCGCCAGAATACATCATGGGGGGACATGGTAGAAGAGGAACCATCTCGCCCGCCTGGTCATGGAATTCATATGCATGAGAAATTGTCCTCACCATCACGCAAAAGGTATTAACTTTACGTAGCGGTGTTTGTGTTCTTGTGAGTAGTATAATTCTGAACCATCATATTTGTTAAAAAAAAGAAAATTAATAATAATTTATTTGCCTGACAGAACCATTGCCGAGTCGAAGAAGAAACATGAGGAGAAACAGCTGAAGGCACAGCAGCTGAGAGACAAACTCCGTGAGGAAAAGACACTCAAACTGCAGAAGCTTTTGGAGAGAGTGAGTGAGCTATGCAAAGTTGACAGAAATGACTTCACAGAACTTTCAAGCAATCCAAGGCCAACCTGACTCTCATTGAGAGGTTTTGTCAACACACTGCTTGATAGAATCACAAATTATTATAACTCCCTCCAGTCCTATCCAGGCCAGTTGGCTACAGACAGCTATGAGAGAGACCCCCTGGCCAAAATCAACAGCCTTTCCTAAAGTTTGTTTTTGTTTCTTAGACTCTGGCAAGATTAGTGCATCTCGGAATCAGGCTAATATAAATATATGTAGTGAGGCATAATCACATTAATTAGTGTGTAGACTCTGATTAATTGTGCATCAGTTGTCTACACAGTAGTTTTGTTTGTACTTTTTTATTCAGTTCAGTTTGTCTCTGTTTGCTCTGCAGGAGAAGGAGGTGAGAAAATGGAAGGAGGAGCTGTTGGAGCAGCGTCGAAGGATGATGGATGAAAAGCTGTTACACGCAGAGTTTAAGCGAGAGCTACAGCTTCAGGCTATTGTGAAAAAGGCTCAAGAAGAAGAGGCCAAGGTAGAGCTGATACTACCTCAAAATCATTAAATATAAATGAGAAAAAAAAAAATAAAATTAAAAAAAAAAATGTGTGTGTGTGTGTGTGTGTGTGTGTGTGTGTGTGCGTGTGTGTGTGTGCGTGTGTGTGTGTGAATGGATGTTTCTATTGTATACTTTTCAGTATTTCTATTGCATGTATATGCACAGTTGTGTCTTGTGTTCTCTGTATGGCTATATCCTCATTTGAAAGTATTTGTCTGTACAGGTTAATGAAATTGCATTCATCAACACTCTTGAAGCTCAAAACAAAAGGCATGATGCCCTGGCCAAGTTAAATGAATATGAACAACGTCTCAATGAGCTGCAAGAAGATAGACAGAGAAGACAGGAGGAAAAACAGGCCAGAGATGAGGCTGTGCAGGTGGAAAATAAAAAATGTGACTCAGAATCTCTTCTTTTGTTTGGTTGCAACGACATTTATGCACCTTGTGCTACCCCTGTAGGAACGTAAACGTGTCCTGGAAGCAGAGCGGCAGGCAAGGGTGGAGGAGCTGCTGATGCGGAGGAAGGAGCAGGAAGCTCGTATTGAACAGCAGAGGCAGGAAAAAGAGAAAGCCAGAGAAGATGCAGCACGAGAACGAGCCAGGTGTGCAGAAATCCAACCACACCATAATTGAATTTTAAGAATAACATTTTTTTTAATGTGTTTCTAATTTTAATGAGATACACTATATTCAACTACTTTTTTATTTTACTTGCAAAGTTAAAAATCTTAAGAGTAGAAAATGGGGACTATAAATTCACATTTTCTCTCTATCCTGTGTTAAAGAGACCGAGAAGAACGCCTGGCTGCCCTTAGTGCTGCTCAGCAAGAGGCTATGGAAGAGCTCCAAAAAAAAATTCAGATGAAGGCAAGTTTACAACATTTCCCAAATGGCCATTAAAATTCCATTTCCTATATCAGCCTCTGTATGTTACCTGGTGTCTTCCATAGCATGATGAAAGCAGCCGTAGGCATATGGAGCAAATTGAGCAGAGGAAGGAGAAAGCTGCTGAGCTCAGCAGTGGTCGACATGCTAACCCAGACTACGCCCCCAAACTTACACCATATGAGCGCAAGAAACAGTGCTCCTTGTGCAGCGTCGTGGTATGTACCGCACACCTCATCACATCGCTCTCGGTGCTTCCTGATGTCCACTGGTGCAAGGGTATATACTATACAGTTACTTTAATCTTAAAACTTAAAACTTTAAAATATGAACCTAAGCTTGATATTTTCTTTTTCTTTTTATTGTAACTATTCCTTCACAAAAATCCAGGATTAAAAATCACCTTTCTTCCTCATGCAGTCACTGGTTTTTCTGGTGATTCTTGTGCACTTTGGCTGTGTAGCATATTTCTCCTGTTCAGTTGAGAATTGTGGTCAGGTCATGCTATATTCTGATATTTACCCAAATGTAGTTGCATTTAAGCAGTCACTAAATATGAAATATAATAGAAATGTAGGATTAATATTACTGCTTTTTGACTAGAACAGCTACAATGGCAACAAGGATGTGGCACCTTCAGTGTTCAAGTCAGCATCAGATAAAGAGGCGGTATGGGGGCTGAAAGAGGGAATCTTGTTAAAATGTTGGATGACCTTGACCAACATCTGACACCAGAGATCATGGATTGGTCAGGAGAAAGCACTTAATTTAATGACAGGATACACAGACCTTTCTAAATGGGCTCATTTTCAGAGGTTTGAGATCATTGTTGTCTCTTGTACACCTGCCTGTTTTTGTGGTGTGCACAATGTTTGCAGGTTTTCATTAATGTGAAGCTTGAGTTAAATCCATTTCATTTGTAGAAATAGAATAATTCTGTAAACTATATTACACCTTAAGTTTCTTCATATACCTAATACATTAGGTTTTCTTACTTTAAGCTATAAATGGTATTCACTATAGACAGGTTCAGTCCCCTTGACAAGACCTTGAGGTGTATTGTATCACAAGCATCCCCTGGATCCCTTGTGGACCCTTTTCTGTCACTGTCTCCTTTGTGTCCACTGCAGTGACCTCTGACCACTGTGTTTGTGTTTGCAGATCACCTCAGAGGTGCACTTGTTCAGCCACACCAAGGGCAAGAGACATCAACAGGCTGTCCGAGACAGTAGCAGCATCCAAGGACGAGAGTTGTCTGATGAAGAAGTGGTACGCATCTCTCTCTCTCTCTCTCTCTCTCTCTCTCTCT
>BJFM01000131.1:212820-234927 GCA_016586285.1 Arothron firmamentum
CCGTCTTTACTATGAGTTTTAGTGATACTAATGTGCGCTCACCACAGACAAACTGGAACATAACGCTGCATTTATACAATTGTGAAACGATGCAGTCATACACTGATTAATTAAAACAGTAAAAATCTAGGCCAAGAAATGCTTTACATAGCCAAGATAAGTAAAACAAAGTTTGATATTGTTTTTTTGTTTTTTTTACACATTTAAAGTAAAGATGTACC
Source organism: Arothron firmamentum (assembly GCA_016586285.1). NCBI lineage: Eukaryota > Metazoa > Chordata > Actinopteri > Tetraodontiformes > Tetraodontidae > Arothron > Arothron firmamentum. The sequence continues at coordinate 213,042 of BJFM01000131.1, forward strand.
CATTGAGATTACCCAGGACATATTGTCTAAATGTTTAAACCCAGACTCTGAGAGAGTTGAAGCTTTAGACACTCTGTGGTTATATACTGTACATAATGTGGCTTTAAGTTAAATGCTAAAGTCAACATGCTGGTATTTTCATTGTTTAAATGTAATCAAGCCGATGAACGGCAGGTGTAATAACTGAAGTCTTCAGATTGCTTGTTAGCGAGTGAAAAGCAGTCAAATGAAACACAACAATTCTGGTGGAAATATGAGCATGCCACGTTTTGCTGCACCACAATCCTCAAAGAAAACAGTTTACAGTCTTTGGTAGATCTGCAGATACCTGTACCTGACAGTTGAGCTAACACATGCATGCATCCAGTCAGCTTGGTCTCTGTCACTTTAGTGTGTTTTGTTGACATCTACACAGGGAGATAAGCCTTTATTGTTTTGTGAGGACCACTGCTTGCGGGGACCACCTAAAAGATAGTATGTCAGGGAGATTAAACCCAATCTCCCCCACTTGTATTGTTCCATCATCACAACAGATAAATCTGTCAGCAGAGAAGACAGGGCTTGGACTAGCCAAAACTCTTGCCTGGATTTCACAGGAGACAGCCAGGATTGGGATTAGATTTTTAGGTAGGGGCGTTGATAGGAGGGTTAAGAAGGAGTTTCAGACGAGCTCAGAGATGGCAACCCAGCTGATCAGATATGGAAACTAATTGCACAATAGCAAGAGGTGGTCGTATCTGCATTTTTGTAGCTGATGTGAAAACTTCAGACACATCCCCTTTTTTGTTCTTTAAAATAGATCTTTTGTGTGTTTGCTAATGTTTTTGTCTCAAAGCCTAAGTAATTGCTCAGTGGTTCTTACAGGTATGTATGTATGTGTGTGTGTGTGTGTGTGTGTGTGTGTGTGTGTGTGTGTGCGTGCGTGCGTGTGTGTGTTTAACACTGAAATCTGTTACCTTAGCATCAGGAATGAGTGACAGATGAAGAGCTTATCTGTAATTTGGTAAAGCGCCTCACTCTCAATGTGTTCAGGCTTGTTGGCAACTTCCCATCTGCAGAACAAAAGTGCTGTGAAGTGGCTGGATTTTTGTGCCGTCACAGCACTGAGGATCCTGTAACCTCATTAGGCGGAGGAGTGACCTGCAGTGTAACACAGCCCTGTGCAGTCGGGTGAAGAAGGTCCTCCATCAGCAGCTCCCCTCTAGGTCTTCTCCTCCTCATCAACCCAGGCACAAACATGCCTGATAGTGGCTGCTTGCTCCTGGCTTTGTGTTGATGTATAAGACACTGTAATAACAGCACCTGACTTACTGACAATTACTCTCTCAGCACAGGAGAGCACAACCTAACCATTTACATGTGTTTTTGAATGATCTGTACTATGTGAACAAGAAAAACACAGTACAGACACAGTAAAGCTAAAGCTAGTTTAGAAGAGTTGGTTAACAATTGTACATAGGATCTGCCTTATAATTTAGCCAGAAAGTAATTTGACTATTTAACCCTTGAATTTGAAATAAAATAAGACAAATTTCTGTTTGATTTGATTTAAGAGAACCATTTGTTACTATGAGATTCGTAGGTCGGAACAGTCAGGGGACGTGGACTTTTGTTCGGCATGTCCCCAGTCTCACTTCAGTCTGTGTCCATCCACTGAGACCACCCTGATGCAAACCGGAGCCTGCAGAGCAGTTGCCTTCCATTGAAAGTTGACTAACTGCAAGGCAGCCAGGTTGTGCACTCTTGAGATTAGACAGGGATACTTCAGGGATCACGCTCTTGCCGATTTCAGTCTGATGCTCCCACTGAAGAAATTCTCCCACAGTGGGAATTGTGTAGTCTCTGTCAGTGCTCGCGTTGCCAACTGGCTGAACATTTATTTCACTCTCTGTCCCATCTCTATTTGTCCCTCGACAGAACAACGCAGACCAAGTGGCTTTCCAAATGGGCGGTGGCCTGTCTGCTTTGGAACAAATTCTCCAGGTGGTCACCGTTGCCTCCACACCTACTGCAGTTCCTCGTATCCCTCTCAAGTGAGTGCCATCACCAAACTGTGCTCTTTTAATTTGTATTTTATTAGAATATATCAGGTTTCTTTTCCAAGCCAGGACAGTTGGTAACAATTAACATGACGAATGGGAGGTACTTAAAATTTTGAGGAATGTGTACTTCACTTGCTAATAATCAACATTCTAATCTTTTCTATATATTATGTTACAGTCCTTCTCTTCAGGAACTGCACTTTTACATTGTCTTTTCTCAGAGCCTACAGGGGGCACACTTCGTTAAATCCTTTTTATGCAGTTTAATGAAGTGACTGACCTTATCTTAGCTCACCTACTTCATCGTTGTTTATAAATGCTCCATCTTAATAAATATCCTGTCAGCATAAGTGAGTAAAACTGATGCCCTTTTAGAGATGGAAAACATTTCCATTTGTATTGTGTCTTTTCTCCTGAAATGCAGAAAGCACGCACTTCCCATTTATCATTTAAGGAACTGAGTATTTTTGAGTTGTGGGCCTAGCATTTGCCAGTAGATAACCTCAGGGAGGCTGCCATACTTACTAGTGGGACTCTGTAATGGACTCAAATGGCCTTGCACTCCCATTCATTAGCATTTACTGGTCTCTGAATCTCTGCTAATGGATAAAAGCTTCTTATATTTATTAGGCTTTTAAAGGGCATTGCGTGTATATTGATTTTTTTTTTGGAAGCCTCTTCCTCAATCATTATAATCTGTGGGAATTTCATGCAGACTTCTGAATTGTAAGAAATGTTATTATCTTAAATGGGAAGACTCTTCTTCCACAACCCAACCCTAACTCTAACCACAAAATACATTCACATCATTGTATGTCTAAATTCCAGTCCTATTCTATGCATAAAACTATCCAGAACTAAGATACAGATATACTTCTCATGAAATTACAAAATGGATAAAACACAGTATGATTGGTGGAAAAGATGAAATAGCCTGTTTATGTATATTTTGTTTTGTACTATAGTAACTTGGTATTTTCAGATTTTTGCTTCTTCCTGGAAAACCCAGAACTTCTGGAGGTTGTGTTGCCTGTCATGTTAACGCTTGAAAGGTGTGTGCGGCTCGATTAGTAACCGAGTCGATATATCATGAAATTATTAAACTACGGTAATCTCTCCAGGATAGAGAGGTGAAATAAGAAAGTTCAACAAGACATATGCTTAAATGCTATCATTACAGTGGTAATGGTGGTTTTTTTACAGACAAAAAAAAAAACAAACCAAAAAAAAAAACCCGGCAAAAGTCCATTTATAAATTGTGCTGATCTAGCTGGTGATGAGATGCAACAGAGGGACGCATCCTCAACTGTCTACTTATCACTGTCCATCATCTGAATGGCTGGGTGGCCTAATGGGCTGCTATATAGGCACTAAACCTGGAGTGTGCTACATTATCTGTTTACAGTGCTGCTGCCGTATTGATCAGCTCCTCCTACCCGATAAGCAGAGTGACTTACAAAAAAGGCAGCTGTGGAGATGGTCCTGGCATATCTCTCCCCGGGGAGTCTGATTCCATATCGTTACCATTACATTAATGAGCTAATTCCCTTACGAGGCTTCACTGATATCCTGGTGTAACCCTGTGGTCACTGACATGTCTAGATCAGGGTGTGTGCAGCCAATGTCATTAGCTTGAGCTGGGGAAAGAATTCACAAAGCTCTCAGAGCATCCCACAACCTCAATTCTCTGTCCTTTCTCTTTTCATATATCCAAGCATATGCAGTGTTGGACAGTCTTACTGTTTATGATGGTTTTTCTTAAACAGTCTCAAAAATAGCAGTGTCCTTTTCCTGATTTGGGTCAGTAAAAATGTATTTCCTCTACTGTATATTGACTGTTTCATCTGCTTTTAGAAGCAAAGCAAACCTTTGGAAAGTCAATCTTCTGATCTCCACAGAAGGAATTGGGAGCCTTTGAACACGGCGTGTTAGCCCAATTTGTATTTCCACCTCTGTCTCACATGACCTGGTGTATCCTGTGAAAGCAGACCTGCTGTCTGTGGTTTTATTTCAGGAAGTTTTCTGACATTCGTGTGTGTGTGTGTCTGCACGATGGCGTGTGACGGCTCATCAGATTTCTCCCCCTTCATACCTGGCCAGTGTGGCACAACAGGCAGAGTAGATGTCTTGGAAGTACTCAGGGTATCAGAAGATCAACAGCAGAATCAAATTAAATGTCATTTAGATAGCAGTGAATGAAGGGATTGTTTGACGGCACAAGGAAATGGATTTGCTCTTCACCTTTTATTTTGGCTTAGGATTCTTTTTCTTCCCCTGAACACAAATTTACCCTGTTTAAGAGGCTAGGACTTAACCTGATCTGGAAGTTGGTCAGATTTCTGCAGCGTTACACCGGTCAGGCTTGACTACACACATAGGAAACACACAGAGAGGGTGAGAAATGTGAGACTGGGGTTGAGCAGCACAGATCTCCAGGCTGATAACACCAGGCAGTGACAAAAAAGCCAAAAGAACTTTTTACATGTTTTTTGTCCCCTGGATGTTAAGAATAATAAAAGAGACAGTCCGTATTCTGTTTTATAGTTCCTGGTTAGTACCTCTCTGTGGTTTTATGATAATAAGAATAATACGAATCTTTTAAAACTAAAATTATACTTTCGTAATTCTTCACCTGTATTCTGCTTTTATTCATCAGCCATTTGTGCAGATAGTGTTACTGTGGTTCTCCTTCAGTCTCTATCTTATTGTAAATGGGACCGTCGGCCACCCAGGCAGCCCCATAAGGCCTGTAATGGGTCAAGACAGGATCAGGTGCCCTTCATCCCTCTAACTCTTGACCTTTTTGCTCAGTCTGATTCCTTTACAGGTAAAATGTCACTCACTGACTCCTGAGGTTAATCTGTCTAATGTAAGTGTGCAGATTAGATTGCTCTTCTTTTACATCCAGCTTCCCAGTATCACTGCAAGATCCCTTAATAACAGTTCACTCTTTCTTATGTAAGGCCAGGTTAATATTGGAATATCAGTCTGCTAGCGAGGTGTTGATGGATGTATTTATGGCTATTTGTGATCATCTAAAATACAGTCTTTAAATGGAACGTGAGTCCCACTGTAGTAAAGACATTTCACCTGCTTATAAACTTGCACACATTACATGCCTCAAACTTTTTAAGCAACATGATACAGGGGAGTGCAGAACTTTACTAAATTGCCTCTAAACATCCCTCTCTGATGCTGCTATTGAGGGGCGTTGAGATAGCGAGATTCCCAGAGACGGTAGCCTATCAGGTGTCATTCTCCTCGAGCTCAATTAGGCAGGAGGAAACCAAAGACAGTCCACTGTGATGCTTCATTGTACTAGCTGATGTAAGGCCATAACTCAGACATGCCTTTCACACCCACCTTATTTGTGGAAAGTTGACTAAAGGCAAGCCTGATTAGTAGTGTGAATGCTCATTACATGCACTGCTGGCTGAGTCATCTGTGAGGGCATGGGAGCCTAATGTGAAAGAAGAGAGGCAGGAATATGTTCATCCCAATCAACACTGTCAGAAGGAAAGCTTTGCTGGAACTTGGTGCATAATCATACTTCTGTGACTCTTGACCCCGACGGTTGTTTCTGCTCCACGTGATCAGGAACAAGGTTCAATTCATGCCGTTGTCTGGAATAAGACATCCGTTGCTGGCCTTTTTGTGTCTCACCTGAATGCTCCTATTGACCAAGATAAACTCTATCTGTCCGCTCTGTAACTGTTGTTTAACAGTAATACAATCAGTCCAGTCTTTCCACTTTATCTCCATTGGTCATACGATAGCTGCGCCGTTGCCCATGATTTCGTTCAACGGCGATGTGATCTTAAGTAGTAGTCTAGAGACTTAAAGTACATAATGTTGTTTTATGGTCTTATCAAAGAAGTATCATATCCAAATGGAATCTCAAATGCGGTGTGGAATTCTACACAACATAGCTGTGCAAGTTTTGTTGTTGATTACATTTCATGTTTGTGTGTATTCATTAGAATGATCATCCTCCTGGCTCCCCACTACACACATCATTGTTTTATTTATGTATTTGGAATATCATGCAGACTCACTTCTTCCACCATACCAAGTACTTTTTACAAATATGTCTTTTTTTCCCCCCACTGTCATCATGATTTTAGATTACTATCGGTACAGCTGCCATTTAAGTCTATTTTGGTTTCGGGTAAACACAACTGAGCCTTGATGTCACTTTTGGACACCGCACAATTTCTTACATATAGAGCTTCTCACCACATACCATGTGACCTCTGAAAATAGGAGGAAGTTTTTGACAAACTCGGGCCTGCCACAGCCTAATCTATTTTCCTCTACCATGCCAGCGTGGTTTCACTAAAAACGCACAGCAGATGTGAAGGTTTGGTAGATATCAAAATGTTTACCAGTAGAAATAAACACGGCCTACTTTAGGCACCGGAGAGACAGATTCCATCCCTCCATCGAGCAGATAGGACATGCCATCGCACCAATGGCTAAAATATACAGTTGTCAGGAAATATTAACTGATGAAACAGGGGCGAGTGGGAGTAGCAGTCACAGCAGAATGATCGGTCAGTTATCTGAGGCATTAATCTTCTCAGGGGCTTGTTTTACAGCAGACGTATTACAGAGGCATGCTGACTGGCTTTGCGCTGGCTGCGGCCTCGGGCTGCCTGGCTGTTGTAAGGAGCCGCTGAGAGGGAAAAGTTTTATCTCACCAGAGGAAACACTGAACCGGCTCAGCCAAGTTGGGACTGAGACTGTGCTCAGTGCCTCTGAAGGTGACTGCAGGAAGGGGAGTCTCCGCATAAGTAGCTGATATGAGGGCTTTATTCCTGAAATCGCCTTCTTCACTTGTGCTGTCAGTGAGATATGCTTTTGACATGTGAAGACAAACTACACCCTTAGGGAACCCCAAATACAGAAGAGTGTGTTTGGTTTCCTGATGACTGCAGATAGTCCTGCCAGCACCCAGACTGAGATATTTAGTGTAGGGCTAATGTTTTTGTGTCGAGGATAGTAGAAGCCTTCTTTTGAACTTTTGTTCATTAAAACCTGGGAGTAACAATATTGTCTTCTTTTTTGCTGTAGGTCTCTTTCTGCTGCTGTAAATACATACTACCTGGCCTGTTCCTGCTGTCCCATTAACAGCTCCTATGTGTTGTTGAGCAACAAGATTGCACTCCTCATGGACATACTTCTGCACCAACTAACAGTGAGTCTTCACATTGAACAAATTTAAAGAAGATGCTGAATATATTTAGAGATTTTTATGGTATGTAGCCACATGAAAAAAATGAAATAAACCATTAACATACAATGATATGACCAATGAAAAATCCCTGACCTTTTTTAGACGTCAGTTCCTGCTATAGTGTTAGGATACAAGCCAGCAGTTCACAAACCATTGCCCAAGTCACAGTATCTCCTCGCTGAGGGAACGTGAGAGCATAGGCAGCCTGCACCGCAGTGACATGTCAGCCCATATCCTTCAGCAGTCCGTAAGGAGGACTGTAAACATCAGCCCACTCCAAACTTCTAACAGCGGCTCACTGGGGCCGCCTGTACTCGCAGCACAGACAGGACAAGGTGCAGGCACAGAATTGTGGGACATGCATGAACTCTACTGGGGCTCCTCTAGTGCTGAGTTCCAATCTAAAGCAGTCATATTTCCTTAGGGCACACTGGGAGAGGTTAGCCTGTATGCTTCAGTTTATATAAAACATATCCCAGCAGCTGCTCTGCTGACTGACATATCCAGCAGCACTGCATGAGACAACCTAACTGTTCCCCATGTGCTAAATGCTGATTTACGAAAGCAGTTCAGATGTTATCCACACACGGAGACATGCTTTAATTTGTGGCTTTATTTACTACCTACAATTGAGTTTTAGTTGTGTTTTTTTCTGTGTTACCTCTAAGTGAGTGGTGTTCATGTAGTTCATGAAGCTGTGGGGATCGACTGCCATATGAGCAGGCAACCGTTTAATTAGCTTTTTAGTGAATGATGATGGATTCACCTGTGCTGATAGCTATGTTAGGAAGAATGTGTCATTAGCAAGTTTGAAAAAAAAGTTTTTAGATGGTGTGCCTTCATGAATTCAGTCTTGCTATAAAGGAAAAATTGTGGCTGCTAAAATCTGTAATTATCTTAAATGCAGCCTTCTGATAACATGAAATTAAAAAAATCATGCAAGTTTTATTAATTGCTCAATGGGCTGCCTTCTATATATCGTTTTTTTGCAGCTTTATGTTCCTGATGAGGACAAGTCCATCTATGGGCGCAGTGTGAACAAACAGGTCTTTGAGAGTTTGACAACAAGTCTGCTGCAGACTGTGGCTACTATCCTGGAATCCCTGTGGCCACACATTTCTGAGCCTGGATACAGCAACAAGACCCGGATAGCCTCCCCAGATGTCAAAGTCAAAAGCCAAGTTGCAGAGTCCTTTAACTCACGCGTACAAGACTTAATCAGGTATTATTTGTACAACAGCTTCTATACTGTTTCTTCTCTTATGTAAATGCTTTTTGTTATGGTATGGTCATTTTATCTGCTTTGCTGCATCCCTCTTTCATGCCTTTTCAGCAGGTTGTGAGTTGGTGAACCCCTGATTTCCTCAACAGTGTGCCGTATGTAGAATAAGCCAACTGAATGTTAGATCTCTTGGAAACGATCCAACTGGTGTCTTGTTAGAATGGGAGTAGTGTGAGAATGAGGGTGTATTTTGGCTTCCTTCCAACTTATATTTTTTCCACACATTTCAAGTCAAATCAGTTTCCAAGCATAAACACAGAGCACTTCCAAAGCTTTGAAAGGCCTGTGCTGGAGCTAGCTATGGGGTCTGGGCTGTAGGAGTCGGGTTGTGTTAGAGAAATGTGGGCTGTGAGGAAAGGCAGGCTCAGCCTGATGAAGCTGTGAGGAAGAGTGCAGTCTCTCCAACATCCCTCCCACAAGTCATGATTCATCTGTAGGGAGCAGCTGCACTGGCCCACCACTCTCATCCACTGACCCAGTCGTAACCCTGGAGACAGAGGAGGGCCTGAGAAAAATGGTGTCGTCAGGCTGGTAATCCCATGTACAAGATTTACCTCAACTGCCTTGTATAATGTATACTCTGATGAGGGAGGACAAAAGATCAAACACTGTTAACATTTGCATCGCATCGCAATTATACTAACCTATATGTCACAGAAAGAAATGACCCATTTCCTTTCCTCTCATTTCCATGTTGGGTTTATCAGTAGGGTTGTGTCAGCTATAGTTATGCAGTCCCCAAGCTCATGTAAATACCCATTTTTTTCTGATCGTGGCCAATTCTACTTATGTATCTCCCCCTACTTTGCCAGAAGATGCTAGGCATTAGGCAAGGAGTCAGTGTGAAGAAAGATCTAGTCAGCCTAAGTAAAGCTATGAAAGAGGATCAAGTCAAAACAATGGGACCTGGTTTAAGTGTCATCTGACCTGTTGTGGAGGTTGAAATGGTGATAATCACCTGTCTTGAGAGAACCGCAGTGACTGATGTTCCAACAAAAAAGCAGCGATAAGAAGAGGATGCATGGGTTCACCATGAGCATAGTGCCTATGAGAAGTCCGTTCTCTGTTGTGTTTTTTTAAGCTCCTGGTTGGTGATCCAACCCCCCCCCACCCCCCACCCCCCACCCCCCAAAGTCCAGGCAGACTGGAGTGGAGAGGACGGCTCCAGGTCAGCACACTGTCAAAGGCCCAGAGCTGGGCTGGCCCAACAGCCCCGTAATGACACTATTAGCAGTGATTTGTAGCTGAAAGAGTACAGGGAACATGATCATGAGACCTGTCATTGGCTAGGACAAATTGAAGATATCACAGTAATAGGGGGTGGAGGGCTTAGGTGAGGTATCGGCTTTCAGCTGCAGTGCTGTGAAAGTATGCACAGTAATCGTCTTTGTTTGTGTGAGTTAGATGATCTTTTAACAGATGTGTCCCATAGCGAATCACATTGAAGTCACATAACAACTAACCACTGCACCTTTCTCCACATTTCTTGTTTCTTTCAGCTATGTTGTGAACATGGGTTTGATTGACAAGCTGTACGGGTGTTTCTTGTCGGTCCAAGGACCCGTGGACGAACACCCCAAGATGTCTGCTTTCCTCCAGCAGGCCTCAGCCCTGCTTCACAGCATGTGCAAGCTGTGCTTTGTAGTAACCGGACGGTGAGCATTATTTTGAACAAATGCATGCACAAATCTCCAAGTTATGAGAATCCATAAAAAATTAGATTACTGCTTCCAATCAGCCAGCAGGTCGTTTCCCCCAGCCAATAGGCTAAGCTGTTGTCACTGCTGAAAGAGATAGGCATCTACTTGACCCAGCGCTCTGTCACTCACCGTAAACCTTAGCCTTCAGCAGAGGGGAAGCCCACCCACGTGTGCTACAGTGACCTCCACTCAGCAAGGTTCAGTGACGCCGCTGATGGAGGCAGAGTACACAGTTGCACTGAGGGACAACAGTAAGACAATTCCTGAGCGCCTGCTGTGATGACAGGCTTCGGCATCTTTGATATTTGAAACGGGATGAGCTTGATCAGTTCATATGAATTTGTTCAATTATTCCAACTGCATGTGCAACAATAAAAAGACAGAATTTAAAATATTTAATAAGACGATTTTTGCCACAGACTGATCTTTTTTAAGACAAGACTGTCTGTGTATTGTATTGTAACTGGCTTGTAAAATACTATACAAGGGATTAAAAGGGCATTAAGTTGTTCTTCCATGGTGGCATATTTTACACAAGCCCTGTAGGGTAACGTCAAGTATAGACATGCACTAGAGGTTCCATCCAGGGGTCACACACACACACCCCCTTCTTTTTGCGTGGTTACAAATCAAAGCTGGCACTGATGTGACTGTCTTTTTAATCGTTGATGTGATTGCATTTTCCAAATGTTTCACAGCCCCGAGGTTTAACAATAGAACAGCTCAGATGTGAAAATCTTTCAGATTAAAGTGTTACAGGTTGGTTGACCAGCTGTTGCTGCTGAACTGGGATCTCACTGGATCTAAACACAGTTCACTTTGAATCTGCTGTGGCAGGCTTTGATTAAGTCTGCTCGAGTACTCAACACCTTGTCAGGCGCTTGAGTCTGATCTGCCAAGTTGTAGCGACTGCTTTGAGCACCGCCTCATATCACAACTATGTGCACAACAGTTTGAAAAGGAGTGGAGGAAACTGTCTGGAATGTCGAAGGATTTAAACTGGCAGAAAAAAAACAAGAGAAATACATGTACCTGCATCTTTTCTCACTCCTTGTCTGCAGTGCTCCAAACATATTTGACAATAAACACCAGGACCCAACCGGACTGTCAGCCCTGCTGCAGTCCACAGACCTGGTGGGAGTCGTGCATACCCTCTACTGCATCCTGCTGCATGGTTTCCTGCCAGAGATGGTTTCCCCAAGACAAGAACTCTATGACCCTGGAGTCATTCAGGTGGCTTTGCAGGGGATTCGTTTCCTGAACAGTTTTGCCCTGCTGGACCTATCAGCCTTCCAGGTATTCTAAATACATTTAGAGTATTTTACAATTCGAAAATATCTCATAATTATCAGAGTTTGTATCTTTACAATCCTGAATCTGTTTATAGTGGCATGTGGTCCGAATATTTTAATTATCCATGTGACCAGTTAATGATGGATAGATGGACTCTCAACATAAACAACTGGTGATAGCTGTAATAAAACTGCCTACAAGTAATTGGTCTCCCACCCTAATTTAATAAATCAGTTTACAGGATCAGATTCATGCTAGTTCCTTTGTTAAGAGCTATTAGAAGAAGACTTATTCTCCTGGACAAATGTGACCTTTGGACATAAACACAGATGCCCTTTGACCCCAGGTCAGTTGTTGCAACTGACTAGAACCCAGTGGCTCAGCAAAATGGATTACAAGTTATTAGCACTGTATGTAGAGCCGAACATGACCCACAAGGAGACGAGAGAAGGAGATTGCAGTTTCTGCCTAATTATTTCAGGGTTTTTTCGGTCAGTTTTTTGGAGCTACTTTCTTTCAGTGACCCTTGCAGACAACTCAAAACAACTGGCATATACCATCAGCTTTATGAGCATTTTAAATAATGTATCTTTTTTGGGGGGAGTTGTAATCACCTTCTGTTTCACATTACCTCTCAGGAGCTACTAATGTGGGTGCTGTGAATGATTATAGCTAAAGCACTGAACTGCTGCTGCCTTGGAATAGAATTAAATTGAATCCAAGTTCTGATTACTTAAACTTTTTCAAAATGTTAAGTGTGTTTTTACAACCGATTTTTGCTTTGTCGAATTTTTAACCCTCTGATATACATTTGTGGGGGAAAACATATAAAGACATATAAAGATTTCCTATCAAATTTTCAAAATATTTTATATATATTCTACTATTCTGTCCTGTATGTTGTATGTTGTATGTGCAGTAATCAGTTATGAGGCCTAACCACCCTCGGGTGTTCCATCTATGGATATTTCCATGTGAACGCTCCTAATATTCTGGGATACTGAAGATCTAATGGCGCTCAGTCACTCTGACGTGTTTAATAAATACTGTCAGTGAGTTCCCCTGACGTCTCATTTCTGAGCTAGATGGAGGTGTTTTATGGTGGGACCTCACTTGAGTTGCTTATATTCTACACTGTTTATGGTCCCACCAGCAAAACATGTTATCTTTAATTACTTACATTGTTATTGCATTGAGTTTTTTTAAAGACTATAATAGACAATTATATTTTATCAAAGGCACTAACTTGTGTGATCCTTCAGTCTGTTCTAGGAGCTGAGGGCCTGTCTCTCGCGTTCCGCCATATAATCAGCTCGCTGCTCTGGTACTGCTCTCAGCATTCCTCTGAAGAGGTGTTGCATGAAGTCATCATCTGTGTGGGATACTTTACCGTGAACAACCCTGACAACCAGGTAAACCAGCTTAAGACTGCAGCGACGGCAGAAAACGAGTTAAATTGCAACTGTTTTTAACTTTAACATGCACGTGTTTAAGCTTTAAATGACGGTTGCTTTGCCTTTTGTGCAAAATACAATAACCTGCTAAAATTGTTAAGTAATTGCAGCATATGTTCCATGCAATATTTGGAGTTCTTTGAGTAAGTAGAGCCCGGTTATATTGTGTTCCTTTTGTTCACGTCATGCATTATTTGTCACAAAAGGGTGTCATTTTTGTAAATGTGACAAAAAGCACCTGTTTAAAGATTCATGCCTTGGCACCTTTTTTGCTTTCGGGATTTACGTGCTGTCTATTGTCCCACAGAGTGAGTCATTGTTCCCTCCCGGTAAAGCGCAGCGGCGTGTTGGTGTTACAGCCACAGTACTTAGCGAGCATGATGCGATGGAGCAGACCTGGCTGCTGTGTAATTGGCTGTCATGCATGGCCCGTCTATCGAGCCCCTGATTAGCCATGCTACAGTTGGCCGGGCTTTGATTATACTAAGCCTGGCCCAAACGCTCAGCTTCGGTTTCAGACTCTGATATGTTATGTCTGCATCATCGCCCCACCCCCACCCACCCATCACAGTTTGCAGGCTGATTACTAATTTTAATGTATTGTCCCCTCACTTCCTGTGTCATTTAATTATTCTGATGTGCAGAATTAGCATTTGTTGATCATTGTAGATCTTATTAGCATCCTAGATTGAGTAATTAAATGAGATCTGAGGATTAAATTAAGCATGTGACAGATGATTCGTCTTTGTACGACAGTGCGGCCATGCTTGACTGTTCTGGTGGGTGAAACCTTTTTGTGCGATGCTAATTTGATCCAGAAACAGTTGCTCCTGCCCCTCGTGAGGGACAACATGTAAATATAAATCAGAAATCATCTTACCTTTCAGATTGAGAATTTTAATTTAAAAAAAAAAACCCCAGTATAATCAAGCATCATGCAATCAAACAAATAGAGATTTATCAGCTCCAATTCCTGGAATGTGTCTATCTTGTCATGTACCAAGACGGCTTTAAGGAGAATATTTACAACAGCTTGAGCTTTTCTCAAGTTAATGTTAGCACTGGCAGAACACAAAGGAGGCCTGAGGTCTGCGCTGTCACAAAGGCTGCGCGTTCACGCTCAACACTGCATCTTTTGTTTATAGTCCTATAATTATCATCCTCAAAAAAGCCCAATTTTAAAGCGGTTCTTTATGTATTGGTTTATTTCCTTTGCTAGGTGACTCATGAATAATTTACCTTCTCACAAAAAAGGCATCTGAGAGAGAGTGACATATGTAGACTTGTGTGGGTTTTTTTTTTAATGTGCCCCGACACCACCAGCCGCATCACCATATGTTCAGTTGTCTCTTGGGGGGCCCCAAGGAGTTTTTTTTTTTTTTTTCCCCTCAAACAATAAAGAAGAACAGCAAATGACACATATAAATGACAACTGCATTTCCTTTTCACCAAGAGAGCTATCAGCCAATAATCTCCCCGTGCATACAGTGATTCATATGTGAATCATCCGCAGCGATGAGCTGCTGAATCTTTGAACTGCCAGGACTGTAATCGTGAACTGTTGACATGTTAACCCACCTGATTCCTGCTGGCTTTGTTCAGAGGCACAAGCAATTTGAGAGTGTGGAAACCTTAAGAAAACTTTCTGTATAAGACATTGGCCACACACACACACACACACACACCTCTGACACACAAGAGGGAAGATAATTGCACGTTGTATATGTTTCTGTGAATGTAACAGGGTCTTCTTTTTCTACAATGCTGACCTATTTTACCTGTTTTCTAAACTGCGTTTTGCCGCAGTAGCATCTCAAGCTTTAGCTCATTTCTTTAACTGAACATCCCACACAAATCTCCAGATCTCAAAGCTTATCTGCAGGGTCATTCCTCTTCTTCCCATTCTCCACGAGGGCGTTTCCTCTTCCCTGCAGGCCCAGGCCATGATTTAGTCCTGTTATTCCTGCTAACCTGATGTTGAAACGCTCTTTTCGGCAGTCCATTACTGCCAAGACAACCAAGTCCTCGTTGCCTGCGGGGTAAGTGCAGCTCGTGCAGACCGTGGGGAGCCAACAACAGGGAATGCGCACTCTGTATCACCCAGCAGAGTAAACAGAGGCAGAGAAACAGACCGAACCTCTCCACTGACTGGCAGGAGAGAGAGCCTTATTGTTAGCTCAGTCGATGATTTACGCTCCGATTCAAGGGTGAGAGCAGACTCAACCGCCTTCCAGAAGAGTTTTCATTTGTCTGTAACAGTTACAGAATTATCTGCCTGGAAGATCTAGGATGGAATGATTTGGTGGAGGTCACGGAGGGAAATACAGTTATTAAGCTTTATTGTGGAAAGAGGTTAAAATGGCCGACAACAGCTGTATTAAAAGTCAAGTTGGAGTATCTATGTCAATGTCTGTGTTGTCAGCATACTAGTCCAAAAGCAGTTTACACCATATCCTGCACTCATCTCAATGAGGCATCGTAAAGAGGCTCTAAACAGCAGATTCTGCTTTGTGTTGTCTGCTGGTCTTATCAGTGACACAGTTCCTCTCCACTGGATCTGGTTTATTTTGTGGATGCAAGTGTCAGATATATGACCCTGCTTGGACACCAGTTCCTCCTGAGGTGTTTGGGCTGTCTAGACGCTACAACAAATTGAGATCCCCTCACAGATTCATTTTTCCATTTGACATTAAACTTGTTAAATCTGCGAAAACGGTGTTTTTGTTATATCTGAGATGTATTATTTGCATTTCCTCTGTAACTGGGTAATGACTGGCTCTACTTTTTCCCCTTCCTTTTTCTGTGTTGCTTGTGGTTTCTGCTCCAAAACTGGGTTTTCCCTGGAATTTGTTTGTTTCAGAACATTAACTTTACACACTCTTTGTTGTCATCGTTGACAATGAGGAAGTTATGTAATGAAGGCGTCATAAAACTTGGCTCCGTGTGAAAATGCCAGACTTCTAAACATAAGAAAGACCAGAGTATCCGAAGACACTTGAGTTTTTACAGGGTCTGAGCTTTACATGGTCCAGACGCGCACGTTCACGTGCTCATTGTTAGTTTTATGATGTCAGGCCCTGAGTCCGTGATGTGCAGCGAGAAGAAATGCGATGGCACGGTCTCAACCATTGCTCATCACCTGGCAGGGGCTACTTTGGTACCTCCAGACCCTCACTGCTACCAGGTTATGTTTTATGTCTTTTTGCATCAGGCACTTGAAGGGCAGACAATTTGTTTAGGCAACTGAAGATGGAACTGCGCGTAGTGGAGGATTATGAGATTGCAGCATGATTTGTGGTTTGGACCTTTGTAGAGCCGCAGCTTAAACGCCCAACACTCGCTTCAGTGTTAAATTACGGTACCTACAACAAAAATGTTAGGGATTAAAAAAAAATAAAATAAAAAAAAAATCAAAAGGACAGCTAAAACAAAAATGTACGACTTCCTGCTTTGCAGTTTGTCTAGTATTGCAAAAGATGAAAATGATTTTTTGGAAAGTAGCCTGAAAATGCTAAAACACTATATACTTTTTCGGGGGGGCAGGTCTACTTTTGAAAACAACCAGAGCTTCCCTTTTGCCCTCTTTTTTTCAGTGGTAGAATTTGTCCAATGGGTCCTGCATTCCTTCCTGAAAAAACACTTATTGAGTCAGTGAGACAGTGGGGATTTTGCTCTTCAGCTGTTACGCTCTCTGACTGCAACCTGTTATGGATTTAAGATTCTTCCATCCCATTCTGTGCTCAGAAAAACACGGCAAAAACGATGTTCCTCAGGTTTCACAGTGACACATTCAACGCTCTTCACAATTTGAAGTCTTTCTAACATATGAAAAGTTAAGATTGTTTGACCCATCCGAATGTTTGTTTTGTTTTTTGTTTTTTAAAGGAGATCTGTCAGGAAATGGAACTGGTCTGTGTCCCTTTGAACGCTGCTGTAGAGGGCAGCTCTGAGAGGGTTCACCTTGAACTGATAAAAGCGGTGAATTATCACTTTGTTTATCCTGCTGCTCAAACTTGGAGTGCATTATCAAAGGAGAAGCCTGTGGAAGAGTATTAGAGAGTGTATTTTCCCTATCTTGTAAATCTTGTGAATTTATTGTCGCCATGACTTTGGGACTCCGCTCTTCTGGTTTCCATTGGTGCTCCGAGCCTTGCCTCTCGGGATCCTGCCGATAATTTAACACGCTGACCTTGTGGATCCCAGAGGTATGGATGGTCTTCCTGGTCTGTGACACCAGACTATAGGAGAACCCTTCTTTACCAAAGGCATCCCTTCTTTAATCAAGTGAGGGTTGGGGCGGGTGATCATGATGTGAACGCGGCATGATTGAGGGGCTATATTGGAGAGCCGGATGTCAAATACCATTAATGATATTGCTCATTTCTTGAAGAGGGGTTGTCTTACAGGCAATGGGGCGCTGCTTCCCTGGCCTTTCACCCACCTCCCTTCCCCTTCAAACTTCAGTTACACTATGAATGCCCTCCCAACCTGAGCCACTACTGCAGGAGCTCTGCTATTACTGTTCCAAAAAAAAAAAAAAAAAGAACAAACGGTCCCATTGCTGTGCTTTACAGCCTATTATTGCATTGTGGGGGTCTGTGTCCCTCCTCCTAATAGCTGTTTGCGTGTTGTTTTACTGGCAGATTTACATGTAGGAGGGGCTCTGGCTGTGGTTTACAGCCTTCGTGGCCACTGATAGTTGGTCCGACTGACTGATCCCACCGGCTGTGTGTTGCAGGTGATCGTGCAGTCCGGCCGCCAGCCCAGCGTCCTGCAGAAACTCTGTCAGCTGCCCTTCCAGTACTTCAGCCACCCACACCTGATCAGAGTGCTGTTCCCCTCCCTCATCTCGGCCTGCTACAACAACGACCACAACAAGGTGATCCTGCAGCAGGAGATGAGCTGCGTGCTGCTGGCGACCTTCATCCAGGTAAGCATCAGGACTGAGAGTATAATAAAGCCCGGAAGGTTTAAATATTCAAGGGCTTGTGCAGCTCTCAATAAACCAACCAGTTTCTGTCACTTCTCCATCTGCTGACCAACCACTGTCCTTCCGGCCCCCCCGGTGAATCTCCAACAGGAAGGCTTTTACAAAGATAAATGGCTTCCTTCACAGTGGATTTACCTGCCACTGGTCCAACTCCCAGTAAAGGGCTCGTCTCCTCCGTCTTCCTCCCGACAGCTCGCCCCTCACCACTCTGCCACTGCCAGTGTTTAGACACAGATTAGCTTCCATTCAAAGCGAGACAGGCCATTGTCATTTCTTTCAAACAAAGCAATAATGCATGGTGTCATGCTCTGCCGCCCTCATTGTTGAGTTCACCTGAAGAACATTCCTCCTGGTGAAACAATTTGAGCTGGATGGATCTTTAGCGCTAGTCTCACTCATAAATTATCAAGCGGAGTATTAGCAACGTGACACTTTGGTCTGCTTTCACGCAACAATGTAAATACCTGTGCTTATTAATTTTCAGGACTGTGCTGCAAACGAGAGAGAGTCAGACAACAAAACAAAGCACGCAGGTACATTACGTGATAAAAAATCTGAAAAAAAAATAGATGCTCTGAGAGCATCTACAGTTTTTTTTGTGTGTGTGTTTTTTTTTCAGAATTTTTGCACATTAAAATGAATGCTTGAGCGTGTTTGAGCCGGTCCAATTGCAGGTTTAATTTGTTTCCTCTGTTGTGCAAAGTTTCCCATCTGCTGGATTACTGCGAGCTGTCCAACCGCTTTCCCAGAGATCAGTGGGACGCGGCGCTGAAGTTTTTCCTCAGAAAGCAGGAAGACTCATGAAGACCTAACCATCTTAAGCAGGGAGAAGATTACAGATGACGGCAAAGGAGACCGCTGTAGGGTTGCGTTTCAGTTTCTGCAACAGGATCCTGAAGCCGTGTCCTGGTTTCCAGCGGCTTTAAGGTTCCTTTGAAATCACTGACGTCAGTGAGAAATTTGCACAAGATGTAAATAGTTGCTGTTGGATGACACTCACAGTTGTTCCATTACACATCCAGACAAGGTATTTGTCCCTCTTGGTTCCTGAAAAATAGTAACACGCTGACACATTAAACAATAAATTGTACTGTAAATTATTTGCCAAATACAGCATTATTTATTAATTTATTGATCTGTTGTTATGTGAATGTTGTCTCTAGTTTACATATTGCCAGTTTCATATGACGGGTCTTGATTGTATAACTGTATTATAGTTATATTTTTCAGGTTTATAACATTTTATTCTCTACTTGTTTATACTCTCATAATTTAATATAATATGGTTTATGTAGTACACAAAGCATTTTATACTGATTTATTGCCTGCACATTCTTCAGTGTGTCTCTGCCGTACAGCTGTGTCTTTGTGGAAGTTATTTCTGGTTTGTTAAAAACAATGCCCTGCTTTGGGCTTCTTGTGCAATTTAATTAACAAAATAAAAGGATGAGAGCGCATCTCAATAAAACATTGACATTACATCCATTAAACATTCTTTTTGCCTTTATCTTTCTCCATCTTTTTTGCTGCTCTGCACAGATGATAATTTGTTTAAAAATCTTAAGATTGCAGCCATCTATTGTAAATACGGTATATTCTTGCACAATGTGACTATTTCTGGACAAAAAATGATTTGGGAAAAACGATCATGAAATAGTTATTTTTATATTTATATTATAAAGTATTTCCTTTTTTTTAATTTCTGCATTTTATACCTGCGTATATCTCACTGCACAACCCCAGATCTATTATAAAAGTAACCTTTGTTTCTCTAAATATGCCTTTTTTTTTTTTCTTTTTCTTCTTGCGCACTTTAAGCTTTGGTGTATCTGCGCGTCTTCAGCGGGATCTTGAAGTTTCAGACTCTCATTTCACCGATAAAAAACCGACCCTCCCTTACTAATTGTTGGGGTGTCGTGTGTCCGGCCCAGCTTGACCTGCCTGCTCTCTTGTCCAGCGGCTATTTGCCGTTCGAGATTCCTCCTGGAATGAAAATAAACTGAGGACAGGCCAGGATGCGTCCGCGGGCTGGAGTCCCCTCAGCCGCGCTGCGCGCTTTGTTTTGGGTCCATTCAGCGTGTCCTTGGCAGGTGATGCCAGCAGCAGATAAGCGGCCGCCGCTGCCTGTCCGCTGTCTAGACTGAAAACCTGGAGTCTCGATCCCGGTTGACACCGTGACATTTATCCAAATAAGTTATTTTTAAAGCAGAATTCTTCAGCTGCGGGCATCGAACATCTAAGACTGATTCAATTTAATTTTAGCTCACAACCGAGTCTAAATAAAAACAGACTTTCAAGTCCGATCTATAATCTCAATTTCCGACACATTTCGAACAATAATATTAATTCTCCAATTGCCCACAACCGTAAACCCTTCTGCCGGTTTTAAATTAAAGTTTTTTTATGAATTATTCCGGTTTTTATTCCGTGTGATGTCAACGTGTCACCTAATTTACACTCAAAATCAAACCAATCATGCATTCAAAACTCACTTTTAACTACTGTTTTATTGATAAGATCTGCTATGTCTGTTTTTAATAAATAATAATAACTTATTTGTTGGAACAGAACGGTGCGCATAACATCGGTTTCATTCGCTGACAGCAGTCCACACTGAAGCTTACAGATCATGCACGTCTATCTACACAGTTTGTCTCTTGTCTTTCCTGGTCCATACTGGTCTGCGGCCTGGAACCAGTGACCTTCAGTGTCCCATAAAAAGCTCAGGTGATGAATCTCATCGCGCGCTGATCAGATCCCACTTTGGTCTGAGGAGTCCCACAATGTCCACCATCAACTCCAGTCCGTTGAATGTGAAGGGACTAGTCCGCCTCAGAATCCTTCCGCTGGTAAATATAATCCATTTTGGTTCTGTTGATCCTTTTTTTAACTGAATGAGACTGACATCCCTGCGCGTCCTGTGGAAGTCGCCAGTCCGGGGGCCTCGGCTTGACCTCTCTTGGCCTCTTCACGTGTCAATGGGACTGTGAACCATGCTGTTCGGCGTGTCCGGTAACTGTGATGACAGAGAGGTCACATCGCTGGCGGAGGAATTTCCCAAAGAGCCCGATTCAGAGAAAGACACCTATGAGAGGAGAGTCAAAACGATGTTTTTAAAAGGCACGATCTGTGGTTTTAACAGTTTGTGGGCCCACGCTGGTTCCAGACCAGTCAGAGAACACCCACTTACAAAACTCCTAGTCACAAAATATGTCAACACGTCATTGACTTAGAAAGAAATGTCAGCCGAGCGCCAGAAGGATGTGGAAACGATTAGTCAAAGCATTTCTCTTTTCTCTTGCTGATATGTCTGCTTATTAAAAACACATGATGGAAAATCAGCAGCTGTGCTGTAACTATCATCAGAACATCTTCACGGGAGCTGATCTGTGCAACACAAGTTTGACTTTACCTGGAGGATTCATTTAGTTATCATCGCTCTCCAGATTTATCTAACTTGTGTACCTTTACAAATGTGTCGATACAAGACTTGTTGTTATAAGATGATTTTAATAGACTTCAAATTTGATTTAACGGTAAATGTCCGAGCAGTGGAGTAGGCCCACCAGTTGTTGGAAGGCCGGCTGCTCCAGGTCGCTCTGCAGCGCGAAGTCGCTGAGACTTTTCCACGGTGGCTGGTATGTCTGCACCTCCACAGGGTTCCCCTGAACCGTGTTCTCATGCCGGATAGGACTGCCTGCCACCATCGCGGTGCCCGTGAGGCCCTGCAGGTTCTGCGTGAAAGGGAAAGACGCTCATCATGCAATCCACTCAGATTTGAGCATTGTGATAAACAATGCGTTTTTCGTGCGTAAAAAAAGTCGAAATCAACACAAAAGGTCTAAAACTAATCAAAAATCTTTCTTTCATTTGTAAAAAAAAAAAAAAA
>BJFM01000131.1:234954-246430 GCA_016586285.1 Arothron firmamentum
AAAAAAAAAAAAAAAAAAAAAGAAGAAGAAAGAAATAAAAAGAAAAGAAAAGAAAAAACTTTATCACGACAAAAGTAGTTTCCTTTTGAAAATTAATATGTCCACAGCAGCCAACGACTGAATGAAAACTATAACACGAATGAAAATGAGTCTGCACGGTTTTATCTTTTTTACTATACAACTTTTTAATAGCATGTCGATCTAAATATTTTTTTAATTCATTATATGATTGCCATTAAGACAAATTTTCTATCTTTTAGGAAATTCTATCTTATTCGACTTTAAGATTTAACTGTACGTTTCCCCCAACGCCTCCACTGAACAGCTGCACGACTCACAGTTTTGTCGCTGTGTTGCTGCTGCTGGAGCTGCTTCATCATGATGGACCTCTTCTTGTCCTTGCAGCGCTTGTTCTGGAACCAGACCCGGACCACCCTGGGGCTCAGGCCGGTCATCTCCACCAGCTGTTCCTTCATCAGGGCGTCCGGCCGCGGGTTGGCGTTGTAGCACGTCCGCAGGGTGTGGAGCTGCTTCTCGGTGAGCACCGTCCGGATCCGGGTGGTCTTTTCTGACTGTTTGTGGACGTGGTTTCGATGATGAGGAGGATGTCGAACCGAAACTGCGTCTGAATAAAAACAGAATCAAATCAGTTTGATTATTTGAATTAATGTGCCTAAATAAATCAACTAAATAAAGATAATTTTAGATTAATTATTACAACGGATGCACATATTCAAATAAGGCTAAAAAACCAATAATAATAATAATAATAATAATAATAATAATAATAATAATAATAATAATAATAATAATAATAATAATAATAATAAAACAACAACAACAACACCTGAGATGTGTAGTGGTCTGCTGTGAATGGTTCCCGGGCTGAGTGGGCTCCCTGCGGAGGCCCGCTCCATCAGCAGGCAGTGGTCCGCTCGACACAGGAGCTCATCTTCCCGCAGGGAGAACTCGTCCCCCGGCAGGAGGTGTCGGCAGCACACCGAGCACCGAAAACACTCCATGTGATAGACATTGTCCCGAGCGCGCATCACTAGGTCGCTGCTGCAGAAGCCCATGTTGCATTTCGCACACTTGATGCCAAATATCCTAAAAGGGGAGCACGGAGGGTTGAAGAATTTAACGCAACTTCTGACGAGTGCGTGTTCAGGTCTGAAAAATGTGCTGCGAGAGGACTGGATTCAACTTCTGCAATTTACAGGACTGAGGTGCATTTATGACACATGAGTGCGTCTCATTTTTGTCGTTCTTTGATGGCTTTCCTCTATGGTCTTAAATCTCCCACCTTGCATAATCTCTTTTACAGTAAGTCTTCCCGTCTCGGACGAAGCAAGTGCAGGTCTCGTCCAGATACTGGCTGCACTCTGCACACTTGAGACAGGCTGCATGCCACTCCAGGTCTGGGGATACTCTCATGATGTACTGGTCGTGTATCTGACTTCCGCAGCCCACGCACATCGCAATTCCTGACTTCTCTGCGTGAAAGCGAGAATGTATCATATAATTAAATAATCCTCCTTAATCCGCTTTAAGCTATAGTTCACCAGTCTAATGAGAGAAAGAGTGATGTGGAATATTGACCACAAAACGGTATTTTTCAGAATATTATAGAATTAACGCACGTTTAAATGTCACAAATTAACCTATGGAGTATGTGTAGCCCACAACCCGCCTTTCTAATAATGAGAACGTTATCAGTGCCTATTTTTCATTTACGATTTTCTAAATTGACTTTGGAAATACTTTTACATAAAATTCATCATTTTAATTAAACCACATACATACATAAATGCTATACAGGACGTGAATAACAAATTAAACAACTTAAAAAAATATGCACATTCGAGTTAGTATTTAAAAAAAAAAACCCTCAGCGAACTTACTTTTTGAATGATCCCCCATATCATCCAAGAAAGAAGTGTTGAGCAGGATGTCCAGCATACAGGAGAAAGAGCCCGGTGCGCATCGACAGACGATGCGGAGGAGCCGCGGAGGAGTCCGTCCCGTCCCTGCTGGGAGATAAACTTGTATTCCTGCACCAAGAGGTGGAGAGAAAGCAAAGATCCTGGAGCAGTGACGTCTGCAAGCCTGGACCTCTGTGGGGAGAGGGTGCCCATGCAAATCTGCCCCTGGAACCCCACTCAACCCCTTTTTTAATGTTGTTTTGGTTTTTTACTCATGCTCCTCTTTTGCTCCTTCCTCTATACTGTCAGTGCATGAAATTCCTTCAATCAACAGCTCAGATGTTTTTGATCATGTAATCAAATGTCTCATAATCAAATAATTTGAACTAATAAATTTACGGATGGAGCATTCATTTATAGCTCATGTTTGTCTTGTGTCAGTGTGTTTTTTCATAAATGCATGATAACATAAAATGTGCCCAAAATTAACTCAGTAAACTTAAATGCATAATAATAATAATAATAATAATAATAATAATAATAATAATAATAATAATAATAATAATAATAATAATAATAATAATATTGCACTGCATTTCCCCCCATTTCATTACGTTTTCGCCCCTATTAACCCCCTTTACTCTGGAGAGCCCTCTACTGGCTCACAAGTAGACCTAACACAACCTGACAAGTAAGACAGAAAAGAACCCAGAGAGCACAGAACTCCACCAAGCAGGTCAAGTCCACCCATATTGTGACAGAGACCTCTTGTGAATAACGGTGAATATGTGTTTGGGAGATAAGAATTTATATTTTATAGTAATACTCACTAATAATACTCACTAAACTGGTTGAGCAAACAATAACATCCATTTTGCGGTTAACATAGGCTTACTTGTGTCAGTTTATGGGCTGCTGAATGTGAAGGATCAGCCACTGGTTTTTAGCCAACATATTTTGAACATTTAGCTCAATTTCTAAAATACATAAATGATAAATATAAATCTAAATGTAATGTTAAATATAAATCTGACCACACTGATTAAGACGCTGAAACAGCCCTATTTGCATATTCAAAGAAGACCATAGAGACTAAGGCGCTTAAACAGCCCTATTTGCATATTTGACGCTGACCAATCAGATTAAGGCGCTCAAGCAGCCCTATTTGCATATTTGACGCTGACCAATCAGATTAAGGCGCTCAAACAGCCCTATTTGCATATTTGACGCTAACTATACAGACTAAGGCGCAGAAACAGCCTTATTCGCACATTTTCGAAACATTTATCTCATACATTTGGATTTATCATTTAGATTCTAATATTTAGATTTAGATATAACATTTAGGTTTAGATAAAACATTTAGATTTAGACCTAATATTTAGATTTAGATTTATTTTACACACATACATATTTTTAAAAATTATATAAAACATTCTGTTTTACATGAATTTCCTTCTCAAATTAAAGAAAAATTAGCTAAATGTGAGGAAAGTGAGCTAAATGTTCAAAATATGTTGGCTTAAAAACAGAGGCTGAACCTCTACATTTGGCACCCCATGTCAGTTTAATTACAGTTAGAGATTCAATTATTCACCTCTAAGAATTTGATCCCAAGATGGAAAAAACATTACAAATATAAAATGCCTCCAATGAGAAAGCTAATTTAGTGTATCTATTTTAGGCTACACTAATATGTAATAGTTTCAAGTAATAATATGTTCATGTTCATGTAAATGTTACTTGAACTATTGCTTTTATTTTAGGTATGAATGTATTTATAAGGACTTCATCTTTATTATCCTTAGTTGTTCTATAAGATGGTGTTTTTTAAATGATTGACTTCTATAAATTATATTAATAATGTCATCAAGTTTAACTGTAGGAGCGTTGGCGAATAACCGGAAGTCTCGTTTTACGCTATCATTTAGGTCTCGCGATATCCGTGCAAACGACCTTTTGCACAGTTGTCAGTGTTAATTGAACACCACGTCTTGCTGCTCCTTCAAGATGCATAGAGCGTTAAACAAAACAAATGTGAAACAGCTGGTAAGTTTGCCGATGTCAGTAACGTATACATTACGTTGCAAACTTAAAACGGATCTAGAGGTGTTTTTTTTTTTTAAAGCCCTTAGCATTGTTTTCGAATCTAGTTGGTTTAGCTTGCTGCTAACATGCAGATCGCGAACGCTTGCGATTAGCGATAGTGTAGTTCGACTGTTATTATTATGTGACAGCATTGATGACCAGTTCTGTTGTTAATGTATTACAATGGTTTCTTGTGGTCTCTGATTAAGCAGTAGCATTGCGTTTTTGAAACATTGTTGATGCTAGCTTAGCTATCCGAGCGGTTATGAAATCTCGTTACCTAAAGCATTACATCACTTAAATATTTTATTAGAGCATCCACTGGTGCCCAAGGTGTTTTATGTGTGATCCAGTTTTTATGATTGTTACCAGATTAACGCTGAATGTTAGTTCTTTATGTAACCCTAACTCGGGTGACCTTTCCAGACTGGCAGTGTTCACTTCTGTCCAGATGAGGCTGGTATTAGCCTGCTTACACAGGTTGTTTGCCTGATTACCTTACGTGGTTATTTTATCAGCTCTGTGACACAAGAATCAGAACTTATCTATGTGAGTGATCGAGTGGAAAAGTATATGAGAAGAAAGCGGATGAAGTACAAACACATTAACGTATCTGTATGTTACAGTATCTTGTAAGACCTTTCTTTGGATTATAGTATAATAAGGCACATTTATTTCTGGACTCTGCTGTTATTATTGTACAGGTCAGTAAATGTAGTTATAAAAGTGAGAGGTTAATCATAGAAGCAAACAGAATGAACCTTTCTTTGACAATTGTCTCCGATAGGCCGGTCTCCTCCGGAGGTTTCAGAGCACCTTGGTGGTTGCAGAGCACAACAATGACAAGCTGACCCCTATCACACTCAGTGCCATCACTGCTGCCAGTAAACTGGGGGGTGAGGTGTCATGTCTGGTAGCTGGGACAAGCTGTAAGAAGGTGGGCAATACTTTAGATTCTCCACCCAGTTCACTGTATGTATCTTGTGATTATACTTAAAGTGTTGGCAGTCATGAATAGACAATTCGGAAAAGTGTAATGTAGTAAATCACATTGTTTTGTCAGGTTGTAGAGGAAATCAGCCAAATACAGGGCGTGAAGAAGGTTCTGGTGGCTCAGCATGACTCTTACAAAGGTTTTCTGCCTGGTACGTAACAAAAAAGGACCTGCCCCCTTTTCACTCAGGATCCCTGTAACCTGCTTGAAAGTACACACAGTCTCTCAGTAATTGACAGCCAATTAGAATATGTAATTTCACGGTGCTGATCTTGTTTAATTTTCTTATTTATTCATTTTGTCTCTCTATAGAGGAGTTGGCTCCATTAATTCTGGAAACACAGAAGCAGTTTAGTTTCACGCACATCTGTGCAGGTGCATCTGCTTTTGGCAAGGTGAGTCATAGAAAAAGGCATTATATGGACTGTATATTTTCAATGATTTTGTTTAGTAGATTTTCTAAAATTTCATAGGAGTTCATTTCAACTGCAAAACTGTGCTTTTTCACTGTAGAATCTGCTTCCTAGAGTGGCGGCAAAGTTAGATGTTGCACCGATTTCTGATATCGTTGAGATCAAGTCTCCAGACACGTTTGTCAGAACCATTTATGCTGGTAAGATCTGATAGTGGGTACTGACATCCGACATAAATCTTGTGATATACCTAGACATCTTGTTTTGTTCTTGACGTTGAAAGATACATGATTTTGTAGTTATTGTCTTAGATTATCTAACACTTTCTTTCTACAGGAAATGCTCTCAGCACTGTTAAGTGCACTGAGCCGGTCAAGATCTTCACAGTCAGAGGGACATCATTTGAGGCTGCTGCAGCCGGGGGTAGTGCTACATCAGCAGACGGTACACTAACATTCATGCATTCATACAGTACTAGGACAGTGCATGTCCAGCTATGGTTACAGATATTTTTCATTGCTTCATTTTTGTCATTTGGGATCTGACTGCAGTTGCTGCTACTCCAGCCGCTGGAGTCTCTGAATGGTTGGAGCAAAACCTGACAAAGAGCGACCGTCCTGAACTGACCAGTGCAAAGGTTGTGGTGTCAGGAGGTGGGGAAAACGTTATGATATATTAGAACATAAACTTATAAAAGATTAAGGTTACCGTCTAAGTCTGCAGTGTGCATCAAGCATCATTGGATATAAGTTGAGGTTTATGAAGAGTTAATTTCCTTTTTTTTTTTTTCAGGAAGGGGCTTGAAGAGTGGGGACAACTTCAAACTGCTCTATGACCTTGCTGACAAGATGAATGCTGCAGGTAAAATGGGATCATTATTGTTGGAAAACTTCCTTCTTTTTTTTTTTTTTTTTTTTTTTAAACGTGAAAACAGATGTAAGTGTCAAAGTGTCTCATTTCCAGTTGGTGCATCCAGAGCTGCTGTTGATGCCGGGTATGTTCCTAATGACATGCAGGTCGGTCAGACAGGCAAGATCGTCGCACCGGTAAGTTATGTCTTCTTATTTATCTTCTGCGGCCTGTGGCTCCTGATAAATGCCCTTTTGCTTTAAGGCTGCATGTCTGCAATCTAGTACGCTCAGGCCGAGCGCCATGGCCTTCTTAAAAAGGTTACCTTCCCATTATGTGCTGCAGCTGGGTTATCCCAGCTGTGATTATTCACACATTAGACCCTGCAAAATGTACTGAATGGCACATTTAGAAGGGCTAAATGATTTATCTGATCCATTAAAGCAGAGTGCAGCGAGTGTCCGGTCAGAGATTCAGGCCAGGCTCAGACTGGACAAATTGGATTTTTCAACGGTTATGACAAGATTGTTGAATTAAATTAATTAAATATGGTTTAAACTGGCTTTGTATAATTCATCCTGGTTAAATGGAATGTTTCCTATAGCGAGTACAATAAATTGATTTGTTTTTTTCTCTTTAGATGCCATGAGTTCTGCTAATGAAACCAGTTACATTTAGGCAGGCATAGAAAAATTATTCATTTAAGACAATTAATAAATGAAATATTAACTGCCATCGCAGCCTGGCTTTGTGGTTGCCTTGCCAACGAATTACCTTCCCAAGGAAGTAAAACCACCTATCTGACTTTTAACCTGGTGTCCGCAGGAGCTGTACATCGCTGTTGGTATCTCTGGTGCCATCCAACATCTGGCTGGAATGAAAGACAGTAAGGTAAAGTAACCTGAGCCACAGCTCAGGCCATCTTTTCTAGGTTAGCCCTTTAAGACCTGATCCCTCATACACTGGTATTCATGTGTTGTGTTTTGGGGTTTTTTCCCAGACTATTGTTGCCATCAACAAGGATCCAGAGGCTCCCATTTTCCAGGTGGCTGATTATGGGCTGGTTGCTGATCTTTTCAAGGTACGTTGTTGGGACTGATATCCCTGATCTTAAATTGCTCATATAACATTTTTTCCCACTGATAAATTTTGCAAGATGCCTTATCCTAACTAATGGAAACGTTCAACTGCTAAATTATTAAGCCCCTGAATTAATCAGAGGAGAGTTGTAGCTGTTGAGTGAGCAATACTTCTGGCATCTCCGAAGACGTTAACGTGTTAAATGGCTCCTGCACAGTTGGCTCTCAATTCGCCTCCTCTTTCGGCTTGCCAGGCCATTTACACACTTAATTGGTTTCTTGTGTCGAGCTGGTACTTGCTGACGGAGAGCTTAAGAGTGCTGGCACGTCAAACACCAGAGTCCGGTTCTGTTTGTGAAAGGCTAGTAGTTGATATTTTCATGCGTGTGCTGTGGGTCATGTTTTATTTAGCCTGTCAGTGTTGCATGAGCAGCCCAGGTGTCCTGACAGACTGGGCAGAAGTGATTAGCAATAATATCTAGTGTCACTAGAGTTGTGACCTGCTGAGCGAGATCGCCTTACATGTGATCAGTCCTCAGATAGCTGATTAAAATGAATGGGCTTTCTACATTTCCCAAACGGACAGGTGATACCTCCGACCAACTCAGAGCAGGCAGTGACTGATAATTCACTTCTGAAGTTGCAGAGCCTGTTTAATACTTCAATTTCCCATTAAAATCTGGATTTCTTCATTTTACACTCTGATATTGCTGGAGAAACATTTATTACCAAAGCTCCCATTATCTTTCTTTTTTAACTTAACTGTATACAGATTTCCATTTTTAAAGTTGCTGCCCTAACCTGATTGAGTAGTTATTGCTCCTGTTGTGAATTGGCTCTGCTCTGTTTACTTGCCAGGCTGTTCCTGAGATGACTGCAGCGCTGGACAAGTGAAGACAGTCCTGCCAAACTCGGTGTCCCTCAACCCAGAATCCACTGTGGACGAGCTCAGGAGTGAATACAGGAGCAAACGCAGGACATCCACCGCCTTAACCCTCTGAATCGCCACGTTTCAGGTCATTCTTGCCATCTGGCTACAGGCCTTTATTCTCAAAGTACGAATAATTCCTTTTTAAATGCTTGGAGGAATTCATAGAGGTGTCTGATTTCCATTTTATATTCTGTTAAAGGACTTTTAGGGAATACTTGACTCTTCACAAGACCTCTGATTATCAAAGATGTAGATTTTCAGGTGAATTAAAGAAATGTATTAAAATAAGAGCAAAAGAACTCTCTTTGCCACATTTGCCTTTATTGGATGTTCACCTGGCAACAACGTCCTCTTTTCAAGACAAGATAGAAAATCCCTGTCAGTTCAATAAACAGTATTACATTTTCAAATATAAATCTTACAAGGTTCATGCTCTGGTTTTACGACATCTGATCAACTCCGCACTTCAGGTCCCTCACACAGTATTTGGTCTGGTTAGGTCAGCTGAACCTATCCTGAACTACCTCTTAACTCCGACTCTGAAAACCCAAATCATTCCAATCTGTCGGGTGCAGTTTAGACACTCAGGTGAGCTGTAGCGTTGTAAACCTGTCGGCATCCACACCGTTTCTGTCAGATTGCAGTCATGGTACCAGGATTTAAACAATTCATCACGTCTCATCCCCCAGTCAGGCTAAAATGCCATTTCCTCCCCCTCATAAATTTGAGATAAAAATGTTGCCGTTGCTGCGGCGATCCAAAGGACTCTTCCTTGTGGACACACTAGACTGGCTAAAAAACCCCAGCCCATACTCCTGCATTTGTGATAAAAATCAATGTCTTGTAGCTTGAAGGAAGTGATTCATAGTTAAGGGCCCTATAATGGATAATCAGATCAGTCCATTTAATTCTTACAAAGTGTATCAGAGGAACTAAGCCCTCAGCACCATCACTTCTCTGCTTTCAGGCTCTGGACAGCACGTTTGAACGTGTCAGAAGTTTCCTGTTCACACCAGTTTTGTGAACGTTTGACCCTGCCGCTGGTTGCTTTTGGTAAAATTTTTCATAAAACCTGTTTCGTCGGTGGTTTTCTAAAAAGTAGAGCCTCAAAAATGAGTCCGTGTCATCCAGGTGTTCTGAGACATCTTTGTGCCACACTGGTCAGTTCTTAGTCCCAACAGTGCAAAGATGTGGAGAGCTGATGTGCCACTGACCCCCACCCAACGACCTCAGCAGTCCTCTGAGGGCCCAGGCAGGGTCTTATGTCTCTGACAGACGGCTGACTGGGGCGTCGACTGGCTCCATCATCTTGTACTTCTCTTCCAGAAGGCCCTCGGGTCCCTGCAGGTGGATGAGGGGCTTGGAGTGCAGCCCCGCCCGGCTCTCCTGGTTCCTCTTGTTGTAGATGTTGACCCTGTGGTCCAGCTCTGGGCTCGTTTTGGTCGAACCGGTGGGGCTGGGTGGTTTCAAGTTGACCGGGTCCAGGGCCTTCTGGGTGAGGCAGGAGTCCTCCGAGAGGGAGAAGAGCAGCTCCTGCACCACGGTGCTGGGACTCCCCCGTGGCTGAGAGCCCAGGGCCAGAGGGCTGCTGTAGGGTGGGGGGTAACAGCGCTGCTCACTGTAATCTGTAGAAGTGGAGGCCTCGCGGACCGTGGAGCTGCAGTCCGTGGTGGAGCCCAGGGTGTGGCTGCTGACGCTGTGCTGGCGCCCGCTGAAGCTGCTGCGGGACAGCGTGGCGTTGGAGGCCTCGCTGACCAGACTGCCAGTGCGCCGGAACGTGCGGCCAGAGGTCACCGCGTCGGCACTCACCAGTGAGGAGGGGAACTGGCTGGGGTTGTTGGGCAGATGCACGTCTATGGCTGCCGTGGTGATGACGCGCGCCGGGTCTGGGATGCCCATATCTGAGGGGGCACCAAAATCACCATTTGAGAGCTCTGCAGCGTTGCCACGGCTACAGGACAGGCGCAGGCATACTCACCGCTGCTGGGCTCGCTGTAGTACTGGCTGATGTAGTTGTTCATGTCATCTTGACTGTGGTGATCTGACAGAATAAAAGTTTTTTTTTATTAAGATTATGAATATTAAAGGGGAGAAAACATGGTGGAGTTACACTCTAGAAATACTGAATAGAAATGACTAAAATTGCCTAATATCGTCCAGCTCCTCGGGTGTTATTTGGTTATGCACAAATCGCAAGCAAAATAACGTTTGCCACCACCCTTAAGAGCTCCAGTGAGGACCTGGTTCCCAGATGCTAAATCAGTTTACGTCTCTCTCTTAAGTGCTGTTCAAGGTCCCGCAGGACTGTCGCATGGCTCATATTCATTTATGTTCGGGTTCCACGTATTTATGCTATGAACGTCCCGGGGGGGCTCTCATTGTTCAGCTTTAACTGCATGACAGCGACCATCCCCAGATGATCAATACGACGTGAGCAGCTCCAGTTAAAAGGACGCCTGACTGGAAGCGGCGTGACGCACGGTGGGCCGTGCCGTGATTTATAGCTTTGATAAAGGAAAAGCCTCGGCGTTTTGAGCCCTGACATCATTTGTACTGACGCCGCTTTGTTGCTTCAAGCTCTGTAAGTTATGACCTGTCACTGTGTGAAAGCTTTATTGTCCATCCATGCGTGGCAACAGAATTTTGATGTGAACTCTGAGACAGATGTGTCTGGGACGAGGGCGCCGACACCGCGCCGCTGTGTGGCAGCCGCTGCCCTTTCCTCCAGCGTGGAGCTTGGGCTTTTACCATCCTTTTACAGAGCTTAAATAACTTGTTGTTGTTTTTTTTTCAATATTGACAAAGATCTCTGAATCTGGTTAGGCTATGACTTTTTAGCCAACATTTTTATATTTGACAGCTCAGTCGTAAAGAGATTCAAATTTAATATTCAACACAGCCATTTAAAGTAGACACTGAGGTGTTGATTTCGTCAACGAAAACGATGACGAAATATGTTTAAAGGACATATAAAGGAAACTAGACGAGACGAGACAAAATCCCATGTGAATAAATAAAAACCTAGACTAAATCATGACGCAATTTCGTTGACTAATAAAGATCAGACGAAAATTTAATTCACCAAATAAAGACTGGGATAATATCTATAATTACTTTAGCTCACAAAGAAATACCAGACGAAATAAATTATATGATATTTTTCCACTTCCTGTTTCCTTTGACGCGCTGTTCCGCACACT
>BJFM01000132.1:7898-10398 GCA_016586285.1 Arothron firmamentum
AAACAAGAACCAGCTCTGCCAGAAACACAGCTTGTTTGTTAGCGCTGCGTGAGGACTCCACACACCAATCTAATTTCAGATAAATGCATGAACGCAATAGACACTGTCTATTACCGTTGGTATAAAACCTGACTTGGCACCGTTTGCTGCTCTGGGAGAAGAATTCTGCAGCAGAGCTGGAAGAGACAAACACCAGGGTGTTATCTGCTGTGTGTGTGTGTGCAGACAACACACACACACACACACACACACAGCTCGCTGACTGAGTGGAGACAGGAATTCGTGTCCTGAATCCACACGCGCTCCTGCGATGAGGTCCATGTGATCTCCGCTGAGCCTGCAGGAGCAGATAAATATTGACCGGAGTGAATGAGGTCCGTCAGCGTGCACGCTCGCAGAGACGCCAGCTCCACCTGCACGCTTCCGCTGTTCAGGCCGTGTTTAACAAAACACTGAATCAATATAAATATTGATGGAGAAGCTGAGGTTCTTCACAGGAAGCATCAATAATGAAACAGGTGTGTGTGGCTGGATGTCAGTACCCATGAGCCACCGCAGGTGCACGGCCGCCTCTGTGTGTGTGTGTTCCGTGCACGTGCATGCTGGATATTCAGCTTCTGAATATTACAATAGCATTGTTCTTGCCTGAGGAGGAGGTGCGTCACAGAGAACAGCTGATTTCCCTCTAATGAACCAGCTTGTGTTCGGAACAGTTCTGCCAGGACCCAAACGCAGCAGCAGGCGCTGCGACCAGGAACAGCAGGAAACAGACTGGAGGAAAACGCTGCTCTTCTAAAGCTCCACTGCTGGGCGAGCAAAGACCAGGCTCCCTCCAGGGAACGGGGCAGTCCTGGAACCAGGACAGAAACTCAGGCGGGTCAGGACCCAGGACTCAGCCCAAGCTCAGTCTGAGAGCCTGGTACCGCTGCAGCTCACAGCAACCCAGCCTGGTTCTGGGGCAGCTGCCTCTGGTTCCCTCTGATTGCTGATGAGCCACAGCTGCCCCGACACCAGCCAGGCTGACACGCCCCCTGGTGGACAAAACAAGAACAGCACCAGGAACCCAGATGTGCAGAACCCTGACAGCTTTGCTGCTGTTGGTGCAGCACTCGTGTGTTTGCTGCTCTCACCTGCAGCTTCCTTCTTTTATTTAGCTACTTCCTGTCATGAAACGTGAACGTGCAGGTGACCAAACACACCTGGGATCCTCTGATGTTTCTGATTGGTCGGTTTCTGCTGCAAATGCACCAAAAACCTTCAAGTCTAAAGAACTTTGTGAAGCTGAGCCGTCGCTGTTTAAAACTCCCTACATTTGAGATCGTGGTGACGCTGATGTAGCACGGCTCTGGCTCTGGCTCTGGCTCTGGCTCTGGCTCTGGCTCTGGCTCTGGTTCTGGCTCTGGTTCTGGTTCTGGTTCTGGTTCTGGCTCTGGCTCTGGCTCTGGCTCTGGCTCTGGCTCTGGCTCTGGCTCTGGTTCTGGCTCTGGTTCTGGTTCTGCTGTGTTTTAAAGGTCAGCTGGTGTGTTTGGGCAGTCAGAAAAGTTCCTGTCGATGTGGAAACTGAGACCAGAACAAATGATGCAACTCCAAGGCAGAAAGGAGGGAGCTGCTGGAGCTTCTGTCAGGATGGAGGCAGCTCCGCCTGCGGGGACGAGGCCTCGGCGTCGGACTTTCAGCCGGTTCCACTCAGGAAAGATCTCCCAGCTGAAGATGAGAACTTTCTTTATTTCATCTTTTCATACAGGAAGCCATGAAGGAGGGTCCACAGCTGATCTGCTGAAACCTTCCTGCTCTCCTGCTGCGGCCTTCAGAACCGACTTCTCCTCAAATCCCGAAACATCTCAACCGTGCAAAGTTCATTAAAGTGAAGGAGACCAGTCCAGACTGCTTGTTGGTACTAATAATGCAGGTGTGGTACGCTGGAAGCAGGTGTGTGAAGGTGTGAAATCATCAGGTTGTCTCCATGAAAGATGGACTTGAAGTTGAGTCAGTGTGGAGCTCACGGCAGCTTCCTGGATGGACAGCATGGTCCCTCACGCTTCAGCTTCTCCCACCTGCTGCTCTCTGGTTCTGTAATGTTCCTCTGGAAGGTTCCTCAACTTCTCTGCAGCCTTTAATCACAACAAAAGAGACGTTTGGTTGCATTGTGAGGCTGAAGTGATGGGTGGTGTCCACCAGCCCTCCAACCTGCATCAATACTGTCGCTGTGTGAGGGGGCCCAGACCACGTCTGCTGGCCTGCTCACCTGCTCAGGGGTCAGGTCCCGCTGCTCCTGGGCCAGCATCTCGTAGCCCACCATGAACTTCTTGACGGTGGCGGAGCGCAGCAGCGGAGGGTAGTAGTGGGCGTGCAGCTGCCAGTGGGAGTTGTCCTCCTGCAGGTGAGCGCCGGTGGGGGCTCCTGAACACAGAGGCCAGACCACAGCAGCTCAGCAGGAGCTTCTGCTACCTGAAGCTCTGCACAGCTGCAGCCTCATCAGGTTGGGCCCTTTGGAACGGTC
>BJFM01000132.1:15398-35130 GCA_016586285.1 Arothron firmamentum
ATGTTTTCTTAAAAAACAAAACAGTCTGGATATAGAGAACAGCTCCACTCAGCCCAACCTCCATCCTCATCCGTTCGCCCTGAGGCGTCATTAACTTTTTATTTGATTCAACATGAAACCCATTAAAATGAAAACGGGCTCTGTGGAGTGAACAGAACGATCCCGGATGATGAAATGTGGGGTGAAAAGTTTACCTGCCGTCTGTGGTGTGAAGCCTTACCTGAACCCAGGGGTAGGTGGAGCCCAGCTCTTCCACTAGCTCCGCCCACTTGTCAATCACCTTAACGACCTCGTGGGTCTTCATCAGCGGGAGGGTGACGTCAGACCAGGGATGGAAACACATGACCTTGCTGACAGGAGCATGGAGAGAGAGGCGGAATGTTAGAAGGTCTCCTGTCTGTCCCAGCAGTTGCTGCTCGCTGCTAATTATTCCTGTCGAACGCCTCGTTAAAAGGTCTTTTAACGAGGAGATGACGGGAGTCCTGCTTGGACGAGAACAGCAGCCATTTAATGCTCAATTAGCTGTGACAACTGGGAAAAAATAATTACATTTAAGCTTTCATGTTTTGTCTTCTGTGTTCGTGTGTGTGTGTGTGTGTGTGTGTGTGTGTGTGTGTGTGTGTGTGTGTGTGTGTGTGTGCGTGTGATTCCTCATGCAGCCTGGCTGTCAGCGTCAGTAAAGCCCAGGTGTGTATTGACGGGCCGGCTCCTCTTTGACCTGAGCAGCCAGAGTCAGTGATTGAACATGACTTTGCTTTTGACCTGCAAACTGCAGCTCTGTCAAAATAAAACCAGCTAATTTCTCCTCAAACGTCCCCAGTATTTGAGTTGGAGGGGTCAGGTGACCGAGGAAACCCAAAAAGAGCCATTAAAGCACAATTCCAGATATTTCCAGAATACAAAGAGCCTTCGGACTCAGACGTATCTGATCATTTCTCTGACATCTGAGGAGAAACTCAGCCTATTAGAGAAAAACCCTGGATGGTAAAACAGTGAAACAAGAACCACAAGAAAGTTTAAATATGACCATCCAGAACAGAGTTTCGGGCCATTTTCCCTCCAGGCTGTGCAGGCAAAGGAGGCCTGATGGTGTGAATCCTCAGAGATCAATCCTGATCCAGGAAGACTGGTCCCCAGGCTCCATTCTCCAGCCCACGTCCCTGCATGGCCTGTTATATCAGCAACCCCCTGATGGCTGAGGTGTTTGGAGACGTGGCAGCAGCGGCTTGTTTGGATGGTTCCCTGGTTAGCTTGAAGCAGCACAGACTGAGTCATGTGACTGCTCTTCTTCTACATTAGCTCAAAGCTCTGGAAAACGCAGCGCTAACGTTAAGGCTAACATCTGACTAGTTCAACACGGCTGTTGGAACTCTGGGAACAGCCCCGCTGAAGTGGACTCCAACAATCTCACACCTATGGGATGGTAGCTTACTGGTACCCTTCAGGACCCTTCAGGTCAACGGTAGCTATGACAACCACAGAGGACACCTGCGACACGTATGTAGATCCCACACACTCTTTTCTTCTTACCAGACGCCACGAGCAGCTCTGGACTGGAACAACGGATGTTGATCCGAACCTCAAAAACAAGTAAATATAAATAATTAAAATAATTGTTCTGTTGCCATAGAAACCACATCTTTTTTTTTCTTTTTTTTTTTAAAAAAGCACATGTTGGAAATCAGCAGAACATTGTGGCTTCAGTATTTTCTGCTGTGTTAAGGACGAGGAGCCGAGCTCACCTGGATCTGGAGCATCTGGCTGCAGAGCCGGAAAATCATTGTCGAACACAAAAGTGCTGTCGTAATCTGAATTTACCTGTGAAAGGAAAGAGACACGCAGGTGTGACCACAGAATGAGGGGAAACACCTGGGCTCACAGAACCGCACGGCTGCATGGGTCCGCTCTCACCTGTCCGTTGGCTCGCCTGTTCCCAGGACAGAGAGGGTTGCTGGGGTCGTACCTGGGGATGTGTTCCTCAGGGGGCTTCTCTACCTGGCCAGCCCAGGGCCTCTTCATGCGGTGGGCTGACACCAAGACCCAAGTGTCCCGCAGAGGGTTATAACGCAGGTGCTGGTGTTCTGAACACAGAAATCATAACACACATTGTGATCATAGCACATTTTAAAATGTGAAGAGCTTTTTTTTAAAAAAAAAAAAAAAAAAACTTTAGATGAGTTGTTTACAATAAACACTGGATTAAACAGACTAATGGGTCTTAACGGTGCTATTGCCAATCAATAAAACTTCAGTACCTTTTGGATCAAAACTGACATCTTTGTCGCCGCTCATAACGGTGGTTGATGTTTAGAAAATGGCACGTTTTGATGTCCGATTCTCTAAACTTATAGACAAATTCTTTCAAATCACAATTTCTGAAGTTACAACTTGCAGAAATGAAGTCCCCGGGAGGACTTCCTGTTTTCAACAAGCGACAAAAATCGGGCTCTTTGGGATAGTTTGACGTACCGTGACTAATCCATTAATCTTCAAAAGAGGAAAGACAGACAATATATAAAACATAAAATAATAACTTCATTTGTGCTTTAAAATAAAAACTTATATAAGCAGCATTTATGAGTTCATTTTAAGGTAAAATGTTAAATAAAATCAAACTACTTTAAGGGGGGTTCTACAATGAGCTGGCAACCCGGAAGTTTCTCCCGCCTCCTGTCTAACCTGTCCGGTGATTGGTTGATTACCCAATTCCCGCCTTTGACTGATCAGGAAGTGTTTGTATCCACGCCTGCCGCCTGGTGTGCTAATGGCGTGTTTGCAGCCACTCTCCCGGCCTGTAGTCCACCTTCCCTCTGCTCTTCTGTCCATGCAGTTTAGTCTCGGAAATGTCCGCACTCAGAACTGGATTTAAGCTGCTCTTCTTTGCCGCAGCCACCGTCCTGGTCGTCTTACTTCTGCGGCACTGGATGGCCACGAAGCAGTATGTTTTCAACAAGGAAGACGTCGCCAAACTGGCCAAACAGTACGCGGGTGAGTTGGGTTCTGTTGGGAGGCGGTCTGTGCTAATCCGGGTCAGGGTCAACATGGACTCGACTCTAATTCACATGAAAGACAGAGTGACTCTGCAAACCTGCGCTGTGCTAATGGATGTGCGTGTTCTCAGGACAGGACCATGAGCAGGCCTTCTCCAAGGTGGTGGTGGAGCTCAGGAAGAGGTGATTCATGCTGCTGGAGTCGGCTTTCTTGGTCTTTTTGTGTAATGTCAGTAAACTTTTTGCACACGGCATTTAGTTCTTGATAATTATATAAAGTATCAGAAGGTGAACATTGTCCCCTTTGTTTTAAATGTGTCGCTGACCAAAGTGCTTTGCCTCCAGTTGAAATTGTGATACAGCTGATTTTCAGAATAATCATCCCTGAATGTGGATGAATGGTTACAAAGATGCTAATTCTAAAACATGTCAACCCCCATCAATCCCCCAGAGACCCGGTTTAACCTCCTGCAGCCGTTAGCTGGTCTTTACTGGGATGTGCTGGTTTGTGACCTTCTGTTAACCTTCCCCTGCCGACCTCACCTGCCCAGGTATCCCGGCCACATCCTGCCAGACGAGGACCTGCAGTGGGTGTTTGTGAACGCTGGAGGCTGGATGGGCTCCATGTGTCTCCTCCACGCGTCGCTCACCGAGTACCTGCTGCTGTTCGGTACCGCTGTTGACACGGGAGGACACTCAGGTGGGATCTGATGCTGATCTGAGGATGCTTCCTGCTGGGCCGGGACAGAAATGGAGCCTGTTTGTCTTCCACCCATCAGGTCGTTACTGGGCTGAGATCTCTGACACCGTCATATCTGGAACCTTCAGACAGTGGAAGGAGGGCACCACCAAGAGCGACATTTTCTATCCCGGTAACTCTGCCTTCATCTGTCGCCGCTGAGTGAAAGTTTGTGTCTCCGGGTGAAGTTTCATTCTTCTTGTTCAGGCGACACGATCGTGCACGCTGTTGGCGAGGCCACCTCAGTCCAGTGGAGCGCCGGGACGTGGATGGTGGAATACGGCCGAGGCTTCATCCCGTCCACGCTGGGATTCGCTCTGGCGGACACTCTGTTCAGCACGCAGGATTTCCTCACCATGTTCTACACCGTCCGGGTCTACGCCAAGAGTCTGCTGCTGGAGGCCGGCACGCTGCTCGCCGAGGCCGGAGCGTTCTGAGGCCGCTGGGCAGAGATCGGGGGGGACACCGGGGTCCCTCCGAAGATGGACGCCTCTTCTGTGCTTCTACCTGTACAGGTTTATTTAAAAATAAAAGTTATTTTTAAAAGCTAAAAAGTTATTTATAATTGAGTTAATCAGGTTTCTGCTGTCTGGTCCTCAGGCAGGGTTCAAGTTATCAGTACGAAATAATCACATTCATACAATGAGATTTATTTATTCGGATCAATTAAGCTGAGCTTTGTGACTTGTCCTACTCAGAACCGAGCTTCAGATTCCTCTCAGTCCCATCTGAACGTCAGGTCCGTTGTAAGGTTGGTCTCAGTCGGAGGATCAGTTCACACTCAGTTCCTGAGTCTTTGCGTGATCTAATGTCTCTTCACAAAGTCATGTTTTTAAAGGTCTGTGTTCCTTCACCTTTTTAAACTAATCTGTCATCAAATATGAGTTATTTTTCTTTAGCCCTACATACATTTTAAGCTATAAACAGAAGATTAACACTAAGTACAGCACTCTTTGCTCGTTGAGCAGGAAAATGAGGTAGATGCTGCTCAATTCATGAAAGTCTTAAAATTCAGAAGCTGCTTGTGGGAAATTAAGTTGGTTCTGTATGTATATTTGTAAAACTCAAACTGTGGAGATGCACTTAAATAAAACAAAGAACTTGTGTAAACTTCAGTCTGATGTGGTGTTCATGTTTACTGAGCTGAGGTGTCAGTAAATAAATGTTTTTGGAGACATTGCCTTTGCTGCCCTCAGGTGGACACTTGATGTCAAGCAGGACCAACCCATGAAAATATCACGAACAAGTTTGTTTTAAATTAAAACAGGTAGAACTGAGGTTACAAAATAAATTATGTTTATAGTCTTTTCATTATCTAAGTAAGTGCATTTGTTTATTTGCTAATGCCTACTCAAAAATTAAGGTGTTGCTGTATATTCTTATTTAACATTTCAAATTTGTGTGTACATTTTCTTGTTTGAAGATACTGTTGATCTTTTTTCTTAAAACTGGAATAAGTCTAAGTCAAACGTCTTATCTTGTCTTCTTGGCTGACTCCCATACGTCCCTGCGGCTACGGCAGCCCGGAGGGAACAAACAGGACATTTTTCAGAAGACACGAGAAAACAGATGCGGCAAAGAACCTGGCAGAAAATAGCTGTTGTTTTAAACACGGAATGGAATTTTCCTACCAAAGCATGAAAGTTTCCCATCAGGTTCGAGAGGCAGTGAGTTTGTCCTGAGTTTTTCTTTCATATATGTTTATACATTTTTGTTCATCTAGAATTAGCATGCTAAGTGTTGTCCGTGGTAACTTTTAGATAACAAACATTTTGAGCAAACAAACATTTCGAGAACTGAATAAAGCTTTAGCGCTGTCGGAGGCTGGTAAACTTTGCTCCTCACATTGAGCACATACATGTGCTAATGAGCCTATTTTGGAGCTATTTCGTACAGCCTTTCGTTAATTATTACAATCTAGCCTAGCTTCGAGCTACAATTAGCCGGCGTTTTTCGTTGCCTAGATACGCTCAGGCGTCTCTAACTAGCAGTTTGTCGCCCTCTAGTGGAACATTCTGAAAGATGCTGAAATATTTAATACTCTGGTGTTAGTAGCCTCTTCAGTCCAAAATTCTCTGACTAACTTGAAAAAAATTGATATTACAGAACTGTAATACCTCATTTCACTTAATTTCTGAACAAAGAACAGCAGCCATGTTTTTTTAACGGCTCCCTCTGTTATCTAGGATGAGTTGAAGGCTGAGATGAGGAAGAAGAGTCTCCTGGTCCTTATTTATGAGCACCTGCTGGGACAAGGGTCAGTATGAAAGCACCTGGTAACACATGAATTTTGGATTTAACTATTAAGTGGCAAAAGCTTAAAGTTGTTTTCGTTATGATTTTAAAATGAATGACTGAGAGAACGTTTGGACAGAACAGCTCAGTTTGAGGGGCACATGTGCCCTAATAAACCTGGATGTAAATAAAGTTTTAACTTGCCTATGAAAAAATCTACTTCTTTCAGTATCCTGTTTATGTTTACACAGAGAACTTTGGCATTAAACAATAATAATTTGTGTTTGTACCCATGTACATGTTACACATCTAGATCAGTGTGGATGCTCAGACTGTCGGCCATCATTACTGACATCTCTACTGACATCTCTTTAGCTACGTTGCCACGGCAGCAGCCTTGGACCGGGAGACTAACGGGGCAGTGAGGAAGTTTGAGGTGTGTGACAACGTCGACCTGGAGATGATGCTGCTGGAGTTTGAGAGTTATCACTACATCAAGTACCAGAAATATCCCAAAGTGGTCCGTAAAGTGACAGCAGGTATGAAACCACCCAGGAGGTCCGTCAGGGAGGCAGGAAGCCTCGTAGGAGGGCAGACCTCTGTACTCTACTTGACACCGCATGGCGGATGTGTTTGTGTGCAGCTGAAAGCAGGATTGCGGGAGCTGTTCCACAGAAGAGGTGAGGTTTCTCTCCTGGTGATTCCCAGTCTCAAACTCTTCCTGTCTAACATCAGAGCTCTGCTGGGTCATGTGATTTCTGTCCTGCAGGGGTCCTAAATCAGCTGAGAGACGCCTCCCCAACATCAGCTCTCACCCGAGACGGTCTGGGAACAGAACCAAGACCAGCAGCTCGCCCACACCTGTACAGCATCTCACACACGCCAACACGGCCTGTCCTACAGTCAGAGCCGTTGTCATGACGATGGAGTCTTGTGTTCCAGGAGGAGAGTTCCTCTGCTCTTCCCGACTCCTCAGACTTTGGACTCAACATTTCCTCCATCACAGGCGGAGCTGTGGATTCAGCTGCCAACAGGAAGGTTCCACATCATTCAGTTTTTGCACATTTTAGCTCTCACAGGTGACCAAAGGTCACCAGAGAGGAACAGCCGGATCCTCTCAGTGATAGTGTGAGCTCATTCATACCAACACACTCATTTTAGATGCTTTTCAGGGCCTGAGGATGGAGGGAAAAGGCAGAACCTATGATGGAGGAAGAGGTGGTGGAGCCGAACATATGGTGCATATAAACAAACATACATATATAGAAACATCCATCAAAGGCTCCACGAAATTCTCACACGTGCAAAGAGATCAGAAAAATGTTCCTCATTATCAGTTTAACGGTGCGTTACAGGAACGACTGCTGAAACCTCTGAGTGGCTTCTGTGGAATGAGCAGCGAGATGAGCGAACTGGCTGCAATCATCAGCAGGGTAACTCACACACACACACACACACACGCACACGCACACACACACACACACACAGAGTTTCGTATTTCTGAACCAGATGTTGGAGGTGCGAGTGTCCACCAGAGGGCAGCAGAGCTCTTCGTGACTGAGGTCTGGTGCGGTGATGAAGGCCCAGCTTCCTGCATGAGATGTTTGATTTTAAAGGACACCTTTACACACAAACATCACCCCATGAGAGCGTGTGTCTTCACTCTGCCTGGTCCCCCGCAGGACATCTATACAGATAACCTGAGTGTGCAGTGGGACGACATCATCGGCCTGGAGGACGCCAAGCAATTAGTCAAAGAAGCTGTCGTCTATCCCATTAAGGTGTGTTTGCCGCCTGGACCTGCTGATATTTCAGCTTCGATTCTGAATGTTTCTCCTTTAAAGAGGAGGAGCAGGAGGTCAGAGCAGTCAGTTACACTGACATTAAATCCATACCTAGGATAATGTGGCATATACAGATGA
This sequence comes from Arothron firmamentum, assembly GCA_016586285.1. Taxonomy (NCBI): domain Eukaryota; kingdom Metazoa; phylum Chordata; class Actinopteri; order Tetraodontiformes; family Tetraodontidae; genus Arothron; species Arothron firmamentum. Next base: position 23,285 of record BJFM01000132.1, read on the forward strand.
CAGATGGACAGAAGGACACAGGCTTTACTATATGCACAGAGCCACAGGTGACAGATACACACACACACACACACACACACACACACGGGGAAGATGCATGGTTCTGGTGACAGCTCAGCAGGTCGTCTGCATCCTGCTGACATTTCCAGTCTGAGATGAGGACTGATGCTGCTGCTGCTGACCTGCTTTTATTGACCCCCCCACCCCACCCCCACCCCCACCCCCACCTCCACCCCCACCTCCTGCCTCCATTATTATTCATTCTGTGGGGAATAAGGTCAGCCTGGTGATTTGACTCCCCTCAAATTCAGAGTAATTTGTGATATTTGCAGCGTGTGACACTCTGCTCTCCGTCTCCCATCTGCATCTCCTGTCAGTATCCGCAGCTGTTTACAGGAGTCGTGTCTCCGTGGAGGGGTCTGCTGCTCTACGGCCCCCCAGGTGAGGCTCAGCCACGCTGGGAACCACCCTTCGGAAGAAGTTCTTCCTGTGGTCGCTTCATTCTTTCTTTCATTTTGATCTCCTTCAGTGATTTATGTGAACTTCAGAGTTCAGAAGCAGCTTTACATTTTCCTGGATTTGATTTTTAATTTTCTGGCCTGTTTTCAGTCCAAAAGTGCTGAATGTTTTAGAAAGCATGATTTGACAGTTCAAGGTTCTTAGAAGCGTCCCGTGTGATGTCCGGCAGGGACAGGGAAGACGCTGCTGGCCCGGGCCGTGGCCGCCGAGTGCAGAACCACCTTCTTCAACATCTCAGCCTCCAGCATCATCAGCAAGTGGAGAGGAGACTCTGAGAAGCTGGTCAGGGTGGGTTTCACACACACGCACACACACACACGCTGAACTCAGCCTGGAACCGGCCCGTTCTGTGTGAGCAGGTTCTGTTCGAGCTGGCCCGGTACCACGCCCCGTCCACCATCTTCCTGGACGAGCTGGAGTCGTTGATGAGCTACAGAGTGAGCAGCGGGGGGTGAGCACACACCTGCACGACCACAGACTTCTGTTGAACCATGTGACTCAAACAGGACCGATGTCGGGTCGGAGGGTCAGAGGTCGTCTTTGATGTAGAGATGGTGATCATTGTCTCATCAGTCAAGCTGAGTTTCAGCAACTTGAGTGTTGATTGGTTCATTTAAGATGAATTACTGAGCAGAAGTAGAAAATGTACCAAAACCTGTTGAGAGATGTTGCTATGACGACCGTCTGAGGCGACAGGAGGAACCTTCTGATGTTGTAGAGAACATGAGGGGAGTCGCAGGATGAAGGCGGAGCTGCTGGTGCAGATGGACGGACTCAAGAGTTCAGACGAGCTGGTGTTTGTGCTCGCTGCCTCCAACCTGCCATGGTAATGCACGCACACACACACACACGCACACACACACACACACACACACACACCTGTAGGTGATCACTGAACGCCTGATGATAAACATCAAAGGTCAAAATGAGGCTAAATTTGGATCTCTATATATATTGTTTCATTCTGAGTCCCTGAACTCACCACACACACACACACACACACACACACACCACCAAACACGGTTTTGTTGTTTGGTGCCCCCTGGCGGTAATTTTGTGGAATTGCCGCTTGGGCACCGGTTCGGGCCAGTGACCCGGGACAGGCACAGCTGAGCCCAGCTTGGTTTTGTTTTTGTTTTTTTACTTTATTGCAGTAAACACTCATTCAAACTTTCATGTACATGTATACATTCATCTTCTCTTCCATCCCTTGAGGCGCATGCATTTATCCTCTACCCCGCGTCCTCCGCAGGGAGCTGGACCAGGCCATGCTGAGGAGGCTGGACAAGAGGATCCTTGTTGGCCTCCCGTCCTCCACGGCCCGCTGCACCATGACCATGCACTGGCTGCCTCCGCGAAGCTCCACAGGAGGCATGGAGCTCCAAACGGAGCTGGACTATCAGGCTCTGGCAGAGGTCTCAAGGCTTCAAGTTTATTGATCACAACATACACAAGTTTAAACACACACACACACACAAGTTTAGGTGTTGATATCGCAGCACTGTTGTGTGTTGACAGGAGATGGAGGGTTACTCTGGCTCTGACGTCAGGCTGGTCTGTAAGGAGGCCGCCATGAGGTCGGTGCGCAAGATCTTTGGTGCTCTGGAGGCGCGAGACAAAGGTCTGTCAGCAGGAGGCGCCGACGCGTCGACCGTCCAGCTGGAGCCCGTCACCACCGCTGACTTCCTGGAAGTGATCTCGCACACCAAACCTTCATGCTCAAACCTGATGGACAAATATGCATCGTGGGGGAGTCGGTACCAGGCCGCAGCGTCCTCCTAAGCATGGTCAACCACCACACGCCTCCAGGCCTACACCTGCCGACAGGTGGGTCGTTTACCTGGCTCAGTCCAGAAGCAGCAGGTTCTTCAGGACGTGTTCAACAGCCTGGGGGAAGCTGTCGCAGGTCAGGTGAGGAGGGGGGTGGATCTTGGCCTCGTCTCCTGGCCTGTATTTACCTGCAGAGGTGGACCAACAGCGTTCAGGTGGCGTCCCACCAGGTCGCTCACGCCTGCCTGCACACAAGCTCCGCAGCTACAGCAGATGCTAGCAGTTCAGCCACCATGTTTACATGATGCAACCAGCCCAACGGGCCGTGTGTACGCCCCAGTCCACGGCCCCGCAGAGATGAGGGGTTGTTCTCACCGGTTCTGACCAGAACTCCCAGCATCCCCGCCTCCTGAGCTCCAGCCACGTCGTCTCTGACATCCTGTAACAAAGCAGCCCAGGCAGAGTTAGCACAGAGGCGGCTGTGGGGGGAGGCCGGAGGCGGGGGTCTGGGTCCTTACGTCTCCGATCATGACGGCTTCAGACGGGCTGCAGCCCAGCTCGGACAGAGCCTGCAGAGGACAGAGCCGTCAGAGGCGGAACCTTCCCATCTTCGAAGGGGGAAACCTGCGCCTGACCTGTGTGAAGAAGGTCTCCTCTGGCTTGCCCACCACCGTGGCTCTACAGTCGCCAGCGTACTCCAGAGCCGCCACAAAGGGCCCGGGACCGAGGGCCAAACCGTCCTTACGTCTGTAGTAGCGACCCTTGTGGATGGCGATGAGAGGAGCTCCGTCCAGGATCAGCCTGGGACGAAGCAGAAGAACCAGGACCAGAACTCAGCCCAGGCTAGGCAGCAAACACCAGGATTGGTGTTCCAGCTCCACAGCTAAAACCAACTGTGATTAACGGCGGAAAAAGCAGCGATGCAACAGCAAAACGTCAGATCTGCCTCCTGCCTCAGCGAGGAACATGTGAGAGAAGCACCTGAAGGCCTTGTTGAGCGTCTGGTAGTTGAAGCGGTCAGGAGCGAGGCCGACGACCACGGCGTTTGGGTCTGATGTGTCGATGCCTTCACACAGAAAACACAGCGGGATGACCAACACAGGCACGCTCAGGCTGAGGAAGGAGTGAAGGGAGCTGGAGCCCACCGCTGAAGTCCTCCAGAGCGCTCTCCTCCACCAGCAGCAGCGGCCGGTGGCCTTTCTGCTCCAGCAAGCTCCTGGCAGCGCTCAGAGACGTGAAGATCTCCGTCTCCTGTCAAGACATGTCAAATATCAGCAAAACAGCAGAGGGTAAAGCACCACCACCGAAGCAACAGCGCCGCCTGCTGGTTAACGCCGACAGCAGCCTATCAGCTTAAGCTCCTGCATCTTTGTGCTCTACCTGGACGTTGAAGTGGAGGCGCTGCAGACGCTCCAGCAGGTCTCTCTTGCACTCTTTGGTGGTGTTGGTCACAAACTTCACGGCCACGGACGCCTGCCGTAACCTGGACTCAGAGAGGACGTGGAAGGAAGGAAGTCACCATGGAGGGAATGAGGCTGGTCGTCGCAGACGTGGAGAACCGAGCTGTCCCACCTGTGAAGGGCATCCTGCGCTCCAGGCACGGCCGCGTCCTCTACGTGAAGAGTTCCGCTCAGGTCGATGAGAACGGCCTTCACAGCCCGTCTGCTCGCCATGATGGAGACCAGCAGACGGCGGCAGGTCTGGAGGAGGATCAGAGCCCAACAGGTTCCATCATTACGGTCACAGAAAAGCAGACTTCAGACACACAGACTGGACGTCAGTCATCAAGAGAACAAGGGCAGAGAACCGCGCAGCCATCTCCACGCCAGGATCAGCATCTGGACCCGACCATCAACCCTGACCTCAGGTCAGGCGTCGCGCACGTGAGTTAGACTGGTTTCATATCTGAAAACAGTCATCAAACAAACCTCAGACCGTCATTGAGAACAGGCAGCCACATGTTCAGTGAGATTATAGTGAACTAACGGCATCAAATACAATCAACAGATTTGGTTGGATCATTAGTTAGCTGAGTTTGGTGATTTTATAGATCACACGTGCGTCCGATCGACCATCCATCCTGCAGCAGATTGATAACTGAGGGGCTGGAAATGAGCTTTACTCTGTTTAAAAAAAGCTTATTCTGCCGTAATAAAGAGATTGACCACCGTAATCACAAATCACATCAGTAGTATCAGAATTGATCAGATTACTGTTGTTCAAACCTGCGTCAGAGCGAACTGAGAGGATTATTGAGCAGTTCGGCCTCAGCCCCTCCAGATTTGAGGATTGTGTTGATTGCAAGGCCCCGATGTGATCCTTTATTATTTAGACATGTTTGGATTTGAGTCTGTCGTGTATTTATCAATATGAGCACACAATTAATGCTTTTAATGCTCAACCAAAGCACCAAACCGGCTTAAACACACAGAGCCTGAGCTTAGCGAGCCCTGCAGGCACCTTCAGAGAGCCAAGGCTGCAAATGACCACGTTTTATACGCAGCAAACGCAGCTTCATCTCAGGCACTCACAACCATCATTTTAAAAGTTACATCATTGTTTGGTGGATGATTTTGAAAAATATATGATGTCTTTCTATTTTAATATTAAAACACTGCATGATCGGACAATCATCAATGAAAACAGGAGTCCTGTGAATCCTTTTTTTGGCTGTTAAATTTGTTCACCAGCACCGTAAAGCTGGGACATGTTTCACACATTTCTGTAAGTTTGTCCTTGCAGACCTCAAGTATGGGATGACCAGATTTACAAAATTAAAAACTGGGAAACATTTTTCTTACTATGCAGGGCAGGGGCACGACAAACCTCAAGAGACAAGGAATTTGGTCAGGAAACTTAAAAGTACTAAGAGTCAACTTAGTGTAGAAATTTTGAGACAAAAGTCAGAAAGAAAGGAATTTCAAATATTGTTTCAGTATTTAAGAGAACTAAAAGCTCTGAGCAGGGCAGAGACCAATCTATCTTTTTATAGATTGAGTGAATATCAGGATCCATCAGTTGGTGGCGGTAATGCACCAATCTGTTGCTAACCAACCAGCAAGAAAACCCACAAAGAAGAAGAAGAACCGGAAGAGACGTATCCAAGTTCGCCACAAAGGCTTCGCTATCGAGGTAAGTCAACAAACGTTTGGTGGCTGTTTACATTAAAATAACGTGGTGTCGGGCTGTCGGTTAACGTTCTAACAATAACATTAAACCGACTCGCTACTGACTGGTTAACCAACGCTAGCTTCTTTAGCATGTAGCGACCGTAGCTACTTGTTTAGCTTCTTTAGCATGTAGCGACCGTAGCTACTTGTTTAGCTTCTTTAGCATGTAGCGACCGTAGCTACTTGTTGAGCCAATCTAGTAACCACCAAGCACGTCCATGGATGCCATGTACAAAGTGTCTGCAATTATATTACTACTTATATTCCTACTTAGTATGAGTTTGGAATGCATTGCTAAACTTAGTTTTTAAGGACATACAGTTTTTGGACAGTTCAATCGCTGCATTCCCTGTGTTATCGTGACATTGTGTTCACTCCTGTCCCAGACTGAAGCTACACCTGCTGCTACCACCACCAACCAGCCAGGAAGGATGACGAGCTTATCCAGGGTTCTTCATTTGCACACACACCAAATACAAAGCTGACTCTCAGGAACAACGTTCCAAAGAGGCAGCCAGAGCACTGTGGATCATCCAGACACATTTTCATCTTAGATATATTTTATTTATTTTTTGCAAGAGTTTGTGTATCTATGAGTCATTATGGTTCAAAATAAATAGGAAATTCAATCAGAACATGTTCCATGTCTGGATGCATTATTTTATCATGGAAAATTTCTAAGTGTTGATGGGGTAAAGAGGAGGAGAAATACCCTGGTGTTCCTGGGTGGGGGGTGGGCTCAATTAGCTCAGGGACTAAGTCCCTGGGCTGGCATGCTGAGGGTTGCCGGTTCAAGTCCAGCTCTGAACCAACACAAAGACACTGTCGAGCAACACCAGACCCAGGCTGCACCACCAGAGGGTGTGAAAGCTCCAGGGCCCAAAGCTGCCCACCCCCCCGGACCGGAGGGCCCGAAGGGCCCGGAGTGCGAGATGGTGCGCCTGTTCATGCCTCCCATCCCGGAGGGCCCGAAGGGCCCGGAGGGATGAGAGGCATGAACAGCAAGTGTCTTAAGACGAGCCCCCCCGATGTGCGTACACCCCCGACTCAGGCACACAGTAACGGACAAATTACCTTTTATGCTTACAAAGTACGTGGGGGGGTAAAGTGCAGAGGGGGGGTTAAGTAGTAAAGTGTAAAAGAGTATAGATTAAGTGTAAAACAATGTTTTACTGAAAAGTATGACAGAAAATCAGTAAAGTGAAAACTCAAGTTTTGCCCCCCAACCAGAGCTTGAACACCACCACCAGCAGGGCCGGAACCAAGGATCCTCCACCTGCTGGACTCTTGGTTCAAGTCCTGGTCAGGGACAAAACACCATACACCTCTTGTCCCAACCAGGACTTGAACCAAGAACCTTCTGCATGCCAGACCTGCACCCTACAGGCTCAGCTACCACCACCAGACACCCACCTTTGTTTGCAACCACGTATTTAACCTTTGGGGAAAATGCTTCCTCACAAGGAAAAAGCTGGGGGCATACCTGCTGCCCGACACAACCCGGGCTTGAACCAACAACCCACCACCTGTCAGCCCTGTGCCCTCCGACTGAGCTATCGCTGCCCTCTGCTTTCAATCACTTGACAGCAGAAACTAGGGCCATACAAAAATGTATAGCTCAATATTTATGCTCAATACCTCGATATGGATACGGTACAGTATGACAATTGTTATTTGATATTCTAACTCTAGAAACAGTGAAACAAAGCATTATTTAAACAAACTGCATAATAATAAAAAATAGACTTGGAAAAGTGCACTTTTATTGATTTTTTGCATGGACAATATTGCCCCAACTGACACTTAAAAAACCACTGGGGAAAAAAATACAGCAAATGTAAAACATAACAGAAGATGTGACTCAACAAAATATAAATATAAAGAATAATATTAGGTCTTATTAGGCTACAATGAGCTCAAATATCTGACATGAGTGTTTTGGATTCTTCATACCCAAGTTACTGAACAAAATATTACTCTCATCAGAACAAGAACACACCTGACTGTCTTAGGCTGCGTTACAAAACATTCAAGAATAAACAGAGCAACAGGCCAACATATCAAAGAAAATCAGTTACATCTGCTCTTACTGTATTTGATAATGTAAGTAAAAAATCTTTGGTTTTTCACATTCAGAAGTAGGTAAAAACTGCATTTATATTTGTGGGCAGCGCACAACTTCTACAGATTCAGCGTCACTCCGCATCTTTATCGAAACCCGAAATACCTCCAAACAGTGGAGGCTGGATTATTTTTCGACACAGAACCTGAAGACTCTGCACTGGCGTTATCTTCTTCCTTCATCATTTCTCTCCTTCTCATTCCTCCGAGCTGAGTGTGTGTCGCTGGTGTGTGTTATGTAGCACATTCTGCACATAGAAGCTAACCAAATGTGGCTAACATCGTTTAGCGTTTCTCTTTAGCAGCCGCTGTATCCAATTACTGTGCTACTTAACTGGTAAATGAGTTAAAGAACATTACATTAACTCTGACTTGTCTAACAGTCCTGAGATGTTTAATGTAGTTTGTATTTAAGAGAAAACTTTTGCCTCACCTGATAAAAAGCCAGCCGAAAGTATTCCGGTTAACTTCCTGGTCCGGTTTCTTCTTCGCCGTTTCAAATGGCAGTAGGTCTTTTTGCCATTAACTCTCTACTGCCACCTACACCCCAAACAAGCTACAGCGGCTACGGATTTAACTTTTTTTTCTATTCTTTTCGACAAGCATGTTTCAACATCACTCTCCTTTTTTAATAACACTCTACTTTATTCACGATTATTTGATTTCTACTTCATGTTGTAATCAGATAAGAGGGTTACCCTCAACCACTTAATCACTCATTATAATAATAAGAAAAAACATATGTGCCGCATCCCACTGACCACCAGATGGATCGCATTAGTGGGTTTTTCCAGATAGATTTAATATGGAAAGTATTATCAGAGCGATAATAACCTTCCCTTTGCACGATGCCAGACCACACATAGACAAATCCTCTCTTTACAAGTTTTTTATGTACTGTTTTTTTGTTATTGTATGAACATTATTAAGCTCCAGAGTTAATCTCAGACTGTTACAGTCCAGACAACAAAAACAAGCACCATCGACCAAATCTTCTTCAGACATTTGTTTCAAGGAAATGTAAGTTTAAATTTGTGCTTGTAAAATAAATTCTTTTATTCCCTTGTCCTCATTTAAGATTGATTCTAAATATTAATAATAACATTTCCCTTCAACACTCTAAAATCACTGGTTCAGATCTGCAGATTTAGTTTAAAACAGGTTTGCTCACATTCTGGTGACTTGTTGAGATGCAGAAAAACGCTGATGGTCACATTCAGCTGAATCTGTGATGCCAGAGATAAATTCAGACTAATCAGAGATCAGTGACTTAAACAGATTAATCTCCCTGATAAACATATGCTTCTAATTCCAGCAGATGCCCTTTTCCTCCCATCTCTGGAATGGAAACAACAGTAGCGTTAATAAAAATGTTTGTGGGGATTAATGTGGTGGATAATTCACAACATATGGGGATTATTTTAATGAACAGCGATGGAAGACTGAGAGCAGCATCAACACTAAACACGCTCAGTTACACTGTGGCTACATCTGACAGTTACAGTGGAACCGTTTTAAATAAACCCCAGAACACAAATGAGTCGGAAACTTACTGATATCGATTGATCATCATCCAGTTTTCATCCCTAAACTGTAAAAATCTCCAAGGCAACACAACTTGAATAATTTATTTCGAGCTAAAACAGTCAGAACTTTCCTGTTTCAGTGAATAAAATGTAAACAAAACACAAAATCCACATTTTCCCTCTGGTGGTTTGTGGCTTCAACTAAATCCCAGGTCTTTGTGTAACTTTTACCATCTGTACCAACTTAAAAGTCTCTGCTCAGAAGCACGTAAACGTAATATAAAATGAGTAAACAGATCTGGAATTTCTGAAAAACTTTCTTCCTGTTGCCATGACGACGGTTCTGCGTGGGTTGCGGTGGCTCCTCGGCACCTTTGGTCATTAGATTGAACCCGGTGTCACCCAAACACCAACAACAGGACGATACAGGCCGAGTTGACGATTATCAAAGGAACTGCAGGAAAAGAACATGAAGAGATTTAAAAGCAAGATCAAAGCAAATGAAACAGGGTTTTATAGGAGCCAACATGAAGGCCTGAAGGTCAGAGTCAGAGCTGCAGCCCAGCCCAGCCCAGCCCCCCCCAGCCCCCCTGGAACTCTAGGTTCTGGTGAATTTAGACTCTTTCGTGGGTAGAAGCAGCTTTCCAACCTCTCATGACTGTCCGGACGGAGCGGATGAGATGGAGGATCTGGGCTTTGACTCCTGGATCATCTCCGAAGCCCCCGACTCCCTGATCGACCCCCCAGCCGACTGCAGAACAACACACACACACACACACACACACACACACACACACACACACACACACACACACACACACACACACACACACACACACACACACACACACACACGACGGTCAGAGGCCGTTTGGTCACATCCACCTTCATGCTGTGGAAAACAATCAACATATCTAGAAATATTGACGCGCTCGCTCCGTCCGCCAGGAGGCTCGTTCCAGCTCATAAACATCACCTCTGCAACATTTAGGGCGTATAAAACATGCCAGAACTCACTTTTGCTCAGAAATCGCTCTTCGTGTAAGACAGCGATGGCATTAGTGCAGAGAATAGCGGTCTGGATGAGGGAGTAGAGGGTGAACGCCATGCTGGCAACTTCTTCTTCTACGGTCCCACCCGGCTGCCGTAAAGTGACCGCGGAAGTCGTGCAACATCAGGCGTTTATCGAATCTTCGAAATTTATGTGGACGCGATAAAACGATGAATAAATTAACAAAAACGTTTATCACATAGAAATGAGCCTCACTCGAAAGCAGGTTAAAGTGTTTGTTTTTTGTGTTGTTTTCGTTTGTTTTGACATTCAGGTTTTTAATTTATAGCGTTAATTTGTATTTAATACTCAAACAATTTTAAAAAGTCTGAAGAGCAAACAGTCCAAAACCACATTCCGCTTATTGTATAGACTTTTTATTTGCACATAAATAGTAGAGAAACTACAAGATCATATTTAAATACATCTGCATTGACAGTTTATGATGATAACAATTCTCTCAGTAATTGACAACTTTATTCATTTTATGAACACAGTGGATTCTGTTTTACTTTTTCAGACGTACTCTTTACCACCATCATCATGGTTTCTTCTTTTAACATTAGAATAAATAATACTTTCATGATCAGGGTTTCAGGCCCCAAATAAATAAACAACACATAGAAACGGTCTGTTGTCAGTCAGGAAATCAGGTTCAGTCTCTGCAACCTTCAGTCTTTTGCTCTTTGCGTTCTGAGTTTGAGGAGGAAACAAAGATCTTGCCTTGAAATGTGGAAAACGAAGAAACACCAACCGATGGGCAGGTTCACCTGCGTGAACGATTCTCCGGCTGTTTCCTCCAACCTACTGCTGCCCTTGTCTAACACTGATCTAAACACACCGTTCGGTTTAACGCCTCCAAACGTCCCGTCAGCAGGACGAAGACGTCAGCGACTCAGCTGCTCTAAAAGGGCGTCTGGTTTCTGACCCAGCTTGTTTCCAAACACCAGGAGCCCCGATCACCTGTGTGAAGGACGCTCCTGACCTGCCTGGGGGGAGAAGCTCTGGGGGGACGCGGGCGTCCAAATATGTCCTGTCGGGGAAATGTGAGGAAAGTATTTACACGTCTGCTGTCCTCGTCCTCTTCAGCTATTCACAGGTTTCCAGATGATTCCGTCAGCCTGCGGAAAATAAACAGAGAGTCAGACTCTGGTTTCCTTCTTCACTCTGCTGTTGGAAAATAAAAGACATTTGACAAACGAAAAGAAAGGTTTGTTAAGCGCAGCCCCACAAGGGAGCAGCGGTCAGAAGACGGATGGACAGAATATGAACGTTGAATCTGCGTGTGGCTGCTGTCTGGAGGTCCCCAGGGTTTACCCAGGGGACCACTGATCTTCTCTGTGTGGTGGCTTCTTTACCTCTCAGCTACTTGTTTAGGTGGGAGCTGATCTTCTCTTTTCTGATGATGTTTGCATAGGGAATCTGCAACAAACACAAGTTAAATCAGCCCAAAGTGGAACAAATACACACATTTCCTCACATTTGGAACATCAAAGAATGACGGTGTGGAGTCGCCTCTGGTGTTCTGGGACGTGATGAAAGTTCAAACCTCTGCAGAGCTCATCTGGAGTCTGAAGGAGTTTTTACTGTCAGCTGGATCCATCAGCTGCTTCCAGACAGGCCAGATTATTTTTCTGTATAACCGTGTGTGTGTGTGTGTGTGTGTGTGTGTGTGTGTGTGTGTGTGTG